>CM053788.1:305686931-306146931 GCA_028749045.1 Cupressus sempervirens | reverse complement strand
TGTGCAGGTTCTGAAGGGGTGGGGTTGTTTTACCGAAAGGTTTTTCCCCACCAGCAAATCTTTGTGTTATGTGTTTCTTTCTCTATTTATTTTTTGTATGCATGGTTGGCTGCAATATTGTTGTTTACATGATATTGAATCTGTAAGTGTAGAAGATTTTAATAGGATTTTCATCATACTTTCCTTATGAGATTAGTGTAGGAAGGTATTTTTGCACCTGAGTTTCCCCACAAGTGGTATCAGAGCTTGATCAACTTTTGATCCTAGTTGTTGGGTAGGGTTTTTTGAGCTAATCTCAAGTTGAGTGGGAGTCTTGTGTAGAGCATCCTGAATCTTATTTGCAGATTGAGATGGCGAGTTCATCATATGGAAGAATGGAGGTGGAGAAATTTAATGGCACTAATTTTGAGTTGTGGAAACTCAAGATGGAAGACATGTTGGAAGATCATGACCTATGGGAAGGGACTACAAGTGCTACAAGACCAGAAACTATAGCTCAAGTAGATTGGGATATCAAAGACCATAAAGCTAAGGGTCTCATAAGACTCTGTTTAACCGATGCAGTCCTTCTGAATGTTCTAGATGAGAAAACCTCATATAGTTTGTGGGAGAGACTTGGGGCTGTGTATCAGGCCAAATCTTTGGTGAACAAGTTGTTCCTTAGGAAGAAGTTGTATTCTTTGTGAATGGAGAAAGGTGGATCCTTAACGGATCATTTAAATGCATTTAATCTACTGGCTACACAGTTGACATCAGCTGGTGTCAAGTTAGAGGAGGAGGATCGTTGCTACACACTTTTGTGTTCTTTATCGGATTCATGGGACCATCTTGTGATGGCTCTTGGAAGCACATTAGTCACATTCAAAATGGATGATGTGGTGTCTTCGCTGCTATCAGAGGAGATGCAAAGAAAGGCTTCCATTTTGGAAAAAGAAGCCCTTGCTATTTGTGGGAGATCCACGGAAAGAGGAAAGAAAAATGACAATAAGTCTGACAATAAGGGTAGATCCAAATCCCATGGGAAGTCAAAGAATTCCAATAAGTCCAAGGAAAAATGTTGGAATTGTGATAAGACTGGGCACTTTCGTAAAGACTATAAAGAGCCTAAGAAGAAGAAGAAAGCCTCAGATTCTGGTTCTGAAAAATCTCAAGAAGATGGTGATGCATTCATCGTAGCTTTGGCAGCCTATGCATCTGATGATGTGTGGTTGGTTGAATCAGGTGCATCTTTTCACATGACCTCTCATCAAAATTGGTTCTCAAGATATAAAGAGTTCGATGGTGGAAAGGTGTACTTGGGTGATGATTCTCACCTAAAGATAGTTGGACGTAGAAGGGTCACTATCAAATTTCCTGATGGATGAGTAAAGGGAATCAATGGAGTTATGCACATTCCAGGTTTGGCATGAAACCTATTATCTGTAAGTATGCTGAATGATGTAGGTGTGCAAGTTGTTTTTTCTAAAGATGGATGTAAGATGATGAGAGGAGCTATGGTGCTTGCTAAGGGTACTAGGAGAGGTACTTTTTTTTAGCTTGATGCACACATTTCTTAGTGTAATAGTTCTTCTATTTCAAAGAAGAGAGCAGCTATCACTTCATCCCCATCATAAAAATGAGTAGTAAAGAAGACTATGGTTAGTGGTTCTGATGGTAGTGCAACAAGTGTACCTAAGGGTGCAAACACTTTAGAAGAAAAGCTTCCTACAGAAAAGACAATGTTGTGGCATTTGAGATTTGGCCACATTGGTGAGAAGGGTCTCAGAACCCTAAAAAATGAAAATCTCATTGAGGGGTGAAATGATTGCAATCTCGAGTTTGACTTCTGTGAACACTGTGTATATGGTAAACAAAATCATGTTCAGTTGTACTCTAGTTCTCACAAATCTTTTGATGTTTTGGATCTTATTCATTCTGATGTATTTGGTCCTGTAAAAGTTCCTTCAATCTCCAAGTTTGTATTTTTTGTATCTTTCATAGATGATTACAGTAGAAGGACATGGATTTATTTCCTTAAAAGTAAGACACAAGTCTTTAGTTGATTCAAGGAATTTAAAGCCCTTGTAGAGAATCAAACTAGTAAGAAGATTAAGTGTGTGAGAAATGACAATGGTGGTGAGTTTTGCTCAGCAGATTTTGAATAGTTCTGTAAAGAACAAGGTATCGAGAGGCATAAGAAAAATCCTTATACCTCGGAGCAAATGGAGTTGCAGAGAGAATGAACAGGACACTGATGGAGAAGGCTAGGAGTATGCTTAGTGGAGCTGGTTTAGAATAAAGGTTTTGGGCCAAAGTTGTGGCCACTGCTTGCTATCTGGTTAACAGATCTCCTACATCAGCCCTTATTGGTAAGACACCCATGGAGGTGTGGTTTGGTAAAAAGCCTTCAATTAGACATCTTTGTGTTTTTGGTTGTAAAGCTTATGCACATGTTCTAAAGGAGAAAAGATCTAAGTTGGAAAACAAAGCTATTAAATGTATTTTCATCTGGTACAATGCTAGTGTGAAAGGATACAAGCTTTGGGATCCTGTGACTAGTAAGGTATTGTATAGCAGAAACGTTATTTTTAGAGAGCTAACATCTTCTCCTATTGTCCTACAACTAGATGAAAAAGAAAAGGAAAAAAGATGTTGTTCAGTTGCCTCCTACCCCTGAGAAGACTGAATAGAGAGACCATGTTGGGTCTAATGATGAGGAGAGCTCTAGCAGCTCTGATAGTTCAGAAGAAGAGGAAGAACAACCTCAACCTCAGCCCTTGAGGAGATCCACGAGAGAAAGAAAGCAACCAGAAAGGTTTGGTTATTCTATGTTAGATTCCAGTTGTGCTTTTGCTTTGATTACTAACACTGATGAGCCTAGATCTGTGAAAGAGGCTTTGGGCATGGAAGATGCAGGTTCCTGGATTGAGGCTATGGATGATGAGATGGCTTCATTAGAGAAAAAAAAAACATGGGACCTTGTACCTTTACCTAAAGGGAGAAAATTCGTTGGCTGTAAATGGGTGTTCAAGAAGAAATTCTATGCAAATGGCAGTGTTGAAAGGTACAAAGCTAGATTGGTTGCAAAGGGGTATTCACAGGTAGAAGGAATATATTATGGTGAAATATTCTCTCCTGTTGCAAAGTTGACATCCATTAGATTTCTATTATCTCTTGCTGCATCATATGATTTAGAGATAGAATAGATGGATGTGAAGAAAGCTTTCCTTCATGGTGAATTGGAGGAAGAGATTTATATGTCACAGCATGAGCACTACATTGTTAAAGGTAAAGAATCCTTATTTTGCAGCTTAAAGAAATCTCTATATGGTTTGAAGTAATCTCCTAAGACGTGGTACCTTAAGTTTGATGCCTTTGTGTTGTCAATTGGATTTGTAAGATCAAAATCAGATCATTGTGTTTATTTCAGAATTGAAAATGATCACCTTCTTATTGTTGCATTATATGTTGATGATATGTTGCTATTTGGGAAGGGTAAGGGTATGATTTCTAATTTTAAATCTCAATTGTCAACACAGTTTGAGATGAAAGATCTTGGGGCAGCTAGGTACATCTTGGGTATGGAAATCAGTAGAGACAGGTCTAACAGAAAACTTTGGTTGAGTTAGAGTAAGTATGTGAAGTCTGTGTTAGACAGGTTCAACATGATAGATTGTAGACCACTATGTGTTCCTATTCCTATGGGAACAAAGTTATCTATAGATGATTATCCAAAATCTCCTAGTGAGGTGGAGGACATGAGTAGAGTACCTTATGCTAGTGCAGTTGGCAGTCTTATGTATGCTATGGTCTGTACTAGACCAGACATTGCCCAAGTAGTGGGAGTCTTGAGTCAATTTAAGGCTAATCTTGGATGGATACATTGGGATGTAGTTAAGCGAGTATTCAGATATTTGAGGGGTACATCAGATTACTCCATATGTTATCATGGTAACTCTTCTAGATGTTAGCATTTAGTTTGTATTCATGGGTTTGTGGATTCAGATTGGGTAGGTGATATTGACTGCAAGAGATCCACCAGTGCTTATGTGTTCACTATGTTTGGTGGTGCCATCAGTTGGATGAGAAAGTGACAACTTGTGGTTGCTTTGTCCACTACAGAAGTTGAGTATATGGCTGCTACTCATGCTTGTAAGGAAGCCATTTGGCTTAAGAGATTGTGTTCTAATGTTGGTGTTGATGCAGAATAGATTACTATTTGGTGTGACAGTCAGAGTGCTATTTTCCTTGCAAAGAATCCAACTTTCCATGCCAGAATGAAGCACATTGATGTGTAGTATCACTTTGTGAGAGATATGGTGGAAGATGGAAAGGTAAACTTGGAAAAGGTAGATACTGTGAAGAATGTTGCAGATGCATTAATGAAATCAGTGGGCACTGAGAAGTTCAGATGGTGTTCAGAGTCTATGGGCCTTTCGGCCTATAGCGGTTAGTTCATGTTATGTTCCTATTGCTCTTACAAGGTGTTCAACAAGTGGGAGAATGTTAGGAATAAGGTGTCTCAACCTTGTATAATTCCTATTCTTATTATTTGTTTTGTAAAATGTATTTCTTGCAAATAATATTGATGTGTCAACATCTTGAATTGTGTGTAATGAGATCATGAATAAAATAGTTATGACAGATTCCTATGACACGTAAGAGCTATGTTAGGAAGATTCAATGACAAGTGAAGACATGTGGCAACTAAGATATTTGAGTACTGTACACTCTACCCCAATCATGGGGTTTGGGGCATCACCTCAAAATTTTTTTTGGGGGTTCCTATTTTCTCGGAGAATGGTAAAACCCTAATACAGTTTACCTTTTGGGAGTAGCCCTAAAGTGAAGCGCATGCTATAAGCATTTTTAGGGTTGCGAAGAGATGCAAAAAAGGTGTATTCTTGGTACTGTGAGTAGCTACTGGAGTCTTTTGTTGTTTCAATGTTGAACTTACATTGCAAGTGTATTGTAATCTTGTTTTGAAGATAATACATTGTACAGGTTCTGAAGGGGTGGGGTTGTTTTACCGAAAGGTTTTTCCCCATCGGCAAATCTTTGTGTTATGTTTTTCTTTCTCTATTTATTTTTTGTATGCATGGTTGGATGCAATATTGTTGTTTACATGATATTTAATCTATAAGTGTAGAAGATTTTAATAGGATTTGCATCATACTTTCCTTATGAGATTAGTGTAGGAAGCTGTTTCTGCACCTGAGTTTCCCCACACTTTCTAATAGAGAATATAACTAGCAAGTGCACCTTAGTGTACATGGGATACGTCAAATTGGTCTACTTGTTTTTGTGTTGTATTTTTGTTGTGTTTGAGTTGTATATGACATAAATTAGTACACAATTTTATAGATGGTAATTGTGTCAATAGAGGTCTAAATAGAGAAGTGACAAACTTTAAATCAACTACACATCCGCATAGATGAATAAAATAAAAATTCTCATAAGATAATCAAGCTCTAGTACCAATAGATGTTGATGTCGTGTTTGCAATAGTGAGAGAGGTAGTTAGTGGGAGGGATAGAGATAGAAAGAGGGAGAGGTAGAGTTGTAAGTAGATAGAAATGGAAATGAAGACAAAAATGGGCATAGAGATGGAAACAACAATGGAGATTTACAAGGAATACAAGGCACATGAATTTATTTTTAAAATAATGTGTGTGTGTGTGTGTGTTTGTGTGTGTACAATGAATACAAGATTTTAAAATTGATAAATTCTTCTCCCATACAAAATAAATGACAGATGACACTTCTTCAAGAGAATAAGTTGGATCTGCTCTAATGATCATGGCTTGCCTAATATTTCCTTTGATAGTTATATTTTTAATGTCAGAAATAGTGACAAACAGAAATGGGTGCATGCAAGATCACAAGGGACACAAAATTAGGATGTGAATTTCTTTTAAAAATATTTTTTATCTACGTATAAATGTAAAAATATTTGTTCATTTTTTAGGAAGCCTTAGTGTCAATATACTTAAACATGTTAGACACCTAAGCATGTTGGATATTGGAAATGTATTTATATATGATATGGATTTATAAATACTATTAAAAGAAATAAGAAATGAATAATATCATAGTTCTTATATTATATATGTTATAATACACATTATGTTCATATATATGTGTATGTGTCATAAATTATACATATTACATTATATTAATATATATTATAATAATATTATTAATTAATTATATATCTAATATGTATATATTATATAATATTTATATTAGTATTATATGGTATTTTATATTAATACATATCTATATAATATACATGCATATAATAATATATACACATTAAAATATAGATATATAATATCTATTATAATATATAAAGGGTGTGTGTGTGGCTGACTTGGTGTGAAGGTGAGTCACGAGGCATAATGTTGGGCTTATGATCCTGGTGATACACATCAACACCAATTTGAATTTTAGCTGATCATCACAAACCCTTTTTATAGCCAAGTCAACATGAAGGCAAGTTGTGAATCATAGTGTTAGGCTTATGATCTTGATGTTATCCATGAAGTCTAGTTAGATTCTCACTTGGTCTCCATAAACCTTTTTGTAGCTGAGTTGTTGTGAAGGAGGGCCATGAGGCATAGTATTAGACCAATCATTGTTAGAGTAATTATATATTTCCTAATTGAGTCTAGTCTACTTAAGCTAAATTTTAGGCATAAAATAATTAATTCTTTATTAATTATTATGATGCAACCTAGGTTAGACCTTTTTAGGGTTTTGATCTCCTTTATAAGGATGATCCATCTTTGTAATTATAGACAACTCATTATTGATAATAGAAATTTTTTTTTCTCTTCAAGAATGTCTCATCTATGGATTTGGCAATTTCAGCCTCTATAACTTTTTGCTCATCAAGAATGTCTCATCTATGGATCTGACAATTTTAGCCTCTATAGAATTTTGCATCTCTCTTCTATGATAGGTTTTTGCAAGTAGGTTATTCTTGGGAACTATGGGATTGATCTTTCATCAAGTTCAACATGGTATTAGAGCTCTAGATCTTCATGCCCTTGTTCTATTTTTGAGAGATTTGGCATTAATTTCTAGATCTATGGCTTTTAGAGGATTTTGCACTGGATCTGGGGGTCACTAATTTTTGATGCACTTTGAGCACAAAATAGACATCCTCATTGAGATCATAGTACTCAAAAACCCCTATTTCCATATAAAATATGTCTAGTTTGGACGCTATTAAAATTTGAGGCAAATTTCATTTGCACTCAGGCCATTTTAGCTTACACATAAAAATAAAGGTGATATTTTTAAAATCTCTTTTAGATTTAAAAATTCTAGAAGGGAGCATTTTCTTTGTGTGGAAGAGGGTGATTTTTTCAAATAGGGTTGCACATGTGATTTGGCAAGAGTTTTTATGGGTCCCTCACATGGCTTTGCTTTACATTGGAGTATGCCCAAGTCATTTATCAATGCGCAACTATACTTTTGACCAACTTCATTCCCATGAGGGCCCATGAGGCCTCCAAGGTGATTAGTTTTGGAGGGAGTGACAAATCTGTGGTTCCCACACCAATGCAACTCCTATCTCTTGGGCATCATCCTTGGACCCTCGACTTTGGTGGATTTTGGAAGGCTCCTTTTTTCAGTTTAGCCAAAATAATTATGAAGATTAGCACCAAAAAAGATGTACTATTTAGAAAGAAATCTTGCTAGATTCACCTGTTAGAGAAAAAGATCAAGACATGGAGATACTGACATGCATTCCTTGGAACAATTTTCATTGTTTTAGTTTTTCTGATACATATGAAATACAACAATGAATTTAACACACACTGAAGTTTTTACATCTAATAGATGCCATGGAAATCATATCTTCACATTAGATGCCCAAGAGATTTAACAACTTGTTGCTAAAAAATTGCAGTAGTTAGATTTTTTCATGGGTCAATTTATGTAGGCATGTGAAAAATGATGGGTTTGGAAGCGCAATTGCTAGCCACGGTGGCTAGTATGCTTCAGATTTGTACATGGTGGAGATTGTCTTTCATAGGCAAATGCTGGAGTATCCATGCTTGGTGGATCCCACAGAAGCTACCAATGCATTTCATGGGCACATTTCTATACTTTCTCATCTTCTTGTCTGGTCCATGCCAAAATTCAAGCCATTTAAGCATGGGCTCCATGCCCTTCTTGAATTTTTCTTTGAAGTTTTTGAGATCACAAGTGACTTTGATTCCACATATTTTAAAATGTGCATTTTTTTTTTGGGTGTAGCACCAATTTTCAATGTCATTGCATTATTTGTGGCATGATTTTTTGTTTGGGAGACATGTCATCTACCCTGTAGTGCATATCTTTTTGGTTCCTCATGCCTTGGATATCGTTGAGTTTTTTATTGGGCCTTGGAAAGAGAGTTGTTGTGGCATGTTCAATAACTCTTGTTTGGCATTTTTTGCTTCTTTACAGCCATGTCACCAATGCGCCCGTAATTTTTTGCAAAGCTCTATATTTGGAGCACACTTTATAAACATGTGATTTCCTTTAGAGACTAACATGTTAGTGTGGACCTTTGGTTATGGACCCACAATCAAGAAGCATTTATTTCCTCTTTGGTGGTTTGGTCTCTAGGAATCATGATGACACTGATGGTAGATTTTTTTTTTCACTTGTTTGTGGAGTTTTATTTTTCACTTGGTTCATGGATTTCCTTTCTGCATGGTGATTTGAAATTTTTTGAAATGTGGCACGCTTTTATGAGCATCAGTAGTTTTCTCCGACATTGCCTATCATTTTTTGGTAGACTAGGATTTTTTTCCAACAAGTATTTATGGTAAACTATCTTTTTCAAGATTTTTTTTTTCCTTGATGGATGTTTGACCATCAGATTTGGGCTCGTCACTTGCTGACATCAGCACCATGTTAGCTTTGCTTCAACACTTTTGTCACCTCTTCAGGCTTTGTTTGGACCTACCTTTACATTTTTGCTCATATCTTAAGCATATGGACTCCATTTTCTGAAAACAAGATATCACCAAAAAGCTAGTTCTAAGCCAATCATAGTGGTATAGTTAGTTTTTAGTTTTAATGTCTTTTTATGGTTTTTCTACTGTCAAAGTTAGGAGTTCAATCTTTCACTTTGGGAGACAGATCTTGAACATTCAATATCTAATTTCAGAAATCTTTATATCGTTGGAAAGGTCTTTCCAAGCTCTTTGTAATGATATTGGTTTTTTTTTTTCTAGATTTATCTCCAGGCACATTCTATTCATCTTTTTACATTTTTTCATTTTACTCGATATCTTGGTTGTTTCAGGTCTGAGGATCAATCTCGTTAAGTTAGATGATTCTTCACGACTTGTACGATCTATTGTATTAGTCTTATGTCTCCTCTAGTCTCTTCTGGTCCAATTTTCCATCATAAGGAACAACTTCTATAGAACACTTTGAATTTTCCCTAGACAACACTTGCAACAATCTTTCCTCATCTTGATCTTCTTCAGGTTCTAGATTATGGTTTGGTGCTACTACTTCATCATCACTTATATCCTCAAGATGTGCTCCTCTCCTCGGGGCTATCCCCACAACATCTAATCTAGCTGAAGTTTTTCTCAATCGATCCAATATAGCATTATCAACATTATTTCCTTGACCATGAACCATCCTTACAAATTAGGTTCCTACAAGATCATAATCCTCTGCAAGTTATAGGTCAAATCCACAGATTTGTAACCCTACAACTAAATCTAAATCAGGGTTCTCCACGATCCAATCTCCACAAGGATGAACCTCAAGCTCTAATACTAACTAATGTAGGCAAAGGGTGAATAACTAGGGCCAAAGGCTCACCCAGCTATCCAAACTACCCTACATGAGTTAACACAATGGAAACAAACAAAAAGAATAGCAACCAAAGGAGGAAAAATAATGAAATAATTTTATTGATTCATCAAAATATCTTCATACATGCCCAGCTATAAGGCCTTCTAGGTTACGACCAAATACAAATACATTCACATTCAAAGATCCAACAAAAAATTTGCACTTTCACTTATGCTCTCTAATCCTCTTCCAAAAACTTGCCTAACTCTAAACCTAAACACTCTATATATACTTGCCAAAATGGCTTATAGATTATTCTAGAACATTACATAAGAGGAGGGCCAACCCAACAATGGTCTAGACACATCCCAAGAAAAGATCTTAACATAAATGTCACGATCAAAATAAATCTTGCAAGTCAGCTCACAAAAATCACGTCCAAATGCTAACATTCGACATACATTAGATAACTCGACACATGAAGAGACACTCAACATACACCAGGTAACTTGGCACATGAAGATTCACTCAACATACATTGGGTAACTCGGCACATGAAGGAATTACTACAGTAACTTAGCACATGAAAGAATTGCTACAGTAACTTAGCACATGAAAGAACTACTAGGCACATGAAGGAACTACTAGGCACATGAAGGAACTGCTAGGCACATGAAGGAATTGGAACTGCTAGGAACATGAAGGAACTACTAGGCCCATGAAGGATTTACTAGGAACATGAAGGATTTGCTAGGCACAAACTTGTAATTGAACAAAAATGAGTAGGATAACAAGGCAACCCAGGATGCTCTTGCATCAATAGCTTTTTTGTTCTCTCTTCTATGATAGGTATTTGTATACATGTGATTCTTGGGAGTTGTGGGGTTGATCTTTCATCAACTTCAACTATGCTCATCAAGAATGTCTCATCTATGGATATGGCAATTCTAGCCTCTATATCTTTTTGCTTCTCTGTTTCTATGACAGGTGTTTGCATGCAAGTGATTCTTGGGAGTTGTGGGGTTGATCTTTCATCAACTTCAACAATCATCCTACTATTATGCATCAACTACAGTCAAATAAACAAACCTCATCTAACACAAAACACATCCCCATCTCCATAGGAGATAGGCCTATTAGGAAGTAAATTCCACACATAACTGAGATGGGAGTTGAATAATTTATGAACAATTAAATTTAAATCCAAATTTATTATATCTAAATTTGGTAAAATAACATAATGATTTGTTGACTAGGGAAACCCTTAATCAAAGGGAAAACCCCTGTGGGTATGAAACATTGAATTTTTAACTAGGGAAACCCTTAATTAGAGAGAAAACTTCATTGGGAATCACACCCACAAGATAGCTTACTAATTTCTAAGTTCCTTGTGAAAGGATGTGACTCTCTTAGGATCTAATTATAGTTCAATTTTATTAAGTAATTATTATATGGATTATTTTTTGTGTGTATTAACCTTTACTTTTCTTGATTTTCAAACCTTTTGATCAAGATTTAATGGCTTTGTATATAGAATATTTCATTAACATCTCAATGTTTGATATCAAAAGTAAATGATGATAGACACTTGGTTTATTTGAGCTAACTTTGAGAAGAATTATTTTCCTCCAAATGAGAGCCTTTAAGCAATGTTACTATAATTTTCTCTTCTTATTACATATGCAGGTTTGTAATTATGTGGAGATATTCTAGCAGTTGGTCATCAAAATGTTTTTCATACCTCATTTGAGATGAAGGGGAGTTCTATGTCCAAGATTGGACAGAAACATGTGGGAAGGGTTCACTTGACAATTATCAAAATATTAAACTATCAAGAGGGCAACTAAAAACATGAAAGGACACTTGGGGATAGGCTCTAAATCATTCTTTTAACTTGATAGTTTTTCACTTCCAATCATTACATTTCCTATGAAGAAAGTAAATAGAGTTGAAGCTTTAAAAGGAGAACCACTCTTGCCTTGATACAACCATGGAAAAAGGTAAGGGAGACAAGAAGGTTTTCTCTTAGAGGTATCTTTCAATGTCACAATGAAAGAGAATGGACTTGATGCTTCCTATAAATTTGAGAAGCAAGATAGTGTATGGTGGTTTTCCCTAGATTTTTCACTAGTAAAGAAGTTTGAGATACCTTTCCTTTTCTAGTTTCTTGAGTTATTGGGTTCATCTTCCCTAACAAGAATTTTTGGTAGAGTAACCTATCTATTAGGAAGCTCTATTTTTCATGCCAAGACTATAGGAGCTAGGAAAGCACTTCGATTGGGGAAAATGATGGACATGGTAGGAATTACCTTGATAATCTATTCAATTTCACACAATTGGGCATATAGGTAGTTAAGTTAAAACATGTACAACATTTCCCATCTTCTATTCCCTTGCACCTTTTATGGTGTAAGTGCTAGTTAGATAAAATAGGAAGTACTATTAGTAAGTATGATTGTGGTGGTTTTATAAGGAAGAGAAAATTGAATATATATATTTTTGACTTTCTTAATGTAATTATCAAGTCAAAAAATATTTATGTTCTAATAGACAATATAACTAGCAATTTCACCTTAGTGTACATGGGATACATCAAATTGGTCTACTTGTGTTTGTGTTGTATTTGTGTTGTGTTTGAGTTGTCTATGACATAAATTAGTACACAATTTTATAAATGGTAATTGTGTTAATAGAGGTCTATATAGAGAAGTGACAAACTTTAAATCAACTGCACATCCACATAGATGAATAAAATAAAAATTCTCATCAGATAATTAAAATCTCTAGTACCAATAGAGGTTGATGTTGGGTTTGAAATAGCGAGAGAGGTAGTTAGTGGGAGGGATAGAGATAGAAAGAGGCAGAGGCAGAGTGGCAAGTAGATATAAATGGAGCTAAAGACAAAAATGGACATAGAGATGGAGACAACGATGGAGATGGAGAAAGAATACAAGGCACATAAATTCCTTTTTGAAACAATGTGTGTGTGTGTGTGCGCACACGCGTACGTGCGCATGCATGTGCATGTGCGCGTGTGCATTGTGTGTGTGTGTGTGTGTGTGTGTGTGTGTGTGTGTGTGTGTGTGTGTGTGTGTGTGTGTGTGTGTGTGTGTGTGTGTGTGTGTGTGTGTGTGTGTGTGTGTGTGTGTGTGTGTGTGTGTGTGTGTGTGTGTGTGTGTTGTAATGAATACAAGATTTTAAAATTGATAAATTCTTCTCTCATACAAAATAAATGATAGATGACACTTCTTCAAGAGAATAAGTGTCATAAATAGTGACAAATAATTGTATCTACTCTAATGATAATGGATTACCTAATATTTCCTTTGATATTTGTAATTTTTAATAATGTAAATAGTGAAAAATGCAAATGGGTACATGCAAGATCACAAGAGACAAAAATAGGGATGTGGATTTATTTATTTTTAAAACATTTTTCATCTACCTATAATTGCAAAAATCTATGTTGATTTTTTAGGAAACTTGAGTGTCGATATACTTAACCATTTCTAACAACTAAGCATGCTAGATTTGGAAATGTATTTATATCTGATATGGATTTATAAACACTATTAAAAGAAATAAGAAATGAATAATATCATAGTTATTCTATTATATATGTTATAATACACATTATGTTTATATATATGTGTGTGTGTGTTGTAAATTATAAATATTACATTATATTAATATATATTATATTATTAATTAATTATATATCTAATATGTATATATTATATAATATTTATATTAGTATTATATGGTATTTTATATTAATACATATCTATATAATATTCATAGATATAATAATATATACACATAATAATATATACATATATAATATCTATTATAACATATAAAGGGTGTATTTTTGGTTGACTTGGTCTTAAGGCAAGTTGTGAGGCATAATGTTAGGCTTATGATCTTGGTGATACGCATCTACCCCAATTTGATTCTTACTGATCACCACAAACCCTTTTTGTAGCCGAGTTGGCGTAAAGGCAAGTTGTGAGTCATAGTATTAGGCTTATGATCTCGATGTTATCCATCAAATTTGGTTAGATTCTCACTTGGTCTCTAGAAACCCTTTTTTAGCTGAGTTGGTGTGAAGGAGGACCATTAGACATATTATTAGGCTAATCATCCTGGTGTTATGTATCAACTCTAGTCAAATAAACAAAACTCATCTAACATAATATACATCCCCACCTCCATAGGAGATACAACTATTAGGAATTAAATTCCACACACAAATGAGATGGGGGGTTGAATCATTTGTGGGCAATTAAACTTAAATCCAAATTTATTATATCTAAATTTGATATAATCACACAATGATTTGTTGACTATGGAAACCCTTAATTAGAGGGAAAACCCTTGTGGGTATTGCACTCACAAGATAATATAATAATATATATAAGTCCCTTATGAAAAGACATGACTCTGTTAGGAATCGATTACAGTACAATCAATGACATTGTTGGCTTTTGAATTAATAACATTTGAATAACCTAGTGATAAGAACATTTACACCTAGGGGCAACTAACACCCATCCTCAATCCACCTATTTAGACACTAGGGCCAACTATAAGGCTATTTAACTCTCCTTCTTCTCTTTAGGCTCTGCAAGACCTAGGCAAGTGGACCTTAGATTCTTTATATGGTACCAATGTAAAGGCATATAACTGAATCTAGATAACAGATAAAACCCCTAAATCTTCTATGTTTATGTAAGCATTCATGGACACGAAATAGCTTATAACATGGCACATAAGTTTGATAAACTAAGTGAGGGAAACTTCCTTTCAATTCTTAAACATAAAGGGAAAAGATATTTGATTAATGATTGAATCATCAACATAACCTAGGCATGCAACAACAAAAACATGTAACCTCCAAACTAACCATTCCCTTATCCATTTGGCATTCAATAAGTCAAACACACACACATGGATACCTAAAATATACTCATATATCTAGACCTCTAATCTATCTATCTACCTTGCAGATAAACATCTATTTTCAAATGAATTTCATACTTATCAGATCCTCCTATGATCCCTATAGTTCTATTAATGCAATATCAAGCATATTTACTTAGGTCCTTGACCCAACAACAAGATATACACCAACATGTAACTTCAAAACAAGCTGCAACTAGACAATATGCACTTTGGGATAGTCAATAGAAAACTACAAACCCATAGTAAAGGAGATAAACTTCAACATGAAATTTCCAATAAAAATCTATATTCATTCCTTGAAATCAATAAATCATGTATATGCACAACTTAGAGAATATACAAGGGAAAACTATATAAGTTAAAATGCTTCAAAGAAAGCTACACTACTATTGCTGATAATAGAGAAAATAATGAGAAATGGTATCACAGTCATGAAAAAATTCTCCAAAATTGGAACCAAGTATTTTGGTATCACAACAATGATAGAAAGTTCAAACAATATTGGAACCCTTACAAAGAGGAAAAGAGAGAGATATAGACAAGAAGAAGAAATCTGGATTGTGCCAAGTATATAGCTAAAAACCTTTATTCCTATTGTTGTTGAAACTATCTCTTCATTCCTCTACTAGTAATTAAAACTCATTAATGTTACCTCTAGAATGTTTGAAAATATCTCCTTAGAATAATTAGAGAAACTCTCCCTTGAGGGAAATATGATATGCATCAAAGGTACAGGAGCCTCAAAATTAGATTTTAGTTGACTTCATCTACCCTTGCCATGAATTCCCAACTATATCTACTGACAAAAAACTTATTACTTCCAACTACCCATAAACACATTCAATTCTTCCATTATGGTTGTGAATAAATCAAATCATATCAAAAACTATTCATAATTTGATCTTATCTCATCTAAAAACATCAAATCTACATTTAAATTGAGAATGTCTTGAAAAAAATTAGACCTGTTGTAGCTCCTTTTGGTGAATACCTAGGAAAAATTTGACTTTAGAAATGGAAAATTCAGATTCTCCTGGTTCCAGTGGTATATTATACTACATCTTTTTGACATAAATTGCCCCTCCAACATGCATTTGAAAATCAGGTTTCCATTTCAAGTTTAGACATTTAAAAAAGAAAAAATTGAAATACTATATAGTCAAAACCATTGAAAAGCATGAAAATCATTTAAATTTTCAAAAATAGGTTTGTACATTCAAATTTGAATAAAAATCATTTTAAAATGATATTTTTCTTATTTCGTATTTTTAGCCCTCTTTGTTGATCTAGGTCAATTGTCTATTGACCACCTGGGCACCACATGGTGGCTTCTAATTAGCCAACTCCTACCACCTCATTGTATTTCTTGAACATCTTTCCATGTGTCACCTCTATGCATCATTATGAGTTTAACCCTAACCTCTGCCTTAACTTTTGCAACTAGGCACCTAACCAAGCTTCACACTTTCGGAGTTCTTTCTAGCTAATTGTGATTAACTTGGGTGAAGCCAAGAAATCTCCATTTTCATATGGTCACATCATATTTTCAATTTAGCATTTAACACCTATGAAGTCGCACCTGAAGTTAACTGATTGTTTCACACCCTCAGAGCCATTTCCACTAACTACATTGTTACCATTGCAAATTTGCACCTACATGACACATGAAAACTCATGATGTCATCCTTCATTCTCTACCTTCAATTATATTCATGGTCAAAATTTGGGTTAAGTTGTCACCAGTTGTCATCCCGCCATGTGGGCTCCCCACATGGGTTTCCTTGTGGCTTTCCAAAGCTATCCTATCTTTAAGACACTTTAAGATAATGTGCTCATTCTTAAAACTAACTCTTAATTCCCCAGTGTAGCACATGTGGGATTAATACATACAGACAAATTTGATCAAACAACACTATTATATACCTATGAATCACTCTAAATGGGTCCTTTAGATGTAAATTGTCACATGTGATGTGCAAACCTTTCTAATGAGGGATTGTTGATGCTACCCGAACTTGTGCTTGGCTCCATGCTCAAAATCATAGGTGAGATTAGAATGACAAAATTGACTTGTTTTGGTTTCAATGAATGTATAAAGAGCCTATGTGATGTGTAGAGAAGTAAGGGCACCATGAGTTTAAATGAGAAACATCCCAATTAGGGTTCAAATTACATTGGAAATAGACCAGTATGCAAATTGGGATTTCCTCCAATTTTTGTTAGCTTTAACTTCTCAACATGTTGATGACCACATCTTTGACTATGAGCCAAGAGTTGAAGACATCCCTTTATTACTCAAACTTCATTACAACACCTATGCCAAACTCAATGAAGGTTAAAACTAAAACAATATGCAATTGAACACTTAAGATAGGGAGACCACTGGTCCAATCATGATTCATATCTAAAGATTTGTAGAAACTTGTGCATGCTAGAGAAGAGATGGATATAGCTTGGAAAGATCAAGCATGTGTTTGGTATTTTGAGAGGTTTAGGATTCCATTCTATCATCTTTGTCTTCTATTGGTGATCCCTCCTTGTTGTGGACTTTTTTTCTCATATGTTGTGGCCATTGAAGCTCCTCTTTAGTGTGTAGGTCTATAACCACTTCCTATACCTTGCTTCCTCACGTGGATGCTCTCTTCATCTACAATTGCCACCTTCACCTTCTTAGAACCCTACAACATGCTTATGAGCTCTAACAATTCCATTAATGGCAAGAGATATTGTTGTATTAGATTCCTCCCTTCCAGTTATTAGTACTACTCAAATTGTAGTTCCTAGGATGCCATCAAGGATCTTAATACAAGCCTTGGTGTCCTCACATACTTTCTTAACAAGCTCGCCCTTGTGGCCAATGATTTCACTTGTCCATTCTCCTATGAAAGGTGCAATTCAGTCTTCCATTTATCTCACTCTAGTAGAACAATCTTCTATTGGGTTGGAACTTTGCTACATGACACATCCTCTAAAGTCATCATGCCAACCATGGTCTTTAACTTCAATGGGGTTGCTGATTACGAGCTTTTCAACTGATAACATTCTTCTTCAAGTTCAAGAATGTCAAGTTTGGTTTCCCTTCCATCTTATCTTCCTTTACAACCCTAGTTCCCATCACAAATGTCAATAGTTATAATTAAATGACCACTTTAAAATAGTGAAAATTCTTTAGACACTCTTTGTGAGAAGCCAAAAATGTTCTAAAGAGAGAACCTCATAAATGCTTGTAAAAGATGCATTTATAATATATAGTTGGGTCATCACTCTTGAGCCTTCTCTTTATATACCACTCTTCAATTAGGTTTTCTAACAAATCAAGATGATGAGACTTCACTAGAATGTTTTTGAGTAGTTGCAAGATGCTCTATCCTAGAACAAAGATCATGTCCAACCCTTCTAGTGAATAATACTGCAAGGACATCAATCTAAGAAACATTAGAACATCATTTTTACTTTAGAAAACTCCTTTGAAAATACACCAAACCATTAAAGTTTCATTACCTTGTAAAGACAAGGTATTTCTTATGCATAATATTCATGGTAGGTTTCCATTTATTGCATATCAAGCATATAAACTTACATATCAATTTGATCTTCAAATGATGTTGAATATCATCTTCAAGAACATTGGATTTATTTATCATTTTTATGTTTCATTTTAGACCAATCATACTACCTGAGAGAAACAAAATCTTGATTAATCGGATTCATTCAAATCTCCTTTAACCAAATTTGAGACCTAGTTGTACCCTATTACTTTGTTGAAATTAGTAAGGCACCAAGGTGAGTTTGGCTAAAAAAAATTGTTTTCCAATAATTTATTCCTCAAAATGATCAAATGAGCATTTGACACTAATTAAAATGAAATTCGACCACTTGAAACATCCTTAAGACTCATTTTAACACTTATCTGCAAATAATGATTTGTTGATGGGAAGGCCTACATGTTGGCTTTAAAAACTGACAAAAACACTTAACTAAGCCTTAAAAAATGACATGCTGATACTTTGGTATGAATTCTTGCACCCTATCAAAACTTGTGTCATAATGAAACTTGGGTCAAAAGATATTGACCGTTAAAGTTTCCTAGTTGAAACTACATGCAAATAAACATGTTAGAAAATAGGAAAGTGCATGTAGTTTCGGCTTTGAAAGTAGGGAAAATAGATACTCGAAGGTACAAAAACTAGGAAAATAGTTCATTGACATGAGGATAATATAATTCTATGATTTGGGCTCATGAAGAATAATAGGGCAAGTTTGGAAAGCATGTAAAGTGAGGTACTCATAATTGCATAATTGGGGACATCAGCAGAAATGTGGTTTTTACAAATGGAATGGGCCTGGGAAAATGTCAAAATGGATTCATCAAGATTTGGAAATTGGTGTACTTGAAGAATTTTTGGTGTGTAACACAGTAGTATAGACTATTTGATCTCATATATTATGGATTCAGAGATATACAATCTCGAACAAGGGTACCGATCAATCTACAATTTATGACACCAATAAAAATGTATAAGTTACATTTGGAATCACATTTAAAAAATAATCAAATGGATTTGTCACAAGCTCAAATCTAGAACATAGAAAGTGTGTGACCTCTAGAATATAATGCAAAATAAATTTTCTCAGTATGCTCAACTGGATCAAGGTTATAATCTATCAAACAGGGCCTCTTGGAATTCAGGGCATTTTGCATCAACATGATAAAGATAAGTAACCATCTTTAAGGGATTCAAAACCTAGTCAAAACATATCAAAATGACATGAAAATTGAAACATAGTTTCAATGATATGTATAATAAATAATCCCAAAGCGGTGATTCATGAAACATAACCAGGTGAAAGATATTCAAATGCAAACTAGGCTTCATGTTGTTATTTGACATAGGCAAAAATGTAGAATTGAACATTGATCAATATGAAACTTCGCAGAATGACTCTGAATGACAACTTATCAATACAAGATGCATGCATATACTAAATGAAAGGTATTATAAAAATTAAACACAGCTTAGGCCTCAAAAGGACAATTGGGTATACTTGCATTAAAAGTGCATTGAAGGCTCAAAAGCTTGGAATGGTACTCAAATTGGGGAGGCAATTTTGAGTCCAACAGACACATTGACTTTTTTACTAGGGAAACCTTTAATCAAAGAGAAAACCTCATTAGGGATGACACCCACAAGATAGTGTACTGCTATATATAAGTTCCTTGTGAAAGGATGTGACTCTATTAGGATCCAATTATAGTACAATCAATACAACAATTCCTGTGAAATGACATAATATCTATTGGAAGACCTTGAAACCTTGTTAGAAGGTTCTAACCTTATTAAATTTTAATAGACTAACAACTAGAACCATTTTCTAAATTATTCCAATAATTTTGAAGATGAATATTTTAGGATAACATATCCAAAATGGGTGAATTGACTAATCTACAACTTACATGCCAAAATAATTCCTTTGAAGCTCTATACCATATACCATCTCAATATTTACTTTCCTCTAATTATCTAATTGTAAGACTAGAAAATAGGCAAGATAACATACTATGAGAAACCACAAACTCAAATAACATATGCTAAATCTGCTCTAATCTAGCATGAAAATCATTGAAAATAAGGAGAATGAAAATAACAAAACCCCCTTTTCAAGTGTAGTTCTCATGTCCTTCTTTCTTCTCCATTGTTTATGTAGCTCCAACCACCTATAGTGCACACAAAATTGAAAGAAAAAGGCTAATGACAAAGTGATGTGATGAATGCTATCAAGAATACTAGAAGTGTGGTTTGGGTGTGATTCATGAGAATGTGGTTCAAATGGCTCAATTTATAGCCAAAATGCAAGAGATTAGACATGAATGAGGAAATGGATATTTTTTATTTCAAGTGTACAATTTGGAACAATATTCCTTAGAATATCTATGAAAAATAAGATGTAATATGTCATATGTAGGATTATATGACACATATAAGTCAACATGACCAAAAATAGAAGAGAATCTATGACAAGCCTATGAAACATCATAGGCAAGTGTAGACAAGAATCTATGACAAGTGTGTCTTATTATAGTCATATGTAAGAAAGAATATATGCCAAATATGATACATATTAGCCAAGTGTAAGAAGAGGATCTATGATGCATTATGGCCATGTGTTAGGATTGGGTAGAATTTTGAATGAAAAACTCATAATTCCACACAAATGGTAATTAGTAAATTAGAAATTAGAAACGGGAAAATAGGAATTCGAAAATTAACAATTCTCATAATTTGCAAAGATGGATTAATTGATTAATAGAAATCAATTAATTGAGAACATTGGTTAATAAGAATAATTAGTAAAGTCGGATGAAAATAATAATTGAAATAACATAGGAATAGATTATGGATTATCTAATCCTATAGGATATATTAGTAAATGATTGGCCAATTTGATGAAATAAATGTGGGATTACCCTTTCAATGAATTGTGATGATTATGCAGATTGATTAGGATGATGGTGGGTAGATCAAATCCATGATCAAATTGATTGGGTGGCTAGGAATGGTAACATGTTAGGGACATATGACATGGATTGAGGAGATATGACATTTAATGAATATTGTAAATGCCATAAGATCAAAGTTGATAAATATGGTTGATCATAATAACATCAATAGACATTGTCAATGTTATTAAATTGATTGGATAATGCCACTTCAATACAGAGGGACTTGAAAATGTTGGTGATCAAATGATAAAGACAAAAAATTGACCTAGCACCGAGGGACATGGTAATGCTACGATTAGGTTTGATAGGTTTGATAGATTGACAAGGCACTAAGGGACATGAAAATGCCTAGGATTGGATAAGTGTTGATTGAATAGGAATGTTTAACATGTTTTAGATTCATTAAGGCTAAGTTGGAATGACTTAAGGTTGATTCAGGATCATTTTGGGTTGATTTGATATGGTTTTGGGTTGATGAGAAAGGATTTTGATGATATTGAAATGGTTTAGGGTTGATTAGATGAGATTCTGATGATGTTGAAATGATTTTAGATCCAATTCAATTTTTTTAAGATCTAGTAGGAACCGATTCTAAAATAATTTGTAGTTGATGTGAAAGAGGGTACGAATGATGAAGAAATGTCAAAATATGTTTGAATGATGATCAAGTTTGGCCAAAAGATTAGAATTAGTGAAATGAGAAAATGGGATGTGTTAGTATGAAAATGTGATCAAATAGTAGATGCCGACCATTTTTTAGAGTTTGCACTAGCATTTAGGTTTGCATTCACAGACCAAATCCATGATTCATGTTATATGTGATATCTTTACATCTAAGGAAAATATCTTTCCTTTATACCCTTCCCAAATACCTAATTAGATTAGCATGTTAAAGCTTCCCCAATGTATAATTAGCTACATAAGACCTCATTAAGGTGCACATGCCTTCTTAAGAATGTTTACAATTATTACAGTAAGGTTCCTACATGTTATAATACAATTAATACATTTTACAATGAGATCAACATGTTTCCTCAACATAGTTGGCTGCTAGTAAAATATATTGCATGTTTCACTTCAATGACCTTTCTAGAATGATCTCCAAGCCTTGATATCATGAATAGAGCATCACAAGAATACCTTTAAGCACATTCCAAGAAATCTAATAGTAATTCTACTTCATTGATAAGGTATAGCCAAAATCTACCAATTGTTAATGACAATATTTCTTGCATACTATGTATATTTTATTTTTATTTTTGTTTAAGAAAAATCTTTTATCACTTTAAATTTTTTTTCTATGCCCTTTTTGCATTCATGTTTTGTTAATTTTTGGAGCTTTTCCCTTAACATAAGTGTAAGATGTAGTTCTTAGATTATATAAAGATTCTAATCAGAGACAAACGAAGAGGGTAAGGACAAGGAATGACCTAGAAGGAAGGTGAAAAATGTAACTTGGAACTAAAAGATGATTATTTGAATGTATCTATTTACTTTATGATGTATCAAGGTTTAGGCCATTTATCTATAAAAAAAACCCTGCACACTGGTTTGTTATTGTTCTTCACCAAATAAACTATAATATAAACTCAAGAGAGCATACTTGTGACATCAAGGCTCGTTCATGAACACAATACTAAGCTCGCATAACTTAACTTATTCTTGCCTAGATTTATTGTGCCAAAAATCCTCTTTAACATATATAATCTTTATTATCATGATCACATAAATATATGTTGACATCAACAATGACAAAACCTATCATTAAATACAACACATAACTAGCATATTTAATTGCCAACAAAACTTGTATTCCTAAAAATCTCCCGCTTTCACATTGAGGGAAACATATGGTGGAAATCCATCAACCCAAAAGTAATCTTTTGAATACAATTTTCTAAATATCCTCAACATATATAACCTTTCAAACCTTTAAAATTCTTGTTTCACATCAATAGATCTTTCTTTTGGGTTTTCACTAAACTTCTCCCCCTTTGACATCAATGAAAAAGGTGTCAATATGCCAAATATTCAATCTAAAGTGTTCCCCCTTTGATGAACATCTTCAACAAATTACTTGCATTGGATGAAGCCAATATGAAAACACCAAAAATATACCAAGTGCCAACGGACAATGTTATACCAAAAATCATTACATAAGAACTCTTGAATAGTTTTACCCACCGTGCCCACTCCCTATGAAGAGAAGTGTTAAGCATCAAGTCTAGTTGTATGAATAGTGCTCTAATTGAACTAGATTGATGCAATGTTGTATCATTTACTCTTTGTTAGGTGGGGGCATCGCCCCAATAATACCTCTAAGATATGAAAAGGTTTCCTTAGCCAATGGTTTTGTAAATATTTATGCAATCTATTCCTTTATACTTACATACTCTAATTTGGTATCTTTCTCTACAACTTTCTCTCTCAAAAAATGATACTTTTCCTCGCGGGTTGATCCTATTTCTGCTAGCCCTTTTTTTGTGAATATGTAACTTTATTATATTTTTTTAAATATAAGAAATGGACTATTCATAAAAAAAAATGATACTTAATTGCAATGTGTTTAGTCTTTGAATTTAAAATGAAATTCTATGACATAATCATTGTACTTATGTTATCACAATGCATAATTGTAGGTTCTAAAAATACAATACCAATCTACTTTAGAATTCACTTCATCCACATAATTTGATTACAATTATTAGTTGTTACGATATATTCTACCTCTACTTTTGTTTCTTTCTCAACCAAGACACCAATCTTCCACCAAGGAAGAATGCACCACCACTTGTAAATTCTCCCCCTCTATTAGACCTCAGACATTTGATTCTTATACCATATTTATTTTCAACTTTAGCCTTGAATATATTAAACTTTTCAAAAGCCTAAAATTTGTCTCTTAGAAATGCAACCCACATCATTCTTTAAAATTAGTAATGAAAGGATGGAATATCTCTCACCATGGAAAGTTCTAGTCTATTTAAGACCACATAGATATGTGTAAACAATTTTAAACTTTTTTGATGTAGTAAATGCCTTTCTAGGAAATGTAGTTTATTTCTATTTAACCAGTCACACATTCCTTTCATACCATGTTACAAGGTTTCACAATCTTGGTAGATCTCTTACAACATTAAAGTTACTTTCCTTCATTATGCTATCAAAAAATTTATGAAAAAATCTTTTGTGACATATAACTAACTCTCATACACTTTTGAAACTAAATAATTAATTTTAGTAAGACTCAACTAGAAAACATTACCTTTGGTCCTTTTACCTATGCCAATTAGTTTTTCAAGCTTGCCCTTGATTATACATATCTTCTTAGTAAATTACAAATGATATCCCTAGTCAACAAGTTGTCCAACAAGAAAATATATATCCTCAGTGTTAGTCTTGCCATCAAGAGTAATGTATCCCTTTCCCTAAAAAAGACAACAAGCATTATTACCAACTCTGACTACAACACCATCATATGTATTAAACTCAACAAATTTATCTCTATCAACTTTCATGTGATGTTAGCATCCATAGTCTATTATCCAATCATATTTTGTTTTGTCAGTATGTTATTTAAGTGCATTTTCTTCTCTAACAAGACTTTCATCCTCAAAAATGCCAATTATTATCTCCTATTCATCAACACTATCTAAGAAGTTGATTTCCTTAAATTTAGTTTCATCATCACTTGCATACAAACACTCCTTAGAAATATTTGACTTTTAAATTTTTCTACATTTAACTTTTGGTTCTCTTTAGACATCTAAAAGAGAAATGACCAAACTCGTTGAAATGCCAACAAACAAAAGATTGTTTCTTACCTATTCTCTTCTCAAAATCAATGAAACAAGCTAATCAATATTCCTCTCTTCTTCTTGAACCTCTACCCATTCTCTTTCATAGTCTCCACTAGTGCTTTCACTTTTCATTAGTACTCTCTTATCATTACACACACTAGCTTTGAAAGAAATCTCAATTCTAGGAAAAGTATCTCTTAATCTACTAAACTCAAAACCTTGTAATTTTCTAATCAAATTATACTTATTAAAATATTTCATAAGAGGGATAACTTATTTAACTTGTTATCATAAGAAGGGGTTAAAGTCTTAGAATCTGTAGCATACCTCATCTTCTAATATAGTTCCTCCAAAACTCTTTATACCTATGAAAATCTCAATTATCCTTTAAACATATGACCTCATAGATTCATCTTCTTAAATCTAAGAAATTTCTAACTTAGATATCCAATTTTTCAATCTCACTTTCTTTGTGTGCTAATCACTCTAATTTAGTCTCTCGAACCGAGATGAAATTTCATAAGCAAAGTCAAAATCCTTTACCTCAACAAATTATCCTTCAAGAAGTGCAGTAACCAATACTTCTCTTCCAATCGTATGACATAACACTAGTAAAATTTGACCCATTTTTTGACAAAACTTGGTTGAAATTTCAACCCATGTTGGTCGAATTTGTGACAAAGTGGTGCATCACAAATTTTCTCATCGAAATTTCAACAAAACCTTGAATTGGTCAAATTTTTGACCAATTACTTGGTTGAAATGAACCACATTTGGTATGACCATTTTTGATGGCCATTGGTTAAAATTTCAACCAATCTTGGTCAAAATTTTTACCAATCTTGGTAAAAAAGCTAACCAAGATTGGTCAAAATTTCAATCAATCTTGGTTGAAATGGTAGCCAAGATTGGTCAAAATGTCAACTAATCTTTAATTGAAATGGACACCATAACAACAAGGATGCCATACTCACAACCAAAGAATTGGTCAAAATTTTGACCAATCCTAGTTGAAATGCTAGCCAAGATTGGTCAAAATTTTGACCAATTTGAATTGTTAAAAATATATATAATGGATGATGCATGACAATGCATGCAGATGGATGGAAATAAATAAGTCCACCTTTATTTATAATAGTAGGGCCTTTTCCCTACCATTTTATAGGCATACACACCACTTTCCTATAGAATGGTAGGGCTCCCCACCCTATCATAGATCTGTCCTCTGCATAAATGCACCACTACACCAAAATGACTATCCACCCACATGAACTGCATGGGGGAAATAGGAAGGGTTCACCCCTACAATTATATGATGACCAAGGCTAGATGCCCTACAAAGTTATGGCTAGAAACCTAGTGAATCATAGGGCCTAGCCAAGCCCCTACTATTCTAAAGGGGGTGGGATCTAATAGACCCTCTTATTGGTGGTTTAAAATGAGAAAAAACTTCTTATTTTTAAGTTTGTAGAACTTAAACAAGAAGAAGAGAGGGATAAATGAATGTTGGATGAAGAAATTATTGAACTAGGTAGCAAGGAGTTAGAGCCTACATAATCTACTCTAGGTATTGTGCAAATTGAATATAGCAAAGACACCCATGATTGCACAAAGAGAACAAAAAATGTTGTGAAGGAGAAGTGCCTTCCATATAGCCATAAACACATGGTATGTTAGGAGGTTGAATGCCCCTAACAAGCAACAAATTTTGAAACACTACATTTTTTGTCACTAAAGCTAAGATCTCCATACTTCAAGAAACCAAGCTTAATCAAGATGACATAGCGAACCTTAGAAAAAAATTTGGTATTTGGGATTTGATGGGTATCCCAACTAATTAATCTTCAATTCATGTTGAGTAATATATATGAGCCAACACAAAACAAAGATAAGATAATAGTTTGGAAGGATGATAGAATAGTTTTTAGAGGATATTCCAAATCAAATCCATATAGTTGGAGGTGATTCAACATTATTCTTGACCCTAGAGAGAGATAGGGAGGTATTACTAGAAAGTCCCCACCCATAATTGACTTTAAAGAATGGGTTAATAAAAGAAAGATCATATATATTAATATAGAAAAAGATATATACTTGGAACAATACATGGCAAGGTTTCGACAACATAGCAGAAAAACCTGACAGAATCATTCTTAGAGGAAATTGGGTTGTGTTCCCTTACACTCTCTCAACAAAGATCCTTCCACACTCGGGCCTAGACCATTTCCTAGTGCAGCTAAAAATTTGTGAGGATTCCCACTCAAAGCATTGTCCTTTTAAGTTTGAAAAAATCTGGCTAAACGATAAGAGGCTAATGAGGTTACTAGTACAATGTTGGAAGGAAATTTTAGTATTAGGATCAATTTTTTTTTGTTTAGTAGTTAAGCTAAATATAACTAAAATCAAACTTCTTATTTAGAATAAAAGCCACTTTGGTAATATCTTCTAACAAAAAGAAAAGCTAGAGGAGTAATCAAAAATTGTTTACAAACAAGTAATTGATAAAGGAGTCGATGAAGAGATCAATCTCAAAAAGAATTAACTACTAGCTGATTATGAAGATATCCTACCCAAGGAATAGAGATTTTGGCGTCAAAAGTCTAGGGAAACTTGACCAGATGTAGGAGACAAAAACACAATAAAATAACAATCTTTGAGAATTCTCATAAAATAGCAATTGAAGCAGTCAAATAATTTACTAGGCTTTTGACACTAGTATGAAATTTAGCTCCAAGAGGAGCTATTAAAAAATGATGATAAGGTAGTGGAAATTGAAAATGCAACTATCTTAGTAGGGGGAAGCTCCTCTAGAGAGAATTACAGAGAGGGCATGGCATTGGACTACAAGGGAAAGCATATTTTGAAGAACAATTAGTTTATGATGGCCTTATATAGCTTATTTCTAGTTTTATTATCTATTATTTTCTCTAAGCCTAAATGTCTCTATGTATAGAATGAAGGCTTCATTTTTGTGATTGTAGTGATAGATAGCATCATGTGATCTACTATACTACTCCATTTTGGCTTTCCCTACAATATGAAAATATGCTACATGATGAAAAAGTTTATTAGCTAAATGATGGTTGTTATTACTGGACTTAACTAACTTCTTGACATTTCCATATTAATATGGATTTTCTTTGTGCCCAATGGCTTTGTATCTATGTCTTTTTCTAAAAGGTGACAAAGGTACATCTAGCTTGTTTTTTTTGAAATGGATTGACAATTTTGGTACTATGAAAATTTATTGCCACTATGACAAAAATGTTGACTTTGTAATGCGAACATAAGTTTTTAAGGGCACAATTCATTTAAAATTTATAAGATAATAAATTGTAATTAATAAGAATGGTATGTAGTTTGTTTCAAGATTGAGGTAACTAGTGGCTCAGATATTAGTAGCATTTAGGTTTTTTAATGAGTATGGAAGGAATGTTTGAATTTTATAACATAGATGATTCACTACCCTTGTCTATTCTTGTTAGTTATGAAAACAAGTTATCAAATTTATTATTGAATGTAGATTTTTAGAAGAAAAGTGGCTACATTGATTAAATAAAAGCACTTATAACTGCATCTACTGCATTCTATAGCAAGCTAATATCCGAGGGAGCTTTTATTGTCTCACATAGGATAAGATAGACATATGTCCACTCTATTCTAGATTTGGAGATTATTGTTCTTCATCATTGTATAAGCTTTATCATCTATTATTTATTTCATCCCTATAGTGATAATGTTGGTTGGAAAAAGTTGCTTTTCTATGTTGAGCTCATGAATGAGAAGGAATGGCAACTTTCTATCCCTTTTTGTGGCCTTTACATGGGGAATGATTCTCTGATCAACACTTTTATATGGTGATGATGGAAAACATATCATTTTGGCCCTCGTATATAATAGGAACTTTGGATCCTAAATGATGGAGTCATCACTACTTTGTAAAATTGCATATGCTCTTTCAAGAAAATAGAATGGATGTATGTTATGAGTTTTTTGATGTTATGGCTAGTAATATATGGTCCAAAATCTTTTGGGTACTCTTTAGCCTTGTGCGAGGATTGAGAAGCCAATTTAGACTCAGACTGGTACACAAGAAGATCCTAGACAGATGGGTGGCATGACATGTGTCCACCTTGTCACATTGCTAAAACATTTGAATAGAAAGACATGGAATGCACTGTGTTTTGAAGCCAATACACAAATTATGATACTAAATAAATGAAATTGCATGATAGTTAGGAGTCATTCAAGAACAATGAAGATTGATTCATTGATGGAACATTGTTAGTCAACATATCTTAATTTAGTTATTGTAGCTGGATTGCATCTTAAAAAATCTTGAATTATACTAGTTGCTTTATGTTGTCATGGTAGGTAAATGAAGATATTGAAATCCTCAGCAATACCCCACATATGTAAAAGGAAATCTAGTTGGATCTGACAAACAGACAAAAGGTAATCTATTTTATCTTGATCTCAGTGAAAGTTCATGTTTTATTGCTCAAGTAGAAGAAAGTTGGTTATGACACAAAAGATTATGTCATGTAAACTTTGATAATCTAGTTAAGATAAGAAAACATAAAAGAATAAGAGGTATTTCTAGTTTGAAGAAACTTGATATGGGTCTATGCAAAAATTGCCAAATTGGTAAGATGGGAAAGACTAGCTTCAAAAGAAAGAACTATCAGTCAGAAGAAGTCTTAGATCTTGTGCATACAGACTTATGTGAACCAATTAAAATATAGAGTTACTGTGGGAAAAAAAAAATCATTTTTTTTGTTTATGATTATTCTAGAATTATGACTGTAATGTATCTAAAAGAAAAATTAGAAGCTTTTCAAAAGTTTTAGTGGTATCTGGCAAGCATAAAAAAAGAAACTAGAAAGAGATTGAAATATTTAAGATAATACAGAGGTGGTGAATTCATCTCCTATGAATTCAATAATTTTTTCATTGAAAGAGGGATCAAAAGACAAGTATCAGCCCCTAGTACACCTCAGCAAAATGGTATAGCTAAAAGAAGGAACATATCCATGATGGATTGTGCAATAACATTGATGATAGAAAAGAATCTTGCAATCAAATACTATAAGGAAGCTATCAGTACTCTAGTTCATACCTTGAATAGGGTACAACTAAAGAAAGATTCAAACCAAACTCCTTATCAACTATGGTATGGCTACAAACGTAATGTAAGTTACTTGAAAGTATTTAGTAGCAAATGTTATATCTTGAAAGAACCTAGAAAAGGAAAATTTGATGTCGAAGGTGATGAAGGCATATTTCTAGGATAATCCTATAGAAGTAAAGCATAAAAATGTTTGAATTTATCTACTCATAAAATCATAGAAAGTGAACATGTCAGAATTGATGAGTTTGCAAAAAAGAGTGAAGAAAAAAGAAATAAAGAGCTAGAGGATTATAGAAGATTTGTTTACTATGAACCTGATACTCTACCAAATCTATCTAAAAGAAAGGAGGCTTAACCTCCTAAGTTCCCAAAATCTCCAATAGTTATTGAGTTGCAGACAATGCAACCTGAGTCATAGTCTTAAGGACTCGAGTCATAGTCAGAGGCTACCGAGCTAGTTCAAATTGGGTCTAATGGACCCTAATCATAGATAGTGCGACCTGAGCCAGATATTGAAGTTCATGATGAAATCAGTGAAACTTATTCCAAATCTAAAGACTAGTGTTAGCAAGATATGTTAGAAGACATCATGCACCTAATTAGATCTTTGGAGACAAATCTGATGGAACAATGACAAGAAGAAAATTAAAAGATACATGTTTACTTGCTGAGTTTGAACCTAGAAATATCTAAAATGCATTGGATAATGAAAGTTGGATTGAAGCAATGAATGAAGAAATAGAACAAATAGAAAAGAATAAAACTTGGACTCTTGTTCCTGGACTCAAGCATAAAAATGTAATTGGCACAAAATTGTTGGTCAAAAACAAGCTAAATGAAGATTGAATCTAAAAAGGTATTGACTATGGTGAAATTTTTTCTCCTATTGCACGATTAGAAGGTGTTAGAACTCTACTAGCATATGCAGAATATAGAGGATTTAAAATGTATCAAATGGATGTTAAATCTACATTCTTGAATGGAATTCTTGATGAGGAAGTCTACATTGAATAGCTAGAGGGTTTTGTAGATCCTAACAAAAGAGACATGGTCTAAAAATTACACAAAGCATTATATGGTCTCAAGCAAGCTCCCAGAGCTTTGCATAAAATACTTCATAATTACTTGATACAAATTGGCTTTCAAAGAACAAATGATAATAGTAGTCTATATATCAAAGAAGGACCAGATAAGAAGATTGTGTTGGTAGAAATATTTGTTGATGATACATTATTCACCGAAATGATGACTTGTGCAAAGCATTTTCAAAAGAAATGAGTAAAGAATCTGAGATGTCTATCTTTGGAGAGATAAAATTCTTTGTTGGATTATAGATTCAGTAGAACAAAAATGGTATATACATTACTCAATCTAAGTACATCAAGGAGATACTAAAGAAATTTGGAATGGAAGATTCAAGACTAGTTCGAACCCCTATGTCTACTGGACATAAGCTTTCTAAAAATTATGATTCAAAAGAGGTAGATTAGACCACATACAGATGAATGATTGGAACATTACAGTATGTATTGCATATAAGGTCTGGTATTGCATTAGCAATTGGTATGGTGGCAAGATTCTTAGCAAATTCTAGAGAAAATTACATGATGGCAATCAAGAGAATCATAAGATATCTGAAAGGTACTAAAGACTATGGCTTATGGTACAAACTTGGAAGCAATTTGGACGTAAAGGTATTCAATGATGTCAATTGGGCAGGAAGTCTTGATGATAGGAAAAGCACTAGTGGTGGATCATTTTTTCTTGGTAAAAGACTAGTGTCTTGGACAAGCAAGAAACAAAATTGCATCTCTCAATCAACAATAGAGGCAGAATCTATGGCAGCAATAGTTAATTGTTCTAATATTATTTGTTTCAAAAAACTATTAGAAGGAATGGAGATAGAAATCAAAGATCTAGTAGTCATATACTATGGTAACACTAGTGCAATCAATATATCAAAGAATCCAGTAATGCATACCAAAACAAAGCACATTGCTATAAAATATCACTTCTTAAGAGAATTGGCGCAAGATAAAGAAGTCAGATTGGAATATGTGAATACAAAAGAGAAAATTGTAGATGTATACACCAAGCCATTACCCAAGGATGCATTTATGTATCTAAGAGGTAAGCTATGCGTCATTCCCCTATCTAAAGCTCACTAAAGAAAGTTTAGTGATGCATCAACCAGAGCATGTTGAAAATCAATCAATTGGTATAGTATTGACAAGGGCATATTGCAAATGAATCAGTACTTGAGGTACATTGATATTAATAGAGTTATTGTCTTTGACATTTGTTGTCAAAAAGGGAGAATTTTACTGTCATATGTCATAGAAATTTTAATTATAATAAACAAGAAGTTTGTTGTAAGAGGGAGAAGTTTGCTATTAGAAGAAGTTTTTTTAGATAGAAGTTTTCTAACAGAGGGAGAAACTAAAGGTAGAAAGAGTTCACACTAATAGACGGAGTTTTCATGGATGTGAATCAAAATGAAACTAAGTATATGTTCCTTACTTTATTCTTATTCCAAAAATTTCTTTGTGTTATGACATGTTGTGTTGCCATCAATTCCAAAGAGGGAGATTGTTGGATACAATTGATTAGTTATCTATTGTCTTTGATGTTACAAAAATGTCATATCATTATTAGTTAGTAGGTGTTGAGCTCACTTAGGCAGTGAAGATAATTTTCTATGTCTACCAAGCATTCTAGAGTTTGCCTAGTTTAGAAGGCAGTGTATGTAGAGTTCACTCGGGCATCAAATGAAAACCTATAGAAGATGAGTGTTAACTGAGCTCACTTGGTCAATGAAGGAAATGTTGGATGGAATAGTGTTAACTAATTTCACTTGGTTAATATAGGAAAATCATTTATGTGTTAGTGTCTATTGAGTAGGGTCGGCTAAAGAATGATTATATTATTTTGGCATATTGAGTTTAATTGATTTATCTATTGGTTCTATTTGAATGAGAAGATGAATATAAGTTATTCTAAGTTGTATTTTGGTTGAATTGACAATATGAATGATATAAGGTCAAGATTGTGGGTTAGAATGTGTGTGAGTATGAAAGATTTGATGATGCTAAGAAGAAGTGAATTAGAAGGATAAATAGAATATCCTTTTGGAGCAGAAGAGATATATTCGATTAGGAAGAATCAAGTACAAGCTAGAATAGAGATCTATAATCAAAAATTTAGTTGTATAAAAAATTAGGTCATCTCATTGTTACTCTCTAACCATTGTAGCAATGATCTAAATCTCTTAATAGATTTGTCTTAACAACTAGTTGCAAATCCTCTAACAAGGTGGCAGTTCTCTTGAATTGTCTAAAGACCCCTCACAAGGCCACTCCTAATAGGGTGATTAAATCCTCTAATAGGGTCACACCTAACAGTGTGTTTTGTAACATTTAACAAGGTTGGCTCCTAATAGGGCTCATTTTAGAAAAGTGAAAACAGTAACTAGTTGCAATTGGTGGTTTTTCCCAAATTGGGTTTCCATGTTAAATCTTGGTTTCAAATGTGTTCATGCTACTTTCTTTTATGTGTTTGCAACTAATTTAAAGTAATGATAATCACTGGATAACATCTAAAGATTTTCATGTTAAGAACTTAAAGAGAAAATATAATATTTACCGAGTTAAAACATTTTATTTGTTTGCCAACCATTGGCAGTATTCAGTTCTAAGAGTTTATTTTATATTGAAATCTAAGGGATATGGGATTTATTTTCATAGTAACTAATTTACCCTTCCCCTCTCAATTATTCCTCTTATATTTCCAACACCCTCCTTTTTCTTTCCTTTTCCTTTTGATAATTATAAGTGCAATAAACAAAAATCTCCAATAAAACATAAATTGCAATCTCCAATGGCAACCTCAAATGGCTCCCATCTACGTAGAGCCCATCAAACAAACTACCCACGTAAATGAGAATATTTTCATGTTTTCTTTCTTTTTTACAATTAAACCCAATTTGGTTAAAACTTTGACCAAATTGGGAAACCCTAAATTAGTCAAAATTTTGACCAAATCGGGCAAGAAAACCAAAAAAAAAGATTTATCATAGGCCAATTTGGCCTTTGGTTGAAAAATTAGTGCAAATGTACTAGTGTAGGAAGATATTATTTTCCTAATATGTATATGAAGGTAGATCACTCTCATACATTGATGTCTTTGTAATCAACCTTTACTCAATTCTCATGCAAATCAAATGTGTTTGTATATTAATTGCAATGTGTTTAGTTTTTTAATGTAAAACAAGATTCTTTGGCATACTCATTGTACTTGTGTTATCCCAATGCATAATTGTAGGTTCTAAAAATACAATACCAATATCCTTTAGAATTTTCTTCATCCACATAATCTAATTATAATTATTAGTTGTTGCAACATATTATGCCTCTACTATGGATTGTGAAATACAATCCTGTTTCTTTCTTCATCAACCAAGATACCTATCTTCCACCAAGAAATAATGCACCACTACTTTTATTTTTTTATTTCGTCAACCTTACCTATTCCTTTCATAATCTAAACTTTGTTTATAGTATATACTAAAGTGGTAAGTGCTTCTCTCCAATGGACATGTAATATTTTACCTTCAAGAAACACCACTCTAGATGGTTCACTTACTATTTTGTTCCTTCTTTCTACTATCCCATCCTTTTTTCAAGTATTAGGTGCTAAAGCATGCCTAAAAATTTAATTATCCTTAAAAAAAAAACATTAAATTGATTAGAAGTAAGTTTTCCACCCCCCCTTTGTTAGACATCAGACATTTGATTTTCATACTAGACTTATTTTCAACTTTAGCCTTGAATATCTCAAACTTGTCAATAGCCTCAAATTTATTTTTTAGAAATGCATCCCATGTCATTCTTGTAAGATCATTAATAAAAGGATGAAATATCTCTCACCATAGAAAATTCTAGTCTTTGTAAGACCACATAGATTTGTGTGAACAATATCCAACTTTTCTGATGTAGTAAATTCCTTTCCAGGAAATAGATCTCTTACAACATTAAAGTTACTTACCTTCAATATGTTATAAAAAATATTACGATAAAAAGAAAATTGTGCCATAACCAACTCTCATCCACTTTTACAACTAAACAATTGATCTCAATAGGATTCAACTAAAAATATTTACATTTGGTTCTTGTACCTATGCCAATCATTTTTCCATGATTGTCATGATTGTACATGTCTTCTTAGTGAATTGCAAATGATATCCCTTATCAACAAGTTGTCCAACACTCAACAAGTTTTTCTTTAGGCCATCAAGAAGATATACATCCTCAGTGTTCATCTTACCATCAAGCTCAATGGATCCCTTTCCCTTAATAGGACAATGAACCTTATTAAAAACTATGAATACACCACGATCATATCTATTAATGAGCACCCACTATCTATTATAAAGTAAAATTTATTATTCTCAACATGTGATACAAGTGAATTTTATTCTCTAACAAGACTTTCTTCCTTAATAACAATTTTTTTTTAAATCTCTTATTCATCATCACTATCTAAGAATTTGATTTCCTTAAATTTAGTTTTATCATCACTTTCATATAGACACTTCTTAGGAATATTTAACTTGTAAGGTTTTCTAGGTTTAACTTTTGGTTAAGTCTTTGGACATTTGAAAGAAAAATGACCAAACTCCTTGCAATGACAACAAACAAAAGGTGGTTTCTTACATATGGGTTCTCTTTTCATAGTCAATGAAACAAGCTCATCAATCTTCCTCTCTTCTTCTTTAACCTCTACCCATTCTCTTTCATAGTCTCCACTAGTACTTTCACTTTTCATTAGTATTCTCTTATCATTATAGACACTAGCTTTGGAAGCAATCTCAATTCTAGGCAAAGCATCTCTTAATCTACTACACTCAAAACCTTGTAATTTTCTAATCAAAGTCTCTCTATTAAAATATTTTATATGACGGATAGTGTATTCTATAATATTTAACTTTTTATCATAGGTAGAGGTTAAATATCTCAATGTTTTTAGCATACCTAATCTTCCAATATAGTTCCTTTAGAGCTCTTTAAACCTACAACAATCTTAGTGAAAATATGACCTAATAGATGCATCTTCTTACATCTTAGAACTTTCTAACTTAGATATCCAATTTTGCAATCTCACTTCTTTGTGTATTCATCACCTTCATATATTATCTCTAACCTAGATGAAATTTCATAAGCAAGATCAAGGTCCTTTACCTCAACAAATTCTCTTTCAAGAAGTGTAGTAATCAATGCTTCTCTTGCAATCATATTACATAGGAAGATCTTAATTTCCTCATTCGTACATGAAGTTAGATCACTCTCAGCCTTTACATCAATTTGTGTTTGTGCAATAAATCATTAGTCAATCCTCATGTAGATCAAACATGTTGACATCTTAGCCTTCCAACTCTCATAGTTTTCTCTCTCAAATTTTGGACTCTTCTTGATGTATTCCATGGATCTCCTCAAGTTGCTAAGATTTATTCTCAAAGATGACCTAATGCTATGATATCAATTCTTAAGAAGTAAATTCCACACATAATTGAGGGGGTAGGGGATGAATTAGTTATGAGCAATTAAACTTAAATCCAAACTTATCATATCCAAATCCAATAAGTAAAAAAATGAATCCCTACAAGAGATAAACATGTACAATGCCACAATGATTTGTTTATTAGGGAAACCCTTTAACAAAGAGAAAACTTCCGTAGGGATGGTACCCACAAGATAGTGTACTAATATATAAGTTCCTTGTGAAAGGATGTGACATTGTTAGGAGCCAATTATAGTGCAATAATTACAATAGTCTTTGTTAAAGGAAAAATCCCTATTAAGAGACCTTGAAACCTTGTTAGAAGGTCCTAACCCTATTAAATATAATGAGGAAATAACTATACTCACTATCTAAATTATTCTAGCAGTTGTAAAGATCAATACTTCAAGATAACATATCCAAAATGGGTGAAATGATTGATCTGCAATTTACTTGCCAAAAAAGTTCCTTTGAAGCTCAATACAATATACCAACTCAATATCTACTCTTCTCTAAATATCCAACTTTAAATTTCTCATCCATTGACCACATCCATGATTTGTGCGACATGTGATATGTTTACATCCAAGGAAATCATCTTTCCTTTTCACCCTTCACAAACAACTATTTAATTCAGCCTTTTAAAGCTTTCTCAATGTAAAATTAATTGCATTAGACCTCATTAAGGTGTACATGCCTTCTTAAGTATTATTAAAAAATTTATATTAATATTCCCACATGTTACAATACAATTAATATATTTTACATTGAAGATCAACAAGTTTCCTCAACACAGTCAACTACTAGTAAAATATATATACATATTTTACTTCAACTACCTTTTCATGATGATCTCTATGCTTTTCTATCACAAACATGTCTTTTATAATGATCCAATATCACTAAAGTTAATTGTACTTTGCTAATAAGGTCTAGCAAAAATGCTACCAATTATCTATGAAAATATTTCATATACATTGGTCTGCTATGAATCTTCACCAAATGAACTATAACATAAACTCAAGTAGACATAGACTTGACATCTACATACATCTATGGACACAATAATAAGATTTTATAGCTTAATTTGTTCTATCCCAACTTTTTTGTGCTAATGATTTTATGTGATATACAAAATCTTTGTCTATTATGATCACATAAACTTATGTTGCCATCAATGATTTTTTATTTTTTTACAGTGGGTCAACATCTCTCATGGGATTCATGACTAACCACCTCCTATTTTCTATAAGTCTAATGGTTGTATTTGGCATTAATAGTTTGAGCTTTTGGTGTAATGGAAATAATGGTTGATTTCAAGTGGTATCAAAGTCAGCCACAAGTTCGAATCCACACAAACAAGTGATATTGAGTGGGGGATTGTTAATAGTGGGTCAACATCCCTAGTGGGATTTATGACAAAGGACTAACCATTTCTAGTGTTCTATAAGTCTAGTGGTTATATTTGGCTTTAACAGTTCAAGCTTTTGGTGCAACTACAATACTAGTCACTTACAAAAACCCATCATTAATATAACACATTACCATCATATCCAAGTGCCAACAAAATCTTGTATTCCTAACAACACCCACTTTCATAAAAACTCTAAGAGAGGAAGAAGTGAATCAAATGAACCAAACCTTTACCATAGATAACGATACATGATCCAACACAATAATTATGTAAACAACCCCAAAACAATTATAAACCTCAACCAAAAGAAACTAAAGGCCAAAACAAGCCCTTAGAAGCTATTATTAAACAAGTAGTTACTAAGAAAAATGAAACCACTATTCATACTAGCTAAAATGGATGGCCTACATGAAAAAGACACATATCAAGTATAGGTTGAAAATAATGACCAAGGGATCACAAATGTTATTACAAGAACTTGTTGATAACTAATGCTCAAATGAAAAGATTGAGGTTAGAACACCAAAGATAATGTTGACACTTGCAATATTCAAAATTTGAAACCTTCTTGGTAAGACTTGTTTCTTAAAAATTACAAGTGTAAAATTTACAAAGAAGAGAAAATACAAATAACATAGAATTTTACATGGATAAACCTAGTAAAATTATGCCTGTATAAAACCACAACAAATATCTTTCAATATTATTTCTCTAGATTTTCCACAATGACCAAATGTTCAAAAAAATACTTACACAAACATGACTTCAAGTTGCATATAGCAATCGAGTTGTACAACCCTAATTACAAACCACTTACTAAAGTTTGATAAGTATGACTACAACAACAACGTGTAGAAGCCTTGTAAAAATTAATATTTTTAGTGAGTCACTAAAATAACTTACTATCTATAGTAAGTTAACTCATAAAACCTTCTATTTATAGTAATTGTCACAAGACTTTGAACCTTTAGTGTGGTTGCCTTGTGGTGAGCACCTTTGATGAAGGATGCTCCCCTTAATACCATAAACACATAATAGAAATAAAGAAACAACCATTTGTGAGAAAAAAATATGGGCTTCTTATTATCACCACAAATGTGGAATTATATAATTTAGAGTTACAATGTGCTAACCCACATGGGCACCTTCATTATAGTACTCTGTAAGACAAAGCTATGAACTATCACCCAGAGCTATCCTAAATAATGTTCAAGCCTTTCTTAACTAGGCAATTGTATGCCACCTGGGAAGGTTCTAGACACTCAAACTTAATACCTAGGGTTGACAGACCCTAATGATACATATAGAGTCGGCCAAATACACTTTTGACATTTTTTTAAGAAATTCCAAGTAGCCCAACTTCAGAAGACCATAAATCTATAATTGTTTCTCTAATTGGCTATTATAACCACTTTTCAAAAACCTTAGCTCGTGATCCACAGGCTTAGATTGGTGCAAACGCCCATTCATTGAGTTTTTGGGCCTTATCCAAGGCCTCTAAAGCCTTCAAAAATGAGCTTGAAGTTTTTATACCAAAATTACACACCAAAATCCATAATAACTTTACAAATACATATAATCTAGCAATAAAACTCCACTGACAAATTGATATAACTAAAATGAACTTTCACTAGTGAAATTAGAATATTCTGAGCTCATATGACTGAATTACTAAGTAGCAAGCCTCGAAAAACAACAACTCTACATTAAGAACAATCTTATTGAAACTACTGTAAGGAAATATTTTTAGGTGATGCAAAATTTCTCTTACACCCACGATGCTCTTGCATCAAACACCCAAGGCAATTTGAGAAGTGACACCATCACATCTCAAGTACTAAGAGGAAAACCAAGATGGATAATCTCCTCCTTTGCTAGCCATGATGGATCTTCTACTGGCCTCCCTTTCCATTTGACCAGGTATTCCTCATAAGTTTTTTTACTTGTACTTTTGCCAACACAACTATCCAATATCTCGTCAATCTCTTTTGTAGGTGAACTAGCTACTAGAATACTCCACTAAACTTTTTCAACTTCAACCTCATCACCTCCTTCATGGTACTCTGTCAAATCTAAAATACTAAATACTAGTAAAATTTTCAATTCAACAAGCAACTTCACTTCATAGGCATTTCCAGAATCATGCCTTTTCACTATCTTGCATGATCCAAACTTCTTCATTTTCAACTTATTATATATACCCACTAGAAAATGCTCCTTTCAAAAATGAACCATGACATCATCTCCAATATGAAATTCCTTATACCTCATTTTCATGAATTCTTTAGCCATATACTATGTATTCATCTTGATAATGTGTTTCCTTACCTCCTCATGGATATTCTTCAAATGTTCAACAAATTCTTCTACTTCAACACTACTTATCTCTCCTTTATCCAACTTCCTCAACTCAAAAGTTTGGGACTACTCTCATGTACAATTTGGAATGGTGATTTACTAGTACTCTTGTTGACATAATTATTATATGCAAATTCTTCCTGTGGTAAAATTAGATCCTAACCTTTTGGCTTGTCCCAACCAAACATCTTAGCAAATTTCCCAAACTGTGATTCACAACTTCTTCTTTTTCCCATCAGTCTATGGATGATATGATGAACTAAACTTCAAATATGTCTTCAATTTCTTCCATACTGTACACCAGAAATACCCAACAAATTTGATATCATGATCTAAAACTATACTCTTTGGTAGACCATGTAGTCCCACCACTTCTCTAAAAAATAACTCTGCCACATGAACATCTCTAGTCTTCTTGCAAGGAATGAATTGTGTCATCTTCAAAAACCTATCAACCACAACAAAAATAGAATCATGCCCTCACTAAGTCCTTGACAATCCAAGAACAAAATCCATACTAACATCCTCCCATGAATTCTCTAATATAGGTAATGGTTGATACAATCCAGTATTCTACTTCATGCCTTTTTCCACCTAACATACTCTGCAACTTTGTACAAATGTCTTCACATCTTGCTGCAGTTGTGGCCAATAATAGTTCTCAACAAATAAAGCAATGCTTTTATCTCTACCAAGTGTCCAGCCAATCCTCCACTATGCTTCTTCTTGATGAGATTCTCTCTCATTGAACTTCTTTGAATGCACAATTGGCTTCCTTTGAAAAAAATACCATCTTGGATTATGAAATCCAACCACTTCATCTTATCAAGTGTAATAGGTTTCCATGCCTTCCATGCTTGACCAAAATCAAGATCTTCTGGATCCAAATTGTTGAGTTCCTTGAACCCAACCACCTCAATCTGCATCTTTGTTAGCAAAAGTTGTCTTCTACTAAGAGCATCTGCAACTCTGTTAGACTTCCCACTCCTGTGTTTCAAAACAAATGTATAACTTTGCAAAAACTCAACCCACTTTAAATTTCTTTGGTTCAATTTTCCTTGACTATTCAAATATTGCAAAGCTTTATGATTAGTACACAAAAAAAAACTCCTTAGGAAGAAGATAATGTCTCCACTTCTTCAATGCTTGAACTATAACATAAAATTTTTGATAATAAACATAATATTTTCTTTTGGCATCATTCAATTTCTCACTAAAGTAAGCAATAGGTCTACCTTCTTGGCTCAAAACAACTCCTATTGTAGTACCACTAGCTTCACAATATACCTAATTTACCTTGTTAAAATATGGAAGTGATAAAATAAGTTGCTCTATAACTTTCTACTTCAACAGATTAAAACTCTTATCTTCTCCTATATTCTACTTAAATTCTTTCCTATCCCCTCTCATTGTTTCAATCAAGGGTCCATAGATACTGCTAAAACCTCTTATGAACTTTCTATAAAAACTAGCCAACCCATGAGAAGATCTTACCTTTGTAGCACTTTTTGGAGTAGGCCATTCAAGGATATCCTTTACTTTCTCTGGGTCCATTTTCAAACCTTCTACTAAGACTACAAATCCCAGGTAAACCAACTCATTCTTCACAAAACTACACTTCTTTAGGTTTACTAGCAACTTTTCTTCCCTCAACTTATCAAACACCTCTTGGATATGCATCAAATGATCCTCCAATGGCTTACTAAAGATAAAAATATCATCTAGGTAAACAATGAAAAACTTACCCAGAAACTCCTTCAACACTTCATTCATGAGCCGCATGAAAGTGCTTGGTGCATTGGTTAGCCCAAAAGGCATGACTAACCACTCATGTAGTCCTTCTCTACTCTTGAAGGTAGTTTTCCACTCATCACCTTCTCTGATGTGAATATGATGGTATCCACTCTTTAGATCTATCTTTGTGAAATACTCAGCTCCACTCAAACAATCCATAATATCATCCATCCTTGTTAATGGAAATCTATACTTGATTGCGATCTTGTTGATAGTGCAAGAATCTGTGCACATCCTCCATCCTCCATTCTTCTTTGGTGCTAATACTGCTAGTAAAACACATGTACTTAGATTCTCTTGAATCAACCCCTTCTGCAACAACTTATGAACTTCTCTGTTCAACTCTTCACTTTCTATAGGTGTCATTCTATGCACTACTTTTTTTGGCAAACTGGCTCCTAGAATCAAATCCATTTGTTGACTAATCTTCCTCGTTGGGGGTAATCCATCAGGTACATTATTTGACACAATATCATAAAACTCTCACAACATATCTACAACTTCTATAGATACCTCCTCTACTTTTTCTTTACCATCTTTTGTAAGTATAGAAAAATACATATGCTTACACTTCATACCTTGGAGAAACTCCTTTTCGTCAATGAAATATTCTAGCAACAGTACATACCTTTTCCTCTTTCTCCTTCAATGGCTTCAACTTATGCTTCACTCCATCCTTTGTTGGAATGTAGGTATTTTCTCGCCCATTGTGTACAACATGCCTATCAAACTACTATGACCTAACCAAAAACATATGACATATGTCCATCAGTATGATATTGCAAAGCACCTCATTATGGTAGCTTCCAATCTTGAACTTCACTAAGCATTTCTCATTGACCATGGCCTTATGGTCATCTTAGACATAGGTGTTTCTATCTCTTCAACTTCAATTTTGTGACCGTTATTTCTAACACTATATTCTCATTACTTCCACCATCAATGATCACATCACACCACTTATCTTCACATCTACACCTTGTGTGAAACAAGCTCCTTCTTTGATCAGGTTCATTCTCACCACTCAGCAAGACTCTTCTATTAACTAGGACTTCTCCTCTTTCATCATCTTTAGAATGTGATGATCTAGCATCTTCATCAACATGTGTAACTTTGGCATGGCCTTCTATTCTTTGATTGATCCTTCCTTGGCACTAGGAACATTTGAATGCTCTATGCCCTTCTTCTCCATAGTGAAAATATTTCCCATGGAAGCCTCCTCTTCTAGATCCTTTTCCTCTGTCTCTTCCTCTCAAATCTCTATTGTTTTGATCATGGAAATGAGTAGAATTATTTCCTTTCTAGTTATGACTGCTACTTCTAGCCTCATCCTTGTTCTTTTGATCATCATTTCAGCCTTCATAAGATTGTCTACTAGATCTTCCACCACGACCTCTACCGCTTTTTTTGTTATCAAACTTTTTGCTAGCTTCTCTTCAACTCTTAGGGAAAATTGGTATGCCTCCTCAATAATGGTCACTTGAACAAGGATCATCTCCTCTTGAATGCTTGGCCTTAACCCATTAAGATAACGAGCCACTTTCTCCTTATTAGCTTTTGCATGGCCGATTCTAATGAGAATTTAGTAGAACTCTTCAGTATACTCTTGAATAGATTTTCCTGCTTGCTTCAACCCTTGCATTTTCTTCAATGGATCAAGCTCATAATCTATAGGAATGAACTCTCACTTCATTTTAGCTACCATATGATCCCATCTGGTGATTTTTTCCTTTCCTCTATTATTTTGATCCAACTGGATCTCCTGCCACCACATCTTTACACGACCCTTCAATTTGGCCTTCACAAACTTGACCCTATCCAAATCTTCAATGTCTTCATATTCAAAGTACTCTTCTAATTCATTGGTCTAGTCGATCAATTCCTCTGGGTTGAGATTGTTAACACCCAAAAATAGACAAACTTGCAAGTTTACATTTAAGACACTAATTATTCTTCTATTAATTAAGGGTTCTTAAATCATTAATTAATCATCTTTATTCCTTTTTTCATAAAATCTTTGCATCATTTAATCTTCCCTAATATTAATTAAATAATTAAACTTATTTAATCGATAAACCTTTAATTAAATGATTATTACTAGTTAATTAAATTTAATTTCTCATGATTTAAATAAAATTATTGATTATTTAAATTAACTAATTTATTCCTCGTTATTAAATTAAATTAAATTTTATCTTCATTCTACATCAATTTCAATTTTGATTAATATCGATTTAATTTCAACTAATTTCATCATTCAAATTTAATTGAATTTTTAATTCAACCAAATCTTCTAAAATCTGAAAAATCAAATTTACAAGGAAATAAAAAATTTAAAAATTAGAAAATCTTTATAAACTAAAATATCCATTTTCCTAAAATCCAAAATCAGAAATGATTTTAATATAGACATCAAAAATGGATAGAATTTCAAGTTTACATTTAATGCACTAATTACTCTTCTATTAATTAAGGATTCTTAAATCATCAACTAATCATCTTATTTCCTCTATAATAAAATCTTTGCATCATTTAATCATTCCCTAATTTTAATTAAATAATTAAGTTTATTTAATTATTTAACCTTTAATTAATTAATCATTATTAATTATTTAAATTTAATTTCTCACAATTTAAATAATAATTATTGATTATTTAAATTAACTAATTTATTCCTCTTTATTAAATTAAATTTTTAATTTAATTTAATTTCATCTTCATTCCACATCAATTTTAATTTCGATCAATGTCCATTTAATTTCAACTAATTTCATCTTTCAAATTTAATTGGATTTTTAATTCAATTAAATCTTCTAAAATATGAAGAATCAATTTTATGAGGAAATATAAAATTTAAAAATTAGAAAATCTTCATAAATTGAAAAAGTTTTTTCTAAAAATCCAAAATCAGAAATAATTTTAATGTTTCCATTTTTAGTTTTTGGAAACTTTATCTCTCTAAAAATTGAAAATATCTCAGATTTTATCCTTAGTCTTTTTTGGTTTAAAATTGGAAAATTTCCAATTATTCCTCCAGTCTCTTTCATCCTTGTCCATTGATCATGATTTTTCCAAATCAATATCAATCGTTTATGGATTTTCAAAAAATCTATATAAACAACCCTCCTATCTCTTAATTTCATCAATGACTTTTACATCGAACCTCTATCAATTTACTACCATTTCAATATCATTTGAAATCATATCATTTTATCATATTTCTTAGAGTTCGGAGTCAAGGTTTTTCCTGATTCACAACAATGTGTAATCCCTCATGTGAATGAAGAGAAGCAACATAAGCTTGAAGCAATCATTTGATTTACATGTTTGATTATTTGTTGATTTTTGATTGATTATACTTCTTATTTTGTTGTTTGTAGGGTTGAATGAATTGATTAGTTTAGCATTTTGAATAAATTGGTGCTACTAACCAGTTTCTTCAAGTCTTACAAATTTCCCCTATGAAAAATAGTTGACATGAAACTGATAGGTCCCAACAGGATCAAATTATCAAGTTTCAAAGATTTGGCTATATCTCTTAAACCGTGTAGAATTTCTTTATAATTTTTTTTGCAAGTTTAAGCTGACATTAAAAAATCATAGGAAAAAAATAAGAATTTTTTAATAATTATTTAAATAAATTATTTATATTATTTCATAAAAATATAATTAGAGATTTTTTCTAAAATTCCTACATTTTTGGAAAGGTCCTAAATTACTATGGGAGTCTATTCTTGATGATTTTAATTTTGATGACAAATAATAGTCAAAATCAATGGATCTTTGAAAACTGGTCTATTTTGACAAATCAAATCCCTAGGCCACAAATGAACATATTTTTCAAAAATTCTTACATTTTTGGAAAGCTAACTGATTTTCAATAGGGATTTCTTCTTTTCACTTCTATATTTTGGGACCATAAATAAATCAAAAACTTGTAGCTTTATGATTGGGTTGAAAATCATTAAAAAATCATGTTAAATATGGAGTAAAATATCAATATATGCGCTTATCCTTTTTTAAAGTTCATTGGTTTTTATTTCATATTTATATCCTTCACTTTTCTGATCTTGTTTTGGACTAACATTTGTGGAAGTTGTTGTCATGGATGCTAAGGAGTTGGAATGATCGCCCAGGTATGTGCAAAAAATAAAACAATCTCAAAAATGCGCGTAGGCTTTCCTAGCTTTGAATCAAGTTGGCCTCTAAAATTTTCTATGTGTAATTTCTTTATGGCATTTTCAAGTTCATGATCTAATCACTCACTTTTCCTTTTAAGGAATGAACAAACATTAAAATTAAAGCCTTTTTTTTTTTCTAGTAGATAAGGCTTGGAAAGAATAACCATGTTTGTTGTGTTTGGAGGCTAAAAGTAGCAGGGATATGCTCTCATCCTTTTGGATGATCAGAATCCTAGACCTATTCTTAGTTTCATTTTATTTCTTTTAGTAGGTGGCATAAAACCTTAGGGGCTATACCTCTCGAGACTTTCCTTAACGAGGCCAGTGAGAGGGAAAGCCAAGAGTGGGAACAACTACTTTAACCATGATATTATAACAAAGAGCATGTAATAGCCTTCCTCTAGTAGTCCTCATGGATTGCACAAAACCTCCTTGGAGTTGGTGGGAAGCTCTTGAAAGAGAGGTAAAAGCAAGCTCTTTGAATGAAAATCCTAACTAGATCCTTGTTAATAAAAAAATCACCCTTTTGGCCATGTCCAAACCAAATTGAACTTAGGAAAATTTTCTGGACTCTATTCTTGCAAAAGACTTGTAAATTTTTTTTGTTTGGAACAAACATTCAATCTTTATCTCTCACGAATATTGATTGGAGTGAGTGTTGTGCTTGTTTAATTTTTTGTTAAAACTAATATTTTATGTTGCAAGTGTCATCAAACAACTTTCAAATCAAAATTCATTATTCGCCATCAAGGATCCCAGGTCCTTAGAACCAAGGGATCATAATAAAAATAATAAAAAGTCTAAATCATAGAGATAAACCTTTCTCTATCAGACTTCAATTCAAAAGACACTTTAACATTAGAATCATGACAACAACAATCTGAATCACACTCCAAACACTTCAAATCTATATCAAGATGTCTCTTCCATACCCTTTTGGTCAACAATAGCTCATGCAATCTCAAAGAAGGAGCAACCTAGATGACATGTACTTCAATTCATGTTCCACCTACAACAAGGAACAATATATTAACTATTATGATGACATAGACCATTCCTCCATCTCTTAAAACGTCACAAGAGGAATCTATTCCATTTTGAACAAATGATATATCTAGTAATGAGACTTACCAAGGGCTATCCACAATGGACTTCCAAGTTAATCCCTTTCATGATTTGATTCCCTTATACAATTCAACTATCCTAGATCCTATGCTACCATATGCTCCATTTCCAAAAAAATCCATCTTAGAAAATCCCATTCAAAGCCCTTCTCCCTCATATCAAAATATTGAACCCTTCCAAGAATCCACCTTTCATACCCCATGTCAAGAGAATACTCAAAAGTATGAAGAAACAAACCCTAAAATAAAGCAAGATCAAGATCCCAATAATTATTAGAACTATCCAATTTTTGACCAAGAACCCATATTTTTGTAGTCCCATGAAGATTCTACCATCCATGTCCATCCTATCAATGATGATCCCCATCTATCCAAAGATCAAAGTTTCATGCCAAATCTCATGGACCTTCCAAAAACATTCGAAAAATATCCTAAAAAAATATACAAAAATAGTCAAAAAACTGTCACAAAACAATTGATCAAAAAGAAAATAATAAAAGATCTTGAAAAAATTTCAAAAAAAATTTAAAGCACATAAATTTTTTTTTGCAATAGAAAATCTTTGTCAACAAGCAAAAATATTTGATGATCAAACATTCATATCAAAGTAATGAGCTTCACAAATAAATAATGGACTCATGACACACAATAATCAATAAAATTAACATCAAATCATTCCAATTAATGATTAGTAAGGTTGTTGAAAAAGTCCTTTATGTCAAGTTCATTATTGATTTATCTTTCATGATTATGTTCCTATGCTCCTCAAGGATACCACTGAGTGGTAAGAGAGGCTATGATGGTTCTTCATCTCATTTTCTTTGTTTGTTGCTTGTGGAGTATTTTAATAAAATTTTGGGGCAAGGATAATGTAGGGTGAATGTGATAAGAACTATAACACATCTAGTAGCCACACACACCCATGATCTAAGAAAACCTAGAATGATATTGAAACATTCATTGTTTGTTTTTTACTTGTTAATTAGAGATAGTAGTGGTATCTAGATGGTCAATATCTAGGTGCCCTTATATCTCTTTCTTTTCAATAAAGCACGATGATGAAAACCTACGAAAAATATCTATAACAACAACTCAATACATCATCTCACTTGATAGCACAAGATAAATTCTCCTAAATCATTCTTCTAGCTCATATATGTTTCTCACTAACATTTCTTCTATCAATCAAATCAGTCAATCGATCAATTTGTCAGCAAAATTCAGAACTTTCTACCAATCAATCAATGATCATATGTCTTATACAGGATGTATCTTTCTTGAAACTAGACGTTTTTGCTTGTCTTATACATGGCATATCTTCCTTGAAACTAGACATTACCTCTAGTCTTATACAGGATGAGTCCTTCTAGAAACTAGACATGATTCTTGTTAAGAAATCTCTATCAATCAAAAAATCATCATCATCTAAGTAAGTCTTCACTTCTTACTAACCATTCTTCTCCATCATTTCATCTAACATTTCTCATCTTCTATTGAGAGATCATTCATGGCTTTCTTGCACAAACAATTTCTCGAGGGGGCATAAAGTCCACTTGTTATCACTGGGGCAAGTTGGGGTAGAATCTAATATGAAATTCTTTGATACAATGCTCATAGTCACATTATATCAAAGAGGGGAAAATGTAGACACCCAAAAATGGGCAAACTTGCGAGTTTACATTTAGCACACTAATTATTCTTCTATTAATTAAGGGTTCTTAAATCATTAATTAATCATCTTTATTCCTCTATTATCAAATCTTTGCATCATTTAATCTTCCCTAATATTAATTAAATAATTAAACTTATTTAATTGATAAACCTTTAATTACTTGATTATTATTAGTTAATTAAGTTTAATTTGTTAAGTAGGAGATAATTTCCACAGCAAGTCAAATTGTGATATTTCTATTAGGATTTAACTATGTGATTTTTGAGTTAAACTCATTGACCCATGTTTCATGAGTAGTGATTCAACATGAATCCATCACTCATGAGAATAAATGGAACACCTAGCACTCATTGGATTTATGTGATGCTCACAGGAGTGAAGCATCGAGACTTCCTGGGACGTCACCCATCCCAATACTACTCCAGCCTGAGTGCGCTTAACTACGAAGTTTCCTCCATGGTTAAACCCAAAGCTTGCAACCCCATTTAAAAACCTTCACCAAGTGTTGTGCCTTATGAACCATTCACTAGAAATCCCCTTAAGCTCATCAATTGTTAAGTAGGAGATAATTTCCATAGCAAGCCAAACTATGATATTGCTATTAGGATTTAACTATGTGATTTTTGAGTCAAACTCATTGACCCATGTTTCATGAGTAGTGATTCAACATGAATCCATCTCTCATGAGAATAAATGGAATACTTAGCACTCATTGGATCTAGGTGATGCTCACAAGGGTGAAGCACTGGGACTTCCCATTGGATCTAGGTGATGCTCACAAGGGTGAAGCATTGGGACTTCCCACGAGGTCACCCATCTCGGTGCTTCACCCCTGTGAGCATCACCTAGATCCAATGAGTGCTAAGTGTTCCATTTAATCTCATGAGAGATGGCTTCATGTTGACTCACTACTCATGAAACATGGGTCAATGAGTTTGAATAAAAAATCATGCAGTTGAATCCTGATAGCAATATCACAATAAATTCAATTTATCATGATTTAAATAATAATTATTGATTATTTAAATTACTAATTTATCCCTCTTTATTAAATTAAATTAAATTTATCTTCATTTCACATCAATTTCAATTTCGATCAATGTTGATTTAATTTCAACCAATTTCATCTTTCAAATTTAATTGAATGTTCAATTCAATCAAATCTTCTAAAATTTGAAAAATCAATTTTATGAGGAAATATAAAATTTAAAAATTAGAAAATCTTCATAAACTGAAAAATTTGTACTTTTGAACTCCAAAATTAGAAATGATTTTAATGTACACCCAAAAATGGATACACTTGCGAGTTTACATTTAATGCACTAATTATTCTTCTATTAATTAAGGGTTCTTAAATTGTTAATTAATCATCTTATTTCCTCTATAATCAAATCTTTGCATCATTTAATCATTCCCTAATTTTAATTAAATAATTAAGTTTATTTAATTATTTAACCTTTAATTAATTGATCATTATCAGTTAATTAAATTCAATTTCCCACAATTTAAATAATAATTATTGATTATTTAAATTAACTAATTTATTCCTCTTTATTAAATAAAAATTTTAATTTTAATTTAATTTCATCTTCATTCCACATCAATTCCAATCTGATCAATGTCCATTTAATTTCAACTAATTTCATCTTTCAGAATTAATTAAATTTTTAATTCAATTAAATCTTTTAAAATTTGAAAAATCAATTTTATGAGGAAATATAAAATTAGAAAATTAGAAAATCTTCATAAATTGAAAAGTTGATTTTTTTATTTTTCCTGAAAATCCAAAATTAGAAATGATTTTAATGTTTCCATTTTCAATTTTTGGAAACTTTATCTCTCCTAAAATTGAAAATATCTTAGATTTTATCCTCTATCTTTTTTGGTTTAAAATTGGAAGCTTTCCAATTATTCCTCTAGTCTCTTTCATCCTTGTTTGTTGATCATGATTTTTTCAAATTGATCTCAACCATTTATGGATTTCCAGAAAATTTATATAAACAACCCTCCTATCTCTTAATTTCATCAATGAATTTCCCATCGAACCTCTATTAATTTACTATTATTTTGCTATCATTTGAAATCATATCATTGTTAGGATTTAACCACAGACATAAATAACAATTACATGCAAATATAACCAATAGTAGAAAATAATAGATCACATAGAAAAGAACATAAGACACCAAGATTTAATGTGGTCCACCCAATCCTTGGGCTATGTCCACCAAACAACAAGTACAATATTATTATGATCCAGTGATTACAACATGATTACAATCTGTAATCCCTTACAACTCAATATTGTTGCAAGAACCAATTTTTGCATCACCCACACTGAAGCAATCCCTAACCCTAAGCCCTTTTATAAAAGTATTTTTACCACTTTAGGGTTATAATTAATAATTACATGTTGGCCCAAAATCCCAATAAAATAGGGCTCCCACCGAGGAATTGTGGAGTATGTATAGTACTTCCTTGATTAGTCACCACAATCTAACAATCATTTTATCATATTTCTTGAAGTTCAAAGTTAAGGTGTTGCCTGATTCACAGTGGAGTGCAATCCCTCCTGTGAATGAAGAGAAGCAATAGAAGCTTGAAGTAATCATTGGGTTTGCATGTTTGATTATTTGTTGATTTTTGATTGATTATGCTTCTTATTTTTTTGTTTGTAAGGTTCAATGAATTGATTTGTTTAAAATTTTGAATAAATCAGTGCTACTAACCAATTTCTCTGAGTCTTGCAGATTTCCCCTATGACAAAGACTTCCTAAAAATGTGGGAACATCAAACTTAGGTCTTTTTCCAATATTGGAAATGGTTTTAAAAATCTTTGCTTCCTCTAAGTTAAAAACTTCCTCTACTGCAACTTGGTCTGCATTTCTTTCTTCTCTTTCATCCTCGCTTTCATCATCTCCTATCACAAAATTCATTCCCTTGCGCATATGTTCTTGAAATGCTTCAAACACCTCTAAATCTTCCACCACGCTCTCTTTGTGGAGACATTTTCACACTTCCGCTGAAACCCTAGGGAAAATTGTCTCACAATTGATGATCTATCTACACGCTCAGCCCAAACTACAGTCTTGGTGCAAACTGCCTTACACTCGACGATCTATCTAGACACTTAGGAACTCTAGCTTTGATAGCACGTGATGAAGGATGCTCCTCTTAATACCATAAACACATAACAAAAACAAAGAAATGACAAAAATTTGCAAGAACAAAATATGGGCTTCTTATTATCGGCGCAAATGGAAAATTACATAATTCAAAGTTACAATATGCCAACCCACAGGTGTGCCTTCACTACAGTAATTTGTAGGAAAAAACTAAGAACTATCACCCAGAGTTGTCTTAGACAATGTCAGAGCCTTTCTTAAATAGATAATTTTATGTCACTCGGGAAGGTTCTAAACACTCAAACTTAATACCTAGAGCTGATAGACCCAAACAATACATGTTGATTTGGCTAAATACACCTTTGACATTTATTTTAGAAATTTCAGGTAGCCCAACTTTGAAAGACTGTAACTCTTGATTTGTTGCTCTGATTGGCTATTATAACCACTGTTTGAAAACCTTAGCTCTTGCTCCAGAGGTTAATATGGACACATTCACCCATTGGTCAAGTTTTCAAGCCTCATATAGGGCCTCTAAGGCCTTTAAAACTGAACCTAAAGTTTTTATACCAAAATTACATACCAAAAATCTGTAATAACTTTACAAATACATATAATCTGGCCATGAAACTCCACTAAAAATTTGATATAACTAAAATGAACCTTCACCACTGAAGTTGGAACATTTCGAGCTCATATGAAAGACTTACTAATAGCAAGCCTCCATAGAAAACAACTCTGCATTAAGACAACCTTTATTGAAACAACTAAAAGGAAATATTTTTGGGTGATGCAAGATTGCTCTTACACCCAAGATGCTCTTGCATTGGCCTTAATGATAGACTAATTGAGTATCTATTGTGAATCAACCACAAGTAGATGATTCTCCATGATGACTCAACCACCACTAGTGGTTCTCCATGATGACTTCACTTTCCAACAAGACTAGGGTGCTCGACAAGCCATCCTTCCAAAAGGGAGTCTCCAAAAAGGAGCATCAAGTATAAGGGCCCTTATTATAGGACCTTGGCTCAAAGTTTTCATTTGAAAATAATGCAAGTTATAGGTTCATTGGTGAAGTTTTAAGGTATTAAAGAATATAGAAACTTAAAATGAACTAGGGGAATGAATAGTAAAACTAGTGCAATAGAATGTGAAATTATCAGGGTAAACAATTTATGACACTAGAATATGAGCCATATGGTTTTGCACACCTATATTATACCACATGTATACAATTTTCTTCCTACACACTCCTAGCATGTTCCCTCCTACCACATATAATTGGAAATGTATATTTCAAAGTGTCATCTTCTAAGTGGTGTTCTTGTCCTTATGTGAACCCTTATTCACCCAATACTATAGGTGTTTGTTGTCTATGCATTCTCTTGTTGTTCAAGTAGTTTCACCATTTGAGCCATAATTATAGGCTTCAAAGTCTCCTTATGCTTCACTTTTTACACACTTATTAGAATAGCATCTTGAGAATTTTAGTCTAAATCTTTATACATTATAATACAATAATGACATGAAATAATTCATTTCTATATGCAAATTAAAACCATACAATAGTACGAAATTAAAGCTCAAGTTCTTAAGATGAGATAAAATAATAAGTTGTGAGATATAAAACTTTTGAACTCTATAAAAAAAAATCTACAAATAAAAGCCAAAAGATACAAATAATAGATCTTAAAGGATAAATGAAACAAATTGTTGATAGATATCAAAGGCTAAGAAATACAAAATTATAAAATTAACAAAAAAGATATAATCTTGTTACTTCAAAATTACAAAAGGATTTAAAGATTAATAATGACCTTAAACTCTATTATAACCTTTTTTTTATCTTGAAAAATTTTAAATTATAACTATTACACCTAACATACTTAACATTATCCATATTCTTTTTCATCTTTATATTCATTAACTTAATTTTTTTCTTCTAAAAATAAACCAAATCTTGGACTAAGAACTCTTTAGCTAAAATCCAATAATCCAATAATTAAAGAACCTCTTCAACAAAAGTCCAATAATTAAAGAGCATTTTATAATGTCATCGGAAGATATAATTCATCTAAACAGAATGATAGTAGAAATTAAGTTTGAATTACAATATATATTTTTCATTTTCATTTGGTTTGTGGATTTCTAAAATTCTTGATTTAGCCAAATCAAGGTTTTGCAAATCTTCATTCCTATTTTTGGTATTTTACTTGAACCATTTGTTTCACTCAAAAAATCAGTGGGAAGAAACATTTTTTTGCATAAGCTTGGAGTTGGAGGCAAATTCCAAAAAGTAGTCCAATATATTGTTTTTACACTCCAAAAAAAGCATAACCAAGTTTTTTATTTTAAAGAATGAATAGTCCCTTCTTTATATTAAAAAAAATACAATAAAGTTACATATTCACAAAAAAAGGGGCTGGGGGAAACAAGATCACACTGCGAGTTCATACGGCCAAAGGCCGGAAATCAACTATTCATCAAAAAAACTTTTAGAAAACATCAGAAAACATAAAAATCCTCAAGCTGCCACCACAACGCCAGCCAAGGGAGGACCCTTATCATCAGAGCCCCACCTGAGGGTGGGGTGAGTAGATGGCTCAAGGGGAGCCCATTGGTCATAAACAACAACAACATTATCTTCATCTTTCTCTCCCTCAGGCCTGGGAGGAGAAATGACTAAGTCTAGCCAGGGAAACACCCACTTGGGTCTAAGTGCACAGAGGGCCAACTAGTAGTAGGAGCAATAGGAGGATCCATTGGGGACCACCCCGAGCTAGACCTCTGGGGAGGCGAGACAGAGCGGTGTCAATCACCAGATCCTCTAGAAGAGTGACACCAACCAAAAGCACCACCATTGCAAGAGCAGTGTGGCTGAGAGCGAGGCATGTGCGAGCGGTTAGAAGAACTGCTATGTCCTCAACGACGACAACAAGGAGGAGTATGGTCACCGGAGGCCAAATCCAACAGAACATGAGCTACCGTACAGGGGGCATTTCCCCAATGAACCAGAAGCTCCTATAAGTGAGCCACCTCCAAAGCCACTTTATCTATTTGTACTTGAATCTGCAACATGACCTTGTTATAAATACATGCTTTAGCGTACATAGCAACATTAATGTCAAGTGTGTTGTTAGCATAAATAACTATATTGTGATCTTTCCAAATGGTAAATAAGATCTCGAATCTGAAAGCATGCCATATCTAGGCGTACTTGAAGGGTATTTGAGTATTATTACCCAGAGCAACCATATGCCAAGAAAAAGGTTATGGGCGAAAGGGGCAAAAGAGATCATAGATCCATCGCCAATAACACTGAGCCTATCTACAGAACCAAACAATGTGTAAAAAAAGTCTTTGGTTGAGCACAAAAAGGGCAACTAGGGTCAGGAACACCTAGGTGCCGCAACCAAGGGCCCAAAGGCAAGCCCTAGAAAAGAATACACCAAGAAAAATGCACAATTTTAGGTTCAGTAATGGCGTGCCACATAGTGGAGAACCTATGACTCCAAGCATGGTGAGAAGATTGAAAATGCCATCTTTGGTTGAGAACTTCAACCATGGGTAGGTGAGGAACCAAATCATTGGTAGCCTAGCCTAGGCTTATAGCTAGTTACTAGGGTGTTTGGATACCACTTCTAGTTTTTCCACCAAGGGCGAGAGGACTGAATGCCCATTTTATGAAACAAATGTGGAGGCATTGCAAAAACTAGAAGATCAAAAGTCTATTGATCTAGACGAGTGAGTCAAAATTGCACTTTCATGTCCTCCCATGACCATAAGCTCATAGTAACTCTAGAGAAAAGATCTTTAGGGGTTCTTATGCCACGTTTAATTAAACAAAGAGCACTAGCCCTGTGCACCTTAGCCAGGGGAACACCTTGGATAGCAAATAATGGTGACCACTAGAGATTGTGTTGGTTCATGGAGAGCTCATCTTTGAACCCATTGCCAACCTAGCGAAGCTAGGGCTTAACTGCTTCCCAGACTTTCCAAATACTCTTAGCAACAAAAGTATCCAACATCTGGATAGGTTAAGTGGTGACAAGAATGGTCGGTGAACCGAATCCCCTTCTAGACTGGTTGGTGAACTAAAAAGCCTAAAGAAATACAATGTCTTAACAAAATCTTTCAGGCTTCATTGCGAGAAAGAGCTTGAATCACCCATTTGGCACATAAAGCAGTACCTTGCTTCTGTGTGGATAGCAAGCCTAGGCCACTAGACTCTTTGGGAAGATAACAAAAGTCCTAGGTGACTCTATGAAAGCCCTGGTGAGAAGTATCTGATGCCTAGAGGAAATCACGTAATAGGCTCTCAAGTTTGAGATAAGAGGCCTTTGAAGGAGCCCAATAGGAGGAATAGTATACATGGGTGGCGACCAACACTTTGGAGCAAATCTGAAATTTGCCTACAAGGGGGAGAGGTTTGGTGATCCAATACTCTAGCTTCCTCTCTATTTTGGCAAGAACTGCATTCCAGAGCTCTACGACTGAGGCTTAGAAGGCAAAAGGGATGCCCAAAAAATCAAAGACTTCCCCATGTTGAACCCATTTCCATTGATATTGCCCAAGCTAAGTAGGACGAAGAAGGGAAGACTACCTATAGCAAAAGGTTTTGTGCCATTGAATAGCAAACCTTGAAGCAAGACATAATGTGTCAAGACATTACAAAGTGGAGGCAACATTCTCTTCATCATCTATGAGAGTGAGGAAGGAGTCGTCTACGAAATAACCATTCACAAGCTGATTAGAGGAATCCGGGAGGGAAATACCACGGACCCTCCTTTGTGAGATGGTGTTTGCGAGCAAATACCCAAAACCTTCTGCTACCAACACATATAAAGAGGGTGCCAATAGGCAGCCTTATCGAATTAAACGATAAAGCCCAAAAGCTTGAGACTGACGACCATTAATGGAGATGCAAGTAGAGGCATCCCCAAAAAGCATCTAGACTGACTGGAGAAAAGTAGGGCCAAACCCAAGCGCTTAAAGCATTGCAAGGATGAAAGGCCACTCAATCCGATCATAAACTTTGGCAAAATCAATCTTGAGAAAGATGACCTGTTGCTTGGAATGTTGAGCCCATTCCATCCCTTCCCACACAACAATTATATTGTCCAGGATATAACAGTATTTGATAAAACCCGTTTGTTCAGGGCGAATGATTTGAGGAAGAAGATGACAAATTTCAAGAGAGAGCCTTGGCAATGATCTTGTAGGAGACATTCAACAAAGTGATAGGCCTCCAATTGCATATGTCTTCAGGGTCACCCGCCTTAGGTATGAATATGATATTCCCCTTGTTAATAATATTGCCTAGAGAGTGGGAATTGTAAGCCTCAATGTAAACCTTATGCAGGTTTGGTCCAATCTCATCCCAAAATGTTTTGTAAAATTCACAAGGGAAGCCATCACAACCAGGGGCCTTATCATCCACCATGGAAAAGATAGCTTCCTTGAGGTTCGCTAAACGCATATTGTTCTGGAACGAGTCTTTTAGGGATGACAACCAAACAAGCCTGCAAGCCTTGATTCTGAGCTTCCGAGGGACCTTGCAATGTGAAAACTTTTTCATAGTGGCGAACAAAAGCTTGGAGAATGTAAGGAAGCTCACAGAGGGTGTGTTGACCCTCCTGAATGCATTTGATTCCCACCGCAAAATGGTGAGCCCTCAACACATTGAAAAATTGCTTGGAAGCTTGATCACCAACCTCCGGTCAGTGAAGTGGGCTTTGAGTTGAGCTTCCCGTCCTAATTTTGAAAATTGGTTTTAAAACAAAATTAGAAATTTGGTATTCTAATTCCATTTTGCCAATTCAAAAAAAAAACCAAAAAAATTTCCAAATTCAGATTATGAAAAAGCCAATTCCCATCATCTTCCGCAAACCAAACGGACCATTGTTATGGATTCCGGAAGAACGAATATATGGTTTTCATTGATTCTGAGGAGCTTGCCGTGATAAGTTTCAATCTTTCTAACAATGCTGATTTCTACCTTGACATCAGCCACCTTTCTCTTCTCTACAACTCAATTGAAGAGCAGGAATATTATTTCATCCAATTCACCTATCCCGGATGAGGTCTTTTCTTACCGTTCCACTTGAAATCCTTTCACATCCTCAAGTAATATTCAGTTTAACATAACTTATCTTGTTTGGCAGAGGTCTTCTAAAAGATTGGATTGCCAATTGATGCAATGCCTTATGAACGACATTTTGTCAGGAGAAATCAAGGCAAGCCACTCAAGCTATGCTTCTCTTTTGAAACAATGTTCGAAGTTGGGGAACCTCTTAGAAGCCAAAGCTCTCCATGCTCAAATAATTAAATTGGGATTACCTGAATCAAACACCATCTTCGCAAATCATTATGTTAATGCATATGTCAAATTCCAGAGCTTTTCACAGGCACGTCGTGTGTTTGACAACATACCCTAATGAAATGTGGTGTCCTGAACCGCTATGATTTCAGGCTATGCACAGAATGGATATGAAGTGGAAGAAATTGTGCTTTTCTGTGCAATGTTGGAAGCTGCTACTAAACCTAATACATTTACCCTTGGTAGTGTGCTTAGTGCGATTGCAAGCCGCGATGATATTGAACAGGGAAGGATTGCTCATGGCTACATTATTAAGACTAGGCTTCAACGGGATGTCTGTGTGGGAAACGCCTTATGTATCATGTTTGTAAAATGCGGGAATATAGTGTCTTCACGCCAAGTGTTTGATAAAATGCCTGAGCGTAACGTTATATCTTGGACTGCAATTTGTACAGGGTATGTGGAAATTGGTGATATCGAGCAAGCATTCAATATCTTTCGACTGATGTAGCTGTCAGGGATAAAGCCAAACCAATTCACTTACACTTCTATCCTTAGTGTATGTGGCTGCTTCTCAGCGGGGGAAGTGGGCAAGCAGATTCATGCTTGCATTATTAAAACAGGGTTTGAACGGATTGTCCTTGTGGACAATGCGATGGTTGATATGTATGCCAAATGTGGGAACATGGAAGATGCACGGAAGTTGTTTGATGGAATGTCTGTAAGGAATTTGGTTTCATGGAATGCAATAATTGCAGAGTACTCCCAGGACGTGGATTTTCATAAGGAAACCCTCGAACTTGTGAAAAATCAAACTATTGCAGTCACTGATTATTAATCTCCTATTGTAAACGATTATTAAACTGCTGAAAACAAATTCCTAGCTAATATCGAAAAATAACACAACTGCAACTTCACTTAAAATACGGAAAGAAATGCGCAACACAATCAACACAATATTTTTGGACAAATTGTCCCTTGAAAAACCCCTAAGGGAAAACCAGTTCTACAGATGAGAAATTATATTAAACTTCAGCAAATCAAGAGATAAAAAATTCCTTGCCTCTCACTGACAGAACTCCGACAACCTCCTAATTTCTCCCGCTGATATTCCTCACTGCTATCCCCACGCTAACACTGCGCCCTTGCTAACACTGCAAGACTGTTTGCTAACACTGCAAACTGCTTCCCAAAAGCTTCTTCTTCCTGTGCCCTTGCTAACACTGCAAGACTGTTTGCTAACACTGCAAACTGCTTCTCCCAAAGCTTTTTCACTGTGCCCTTGCTAACACTGCAAGACTGTTTGCTAACACTGCAAACTGCTTCACCAAAGCTTCTCACTGTGCCCTTGCTAACACTGCAAGACTGTTTGCTAACATTGCAAACTACTTCACCAAAGCTTCTTTTTCCTGTGCCCTTGCTAACACTGCAAGACTGTTTGCTAACACTGCAAACTGCTTCTTCAAAGCTTCTCCTGTGCCCTTGCTAACACTGCAAGACTGTTTGCTAACACTGCAAACTGCTTCTCCAAAAGCTTCTTTTTGTGCCCTTGCTAACACTGCAAGACTGTTTGCTAACACTGCAAACAGCTTCACCAAAGCTTCACCCTGTGCCCTTGCTAACACTGCAAGACTGTTTGCTAACACTGCAAACAGCTTCACCAAAGCTTCGCCCCTTGCTCTCCAAATGCCCCCTAGACCCCTTTTTATACTACTCTCGTTGGTAAACCAACGACCGAGATTAAATCAAACCAACGGCTGAGATTAAGACAACTCAACAGCCAATAATAGAATTGGTTGCAAGGTGTCCAAAAGGGAATCTCTAAAATTAGTAAATAATAACCATTTACTAATTTTTGGCAAGTGGACAAACAGCTGTCCAAACCACCCATAAATACAACCGCTATTCATAGATAAGGACGAACAGCTGTCCAAGCTACCCATAAATAGTGCTGCTATTTCTGGGTCAGAAATAACAGCTGTCCAAATAACAATAATTAACAGAACTATTAGGAAAAATGCAGCAAGCAGGCATGAAACCTGACCTGTTCACGTTTGTCAGTGTTCTCAGTTCGTGTGCTACTTGTGTTTCACTGGAACAGGGTAAGCATATCCATTTGAGCACGATTAAAGCAGGGCCAGAGTCAGATGTTTCTGTGGGAAGTGCTCTTATTACCATGAATTCCAAATGTGGAAGCATTGAGGATGCAAGTAGAATTTTTGGCCACATGACTGATCGTAACGTTATTTTATGGACTGCAATGATTATAGGATATGCTCAACATGGATATGGTCAAGAAGCTCTTGCTTGTTTTCAGGAAATGGAAAAAGCTGGTGTAGAACCACATCATATCACCTATATCGGTGTTCTTTCAGCTTGCAGTCATGCAGGTCTGGTGGGTGATGGTGAGAATTACTTCAATTCCATGACAAAAGACCATGGCACTTTGCCAACAATTGATCATTACGCATGCATGGTCGACCTTTATGGTCGTGCAGGTCGCTTCAATGAAGCAATGGGAATTCTTAAGAGGATGCCATTTGAGCCTGGTGCTTTGGTATGGCGCGCCTTGCTTGGTGCTTGCAGAAGCCAGGGCGATATTGAAGTTGGAAAATATGCAGCAGAAGAGCTTGTTAAGTTAGAACCAGAAGACGCCGCAACATATGTTTTGCTGTCAAATATGTATGCATCGGTTGGCAGATGGGGTGATGCAGAAAATGCAAGAAAAATGATGAAAAACAATGCAATAGTAAAGGAACCGGGGCAGAGCTGGATTGAGGTGAAGAACAAAATACATGCATTTGTAGCAAGAGATTGATCCCACCCACAAACAGAAAAGATTTATGCAACGTTGGAGAAGTTGAGAATGCAATTAAAGTGGGTAGGATATGTACCAGACACAAACTTTGTCTTGCATGATGTGGAGGATGAGCTGAAGGAATCTATTCTGTGGCATCACAGTGAGAGGCTTGCCATTGCGTTTGGGCTTATTAGCATCCCCTTTGGGACCCCATCCGTATTGTCAAGAACCTTGGTGTGTGCGGTGATTGCCACACTGCTACAAAGTTCATCTCCAAAATTGTTGGGCGAGAAATAGTTGTTAGAGATACCAATCGCTTCCATCACTTCAAGGATGGTCTCTGTTCATGTTCGGATTATCGGTGCTCGAAGTGCGGAAGCAAACTGTAGACAACATGAAGGAGAGACTCGATGGTATTGTCACATCGGGTCAATTGTATTTGGGTTATTTCTGTGGACTGTGGCTTGACTAATATTGTCTTTGAAATGTCCATTTCTGGAGAAAGTATATTAGAATTGTTCTTTCTAAAATGGGTTGAAATCTTCCTGCGGATTGAATTCCTGGTTGCAGTCTGCAGAACAGACATTAAAATTGGTTAGGAGGTAATTGGATCAGTAAAAAGAGATAATAACTTCAAGGACGTCTTATAACAGGTCTTCTAAGGCAACCACAGTGACAATGTTTCCTTGTTCTCTAGGATAGAGATTCATGCGACATGATAGCATCTGCAGCAGTATTAAAATACAGAGATATTGACAACGGTGTTACAACGTCCTCATTTCTGACACCACCTTAAGCTTATAAAAGGTGATACAGTGATGAGCGTAGATGAATTAATTCCTCAGGTAAACTTAATGTTATGGCTCAAGTCGGATTGATTTGAGGCGATATCCCATCATTCCCGAACCATGAATTTGAAGAAGTAAAAAGTCTAAACTGTGAAACATTTTTCACTAAGGTGCACCGGCATGTCAATGCCTGTTAAGAGCCTTTTGCATTTAAGAGATAAGAAATATGTTGGAATAATTTGTCGTTGTATTAAAAGCTCAAACCATGAATGCTCAATACAAATGCTATATTTAATCCGATTCATGGCAGTGGAGGTGCTGACCACTGAGTCAACAACAATCTCTCCCTCAGCACCTAATGAAGGGAGACTCGAACCCAAGGCTCTGATACTGATTGTTGGAATCATTTGCTGTTGCACCAGAAGTTCAAACTATCAATGCTTGATACAAATGCCAGATTTAATCCAATCCATGAGAGAATCTCCAAGGAAGTGCTGACCACCGAATCAACAACAAAATATGAATAAAATTGTTCATGTAAAGTACATGTTGTGAGATGGAGTACAAACCAATCTCTGTAAATCCAAATGCTTTCAAAAAAGTAAGTGCTGCTGAAGTTCTATTGCAACACTACCTAAGGAATACATAGTTGACTTAGCGATTCCACAATTTTAAAAGTGCAGTTATGCCAGTGAAGACAGACAGAAGAAGTGCAAGAGCTTAAATGTTTTCCAGATAATCCTGCACTCCAACAGGCAGTGCCATTCTAAGAAATGCTTAATAATCTCCAACCCATCAAATTAGAAAGATGCTCAAGAAAATGAAATATGATAGCTCTTCCTTAGTTTTCCAAACAAAATTTTTGAAGTCTAAAGTTTCTGCCACTAAACAATGAGAAAAGGAAGTCCACTATAAGGGATGCATATCAGAACCCAAAACCTCTTCTTGATTATGACCTCTTTAATGGTAATTCAAACAGCTCTTGGGATAGCTACATATTCTGTCAAAGGTTATACACAGGATCCTGTGCCTTCCCTTGACTGTCCTGACTCCTCAATATGGTTAATTTTTCCACCAGCTCTACTCATATAAATTTGCAAAAACTATCATTCAAGCTCTTTGGTATTTATAATGTAAACAACCTGAAACTTATTTCGCCATGCTGTATTTAGATGAGCAAGAGACTCTTAATCTTCGAAACAAAGCTCACTCAGAGCTTCCAACTAGTCAATCCGCATGTAGGGACATCTGTGGAGTAAAACGTTGGTTTGTCAACCATCAAGTTAATTTGGTTCCAGAACCCTTAATCTACATGCTCCACATAAGAGCCATCATGGAAATGCATGCAACCAGTACGAAGAAGTTCATTGGGACAAGGAAAAGAGTTCTGATATCCGATAAGGTGCCTGTAATCTGTATGGAGAAACTGTTATACATTTGTGAAGCAAATGAAGCTATCAACAGCAAACGTCGGGTTGTTTTTCAGTTGGGTTAACAGTGCAAGTGAGAGTTGTCCACGAGTAATTGAAGCATTTATAACTAAGTTTAAATTAATGAAGGCGATGCTCATTCAAATTAGTCTTTTGCATCCCGTTTTTATTCCTCTTGTATTTTACACATTTAACATAATAATAAGAAGTTTCGCAGTTTCTTTAGTGGGTTCCGTGTATTCTCTGATTGACTCTGTTTGTTCTATTTTACTCTTGCTCTTTTTTTATTTGTCATTATTGTGCATATATCTCACACTTCTGCTATCATTTTCTTAACAGAAACTACATCAATGTGATGCAAAATGTGGAATTTACATTGATAACAACACAGTACCATTATGGTCATAATACCAATTCCTAAACTTACAAGCTTAAAAACCACTTATTTATGTTTTGTTACCATTGTAAAATTTATGGCTAGAACCCAATTATTTGTGAGTAGGAATTTCAGATTATCAATCTTGTTAGCCGATAGGCTTTACGAGGTTTCTCGCATACGGCGACCACAAAACCTGTCTCACGCTTGAAACTGCCGTTTACCTGATTTTGGTCTGGAAACTTGGTTTTAAGGCACCATCATCACAATGTTGAAGGCCTGATAAAGTCACTGTGAATGGCGGATACGCTGAGACAGATAGCCAATGATTTGAGCATCCCGAGATAGGGATCATTCAGCAATCTGAAGAGAAGCGTATAAAGAGACTATCCAACAAATCTTCTTGCCCAGCAGGTTCAAGAACAACTTCCCCACCTGAACGGACTGCCTTCATCTGTGCACTTGTCTGTTTTGCTTTGAGATTATCCAATCGAAAATATTCTTCTGCCTGAGAAATCCGACCTGGAGGCCACTTTCTCTTTCTTTTTGCTTCCCATCTATTACTGCGGCACATGGGATTTTCCATGTCTCTTTGTGGAAACATTGACTAAGATCGTCCATATGCTAACATTCTTCCATCTAATAGATTCTTGTTGAGGATCAAGAGGAGGCCATCTACTAGATTCTTGTTGATGCATGAAAGACGGTCTATCGGAAAAAGAATAAGATCTAGAGAATCTATCCTTCTCAGTAGCTATAGAATGTTCTAGCTCCCTATCCTATTCTGCGGGCCTGTTTACCCAAATCCTAGAGGACTCCGAACCAGAACCCCTCAAATCCCAACAGGACTTGCCAGAATCCTCAGCAGATCAACCCTAGAATTCTTTGAACCTCTACCTGATGACAACTACCCACTAATCCAAACAGTGTTCAACATCCATCACTTTGTCTTGTTATAGATTGTGCTTTGGTTGGAACTTGCCCTTGACTGTATAGCTACCCAAGATCAACACTGTTAGAAGAAACCCCACCAATGCTACGATCACTAACTTTGCTTCTTAAATCTTGTTCATTTGCAAAATGACCTCTCCTAGTATTTGCGGGTGATGACCCTCGTGAATCCTTCGAAGTAACATCTGTCTTCACAAAGTGTTGGTGCAATGGATTTTGTAATTCCCTCTCATTCCAAAATGTCTCCTTTAACTCTCCAGACTCTGCAGGTCTCTCCTCCTTGTCAATAGTTGCACAGTTTTGGACCTCAAGCTTCTGTTTTCCTTCCAAAAGGGTCCTCTGTACCAATGGACTCCTTAGTATTGCTGGCAAATGAACAAAGAGGCTTTGAATCTGTTGTATCTGGAAACTCAAAATTTTCCAGATCAGAGTTGGAATCACCCTCAACCCCACTTTTACAAGATGTAGAATCTATGACTCTTGGCCCCTCCCCTAAGTCTATAGCTATTTTCTCTCCATGATATTGAGTTAAACCATCAACAACATGATACATTTGTCAAAAGAGGGACCAGACTTACTGTCTCCTAGATTCCAGTCCTACATAAAGGCCTTAAAATTTCCTAATTTTCTATCTTTGAATTGTTTTCTAGCATCCATGAATCAGCAAAAACAAGCTTTGGCAAGCTTGAGGAGGTAATGAGTTTTGGCTATACCATATTTTCACTTCCTTTTGTTTTAGAGAGCAATGCTTCAAGAGAGGGGTTGGAAATAGAAATGAGTTCAGTGGCCTGTTTATGAACTTATGTCTTCAAGGAAAACGGAGCAGATGGCCACACACAAATGAGGCATATGATGAGGAATATTAAAGTGAACTACTCTCCACATCCCAACCCTGCTAAGCATGAAATGGACAACTAAGAAAAGCCTTGGTGTTATCCTGTGATCCCTATCTGCATCACTATTGTTTCACATCTTTTGGCATGACTAATCTTTGATATATGCTCTCATGTCTCTCTTTTTGGCTGCTGTTGTAAAGATTCTGCTTCTCTTCCATGATCAAGGTACTCTTTTTGTGGTTCATAAAAGGGTTAATGGTCCCCTTCTACAATCAAGGAGCTAGTTTCTTGGCTCATATAAGAGAGACCATTGAGCAATGTATTTTCCTTTCTCAAACAAGTCCTGTTTTTTTATGGATGAATGTGGATGTTTGGGATTCATTCAGTTAATATGTAGTTTCTTACAGCCATGTTTATGTTGCTCGCCTGTCTGTTTAAGTCATTGTTGTTGATATAGCTGGGTTAATATACTGTTTGAATATGCATGTGAGGCTTAGTTCATCTTGCTGGATATGAGTCCTCATGAGACTGCCTCTGAAATGGTATCTATAGAAAAAGTGCTAAATATCCATGCTTATTAATAAGCTCTCCTTGTGTACCATATAGATTTATGGGTCACCTATAAATCAAAAAATAATACTGGAAGTCCATAAAAAGCCTTTTTAATCTTAGAGTCGATAATTTTGATCTAGTTGATAAGATATGACTTAATCTGTATGGACAGTCTTGTTGCATTTATTTGTTTGTAGCAGGATCTGAATTCAGTCATATTTGATACACGTGTTTTACAGTTAACGCCAAATTTTGGCAAGCTCTAATTCAACAACAATATTGGGTGCTGAAAACTCCAATTTGGTACATTTTTGTCTTCCAACTGGGAAAATATTTCAGATGAGTGAAATTTGTGCTGTCTTTAAGAAATGTTCTAGACAGTTAAAAGTTTTGAAAATATACCAGGACAATGGGATGATTTCAGCAGTTCCTTTATAACTCTATATGTAAGTGTATAAAGACTTTCAAATTATTTAAGGCCAGCCTATTTGTATGTTTGGAAATTGTGGACAAGTTCCCTTTTCCTATTTATACCAAGGATACCATAATAGCCAAATTCAGCAGAAAACATCATGCTCGCTTATATTTGCCATGAACTTTTTATGTCAGTTGTCAATTCAAGCTGAGTGATAGTTGTATGCATTTAGATTAATTGGTTCATGTAATTCATTTAAAGAATGATTTGGCAGTTGAAGCAGCTGCTGTAAAAACAAACTGCTCTAACTTCCAAGTAACAAAAACGAGGCAAACGTTAGAAATGCAGCTTTGTTACAAAGAGTAGTAGTAATAATGAATCATTCTAACTTGGATTTATTTGTCCAATTCGGGAGGACAAAAGAGGCTTGAAATATGGCACTCCCCTATCTCCTTAATTACTTATTATAGTGATGGAGGAATTGGTTAGATATCTTGTGGCTTGGTTACAATTAATTTAGGTTTTCAGTTTATTAATTAAATGTCAATCTCTATTACTTTTGGATAGTACCACTATCTCTATTTCTTATTTTCTAAAATATTGCATTTTATTTTTTTATCTTATACCTTACAACATTCTAATATCTTATACCATTCTTGGTTGTTCAATTTTTGATGTAAACCTCTAAGGCTTTAATATGAAGCTTATGTAGAGATCTGTCTTTGTGAGTTGTTTAAAGCTCAAGAAGAATCTATTAAACTCTTATGAGATCTAATGATTTATTCAGTATATAAACTTAGTTGTTGGGTTAAGAAACTTAATTTTTGTTATGGTTTGGGAATATAGGGTCATGAAAATCATAGGGAAATCGGATTCAAATCAAAGGACTGAAGTGTTTCTTTTGGTTGGTGATTCAAAAGAATGGAAAGTACAATGCATTATTAATAGTAATAACAAGCCTATCTTAAGTGGGGGTTGGAGATATTTTGTACGTGATAATAATTCAAAGGAAGGAGATAGCTATATTTTTTACCAAGTGAGTGTCGATCCAAACAAATATATGTTTAGAGTTCACATCTTTCCTCATCCATAGAAAACTCCTAAAACAAGAGCAAATGTTGGTCAAAGATGAGAAATACAATTATACAAGAAAGGTATTTCTCAAGGTAAAATTTGATGAGAAATTCTATTTGGCAAGATAAGTTTTTCTAGTATATTTGGTCACGTATTCTGATGAATATTAAAGAATACTATGAAATGAGTGCTATAATAAACACTTAATTTTTTATTCAATCATTGATATCTATCAATCTTTCTATGAAATTGTGTACTTCAGAATACAATGGTCTTGTGGTTCAATCAGTAGTAAAATATCCAAAATCAGTAATAGATTTGGTTGCTTTGATTTGTAATATTGAGTAGTAAAATATCTGCATGTGAAAGAAGTTGAAGATAGAAACCGAAAAAAATTGTTTAGATTTTTAAAAATCAATGTATTCAACTTGCAAGAGTGTTATCTAATTTGTCAATGAAAACATTGAAATCACAAGATGTGATAAATAAACGAAATTGTTGTTAACATCACTCTTAGTAGTCTATTACAAATTTAAAAATAATTTTTTTGCAAGTAAATTTGAATTTTGAAGGCATTTTACTTAGAAGTTTTCCACCTTTAACATACCACTGTTGCAAGTGAAAAAAATATTTTTGTGATGCTATTAATGTTCAAGCATTTTCTACATATGCAATTGTAATATTTTTTACCCTTACATTTTTTTGCTTTTACATTTGTAGTTTGAGTCTCATTTGTTTTGATACACTCAAATTTTTATGAGCATTAAACCCAATATTAACATTTAGGATGCCTAATAAGTATTTGGAGTTGAGCATCACCCAATGATTTATCAATTTTATCTCTTTCCATTCTTGTTCAAATTTTTACTTCTTTCCATTCAACACGAGTATTTGCAAGATTCCTTTTGAAGAGTATTATAGTACAATTCTATAGTTTTTTGATATAATAAATTTAGAAGAGAATTGTATTTGCAAGGGTGCATTTTTTTGTTTGTTTATGCTTCCAAGTTTTATTCTAGTAAGATTTGGAGGCATATTTACTTGGTATTAATATTGATGCAGGAGCATTGAGCTCAGATTTTGTGGACCTATGGTTTGCACTATTGGGGATGTGTTTAAGACATATTGAGGAACCTTGTCCTAAGTGCACATATGGTTTGGAGTAATCGTGTTGAAGTTAGAGCCTTTTTGGGGGCTGTCGGTAGCATGTTCCTAATTTACTAGCAAACTTTGGAGATTTTATTTGTGAGCTTCGATATGAGGGGGTTGGCTTATGAGCTCTTGGATTTGGATAGTTGGTTAGCTCGTGGACCTATGCCAAAGGGTGCATACTCTTGTGTTGTCATATGGGTTCTTTATGCATTGTAAACTTGGGGCTTGCCCTAAGTATTTAGCTCTTTCATGTATTTAATGTTTGTTTCCAAGCTGATTTGTGGCTTGAGGGTTTATTTAATGTGAGTTTTTATTTAATGTAACTTGCTAGGCTAACCTGTGGCTTGGTTTAGTATAAGTAGAGGGTCTTGTCTTGTTTAGAGTCATTCAATCAACATGGAGAAGATGGAGTGCTCGAGAGGAGCGAAGTTGAGTAGAGCTAGTAATTGAGTGTGGGCTTGGAAAACAAGAAGGTTGCTTGGTGGCTTGTGAGCTCAAGTTTGGATTCTTCTTGGGGTTTCTACCAAATTGTGGTTTGGGCTAGCTAGAGCTGGATCTTGCGAGGTCTTGCAAAACTGTCATTGTATTTGATTATCTATATGGCCATAACCCAGAAGACCTTACAGTCAGGCATGTTGGATGAAAATCTTATGATTCTATTATGAGTATTAACATTATTTTGGATCCAAATCCCCTTATTATTATTCTTCCATTGCGTAGTTGTTTTTGGGGGCTAAGATATCTCCTTTAGGGATTCTCTTTCCTTGCACTGCATCGAGTGGTATCAAAGTTGGTTGATCTTGCGAATTTAGAGTAGAATTCGATCTTGTGGTAGTTGTGTGGTGGATTGTTCTTTCTAGAGTCCTAGATATCTTCACTATGAGGTATCAGATCGTGGTTCTGACTTAGAATTATGGAGGGCTTGTAGATGGATTGATGGTTGTGAAGTTGGAACGTTGATCTTGTTCACCGAAGGTTTGATCTAGTTGGTGATTGCTAGAGATTTGTTGTTGAAGATTTGTGAAGATCTTGGAAGATGCCTATGAGAAGATTGGATCCTACAATGATCACATATCATGTTGATGTGGTGGAGATGAAGATAATAGAGAAGTTTGCTCAATTGGAATTTGATTTAACTGATTGAAGCAAGGAAAGAATAGTTGAGTTTTGTAAAGATTAATTGAGTTGGAGTCTATCGAGTAGAAAGAAAGTTATATGGCATGTTAGAAGGATTGTTCAAAGGAGAAGATATTTTGATGTTAAGGAAGAGGTAAAGGATGACTTTGTTGAAGCTAAAGAGGTATGTTTGGTTGGTTCTGTTGATCAATTTGTGCACCCTAATATGAAACATGGAGAGCAACTTGTGGTTATTGCGGAGGTACCTGAGCTTACCGAATATGTTCCTAACCTTGTTGAGACTGAAAATGAGATTTTTTTTCATGATCAACTAGTTTTGTCTGACATGGAAATTGTAGAGCATCTTATTGTGGATGATAAGATTGTTGATTATGAGAATTTACATGGAGAGCAACTTGTGGTTGTTGCAGAGATACTTGAGCTTACCGAATATGTTCCTAACCTTGTTGAGACTGGAAATGAGATTTTTTTTCATGATCAACTGGTTTTTTCTGACATGGAAATTGTAGAGCATCTTATTGTGGATGATAAGATTGTTGATTATGAGAATTTGCATATGGTTGTTGATATGGATTTGAATTCATATGTTGCTACTGAGATGATTGAGGATGTTCAAGTTACTAATGATATAGTTAATCTAGATTTCCATATTTTTGTTGATGTAAATATGGTTTTGGATTTACATGTTGTTGCTTATATGGTTGGAGATTCTATTGTTGATGATATGGGTGTTGCTATTGATGCAGAGTTGGATGTTGTTGCTGTAGATTCACTTGTTGTTGATGTAGTTGAGGATTTACATGTTCTTATTGTGGATTCCTGCTAAAGACCTTATAGCTATCCTATTGCTGTCTTTATCTTCTACTTTTGTTTTAGGGCTTTTTGTTATGACTTGTTTATCTTTTTGGTGTTGATGCACAATTTCTCTTGGACTTTTCTTGTTTCATTGTAAAAGGTTTCAGGTCCTTTCAAAACCTGTTTTTACTTAATCAAAACATCCTCAAACATGAAATCCACGTTAGTAACATCATGAAACTCAAGAACCAAATAAACAACATGTATAAGGTCTTCATGTTTGAGGATGTTATTATTGTTGGTTGTGATCAGTTGCAGGAATTGTTGGTGAAGCACTATGTTCAGTTTGTTCCTATGAGTGAGCATGTTGATTGGGTTGTTGAGATTCTTTTGATTTTGATGTTTGAATGGATGAAGTAGAGATGGTTGATGTGCATATTTGTTCTTCTATCTGAGATAAATTCGAAGCCTTTGGTGAAGATAAAGCTAGTTGCAAAAAATTCTTTGGCATTCAAGTATGGGACATACTTTTCCATCTACCTAGGGAGTTTGATGTAGGAGCATCGAACTTGGATTTTGTGGACCTATAGTTTGTACAGTTGGGGATGTTTTTGAGACATATTGGAGAACCTTGTCCTAAGTGCAGATATGGTTTGGAGTAATAATGTTGGAGTTAGAGCCTTTTTGGTGGCTAGGGGTAGCATGTTCTTGATTTAATGACAAACTTTGGAGATTGCATTCACAAGCTTCAATCTAAGGGAGTTGACTTATGCACTTTTGGATTTGGATAGTTGGCTGGCACATGGACCTATGCCTAAGGGTGCATAATCTTATGTTGTCATATGCGTTAGTTATGCATTGCAAACTTGGGGCTTGTCCTAAGTATTTAGTTACTTCATGTATTTACTATTTTTTTCCAAGCTAACTTATGAATTGATGATTTATTTAATGTGAGTCTTTATTTACTGTAACTTTCTAGGTCGACCTATGGCTTGGTTTAGTATAAGTAGAGGGCCTTGTCTTGTCTAGAGTCATTCATTCAACATGCAGAAGATGAAGTAGCTAAGTGGAGCAAAGTTTAGAAGAGCTAGTAGCCGAGTGTGGGCTTGGGAAAGAAGAAGGTTGCTTGGCAGCTTGTGAGCACAAGTTTAGATTCTTCTTAGGGTTTCTACTAGATTGTAGTTTGGGCTAGCTGGAGTTGGATCTTCTGAGGTCTTGTAGAATTGTCATTGTATTTTCTTATGTATTTGGCCATAACTTGAAAGGCCTTACAACCAGGCATGTTGGACATAAATCTTATGATTGTATTATGAGAATAGACATTATTTTGGATCTAAATCCCTGTGTTATTATTATTCTTTCTGTGCGGCTATTGTTGGGGGCTAGGACATCTCCTATGGGAATAATCCTACCTTGCATTGCATCAAATATGCATACAATTTATTTATATAATTTGAAATGTTATAAAAATATTCTAAGAGAATTTGTACAAGTGATTTATTTATGTAAAACAATTATAAATGTTATTATGTAATTATTTCCTACTTAGCTTCTCTTATGCTTGTTCTGATTGCATTTACAAATACAATATTTTCTAATGTGTTGGAATTAATTGAAATGGAACAAGCCACCATTCCACAATATCACATTTTTCTAAATATTATTTTCACAACTACGACCTATTAACATACCCCTTGCACCTCATTCTGGTGCAAGTGCTAGTTATAGGTGGTTCCATGAATGTCTTGTTTGTATAAATATATATTTGGAAAACCAATTGTTTAGGTGCATAAATTATTTTTGAAATAATTAAAAATAATGTTCATTTGAGAGGTGGCATTTGGTTGTTCTTGAACTGTTAACAAGTCTATCAAAATGGATCAAATATATGGAATGGCATTCTAAGAGCCAGAGAGAGAGCCAATAGTAAGGTGAAATGGAGTGTTGGTAATGGGAAGGACACCCTTTTTTGTAGAACAATAGGTTGATCTAGGGGCCTCTTCTCAACATTCCTGAATATGAAAGATGGGCTTGTATTTGTATCTAGAGGTATGATAGATATGTTAGTGATTACATACAAGGCCAGGGTTGGAGGAACCTTTCTTCAATATCCAAGGACCTAAAATCTCTAATGACCATTCTCCACTTTATAGTTTTGAATGAGGATCATGACCAACTTGTTTGGGAGAAGACTTCTAATGACATTTATTTGGTGGCTTCAAGGTACCAAGCTATTATGAGGTAGGATTCGAGATTGGACTAGGCAAAGGCTTGGTTCCCTATTCTTATCCCTAAAATCAACATTTTCTTCTGGCTTTTACTCTAGAATAGGATCTTGACTTTAGACAATCTCAGTAAAAGGGGTTTTAAAATTCCTAATAGATGTGTCCTTTGCAAAAACCAAGTTGAGTCTATGGATCACTTGTTTATACATTGCTCCTTCACTAGAGAGGTGTGGTATATTTTTAGTCAAGCTTTTGGGATGAGCTGGTGTGCTCCTGTCTCGACCATTGAATTCTTCAAGCAGTGGGATGACTCTTGGAAGGGATCAAGGCTCCAAGAAAAAAGTAAATGGGCTCTACCTCATTTTGGATGGGGGATTTGGAAGGAACACAATAACCATATCTTTAGGGATGCTAGCCTTCTTGCCAAATTTGTCTGGTAAAATTCAAAATGCCTTTATTGAAAATTATATGTTTAATAAAGGATCTAACTCATTCATAGGTGAAATTGGAAGTAGTAATCATACTCAAAAAAGAATAAAGGAATGTCACTAGTCTTTACCCCTAGAGGGTTGGCATAAAGCCAACTTTGATGGTGCAGCTAAAGGTAACCTGAGAGCTGCTGGTAGTGGAGGGGTGATTAGAAATTGCCATGGGTATGGTATAGTAGTAGTCACTTTCCCTTTGGGACACCAAACTAATCACTATACTAAAGCTTATGTAGCCCTTCAAACAACCAAGCTAGCAAAAAAGGTAGGGGTAAAAATCCTATGGCTTGAGGGAGATTCAAATAATATCATAAAATGCCTTAGGGGTGAACATCCCTCGTCTTGGAGTATAAATAATATTATGGAAGAAACTAAACAAATATTACTTACCTTCAAGAGGGTCTATGTGTCACATGTTTACTGTGAGGCTAATGCAGTTGTTGACTTGATGGCTAATGAGGTGGTTACAAGGGACACATCATACAAATGGCCAAGTGATGAGGGAATTCTGGTGGCTGCTAAAAGTTTAAATGAGATTGAGAGAATTTAGGGGAGGGCGGGAAACATAAAGTGTAATAATGAAAGTTAATGTTGTCAATCTTACTTTTAAAGTTATGAAAGCTTGGCATAGGCCAAAAAAAAAATTTATCATGTAATTGGGGGGGTTTGTGGCATGTTTTCTAGGCAATTGGTAATTGTTATTACAATTGCATTACTGAGGAAAAAGGCAAGTATAGTTTTTGTGAGAAAAGCTAGTGTTTGACTCTTTGCACTTGGAGAACACATAGAAATTGTTCTAATTTCTACAATAATATGGTGGGGAAAAGGCATTGTAGAGAGTCAGAAGGTGAAGTAGAGAAGTGGAAGAGTAGATTGAAGGTGTGGGAGAAGCTGAGGGAAGGCGACATCATGAGCTTCATAGAGAAACTTCATGGTTGAGATCCTAAGATAACAAACCTTATGGTAAAGTCATAGGAAGATGGAAAGGTGAAGATAGATGGTATTGATTTCTAGGTCAATGCAGGGTTCATAGCAGAGCTCATTGATTCTCCAAATCAGGGCATAAAATTCTTTAGGGATAAGAAAATATCTCTGAATGTTGTGAAAGACTTTGCTAAGGATGCCAAGGAGATGAAGGAATTAGTGAAGAATGGTGCAAACTATGAACTTCATCAATAAAGAAACTATGGAGGTTTCTTCTAAGGGTGATTATCTCTTACATAATGCTTGACACCAGGTATGATAGAATCCACACACATCATTTTCTTATCCTAAACCACTTTAGGTATGAAACAAAAATATCCATCTCCTTCTATATTTTCTTCTCTGCAAATAAGAATATCATGGTCTTCAAGAAGAAAGCATATGCTAACCCAACCTTCCATGAGGGTCTGTTTTTACTTATATATGAGCACTTTAAGGATCACACCCATGGAAGAGTTGTAGCCCATAAGGTAGAGTCCTTAGAGGATACAAAAAGCTCTTACCTTCCTTTTGATATAAAGGATTGTGCAAACTACATTTAGATGATGAAGAGGAGGTGGCCAAAATTATGAAGGACATGAGTAGGAAGAAGAAGAAGATGATTGGGAAAGGACCAGAGGGAAGGATTAAGCCTGAGGTCAACTCAACGGAGGATTACAATGAAGAGGAAGAGGGGATGGAAATGAATGAGGAGGGTAATGTGAAAGAGGTGGTCACTAGTAAGGCACATGAATGTTGGAAGGATGACAACCTGACCAATAGGAGGAGGGATGGAGATAATGAAGTAGAGAAGGCACATGGTAAGGGAAAGGAGACCAATCTCGAAGCTTAGGAGGAGAGTAAAGAGGAGTATGGTTAAAAAAAAACCACTAGTACTCTTGGTAAAAAGGGTAGAAAAACTGCTTGGAGGAACTTTGAAACAAGCACACCAAAAATTGGTTTGGTGGGAGAACATATCCATCCAGAGGTATTGGAGGGAAGGGATGGAAAAATTCAATTGGGGGAACTCATTGACTTGGCTTTGGTGATTCTAAGCTATAATGTGAGGGAAATGGGGATGAACCTCCTAAATAATGCCCACAATAGTGTGGTGGACAATTGCTAGTCTATTAAGTGGATTTTTAATGAAATAGAAGAGATAAAGATCACGAGCAGGGGTAGGAAAGGATGGAAGGGGTGGACGGGACCACCAGAATAAGCAAGCTGGATGCAAGGGTTACTAAGATAGAAAATAAAGTGGAAAGGATGGAGAGCTCTCTCCATAGCTCTACTACTAGACCCTCAACATTATCAAAGGATTAAATTACAATATAATTCAACTGCACTCAATGTTGGAGGAAAGAAATAGGGGGAAGGAGGAAAAGGACAAAGAGGAAATCAAGGTCACAAATGAAAATGACTTCCTCCAAGATGAGAGCCTGAGAAAAAGAAGGAGATCAGACAAGAGGAAGAGAGAAAAGGAGGAGTCTTTAGATGATATTCATTTGAAGATTGTCACAACAGAGAACATGCAAGAGTTGGAGCTCAAGACTACAAAGCTAGTCAAAGATACAATGCACTAATTAGAGCTCCTAGTTTTTTGTTTGTCCCCTAGCTTTTGGTGGTTTTTGTTTGCATTTTCCTCTTTGTAGCTATTTTTAAATTTTGTTTAGTTTTGGTGGCCTAGTTTGGCCTATTGTTTTATGTTGCTTTGCTTCTAGCATTGGACTTTAAGTAGTATTTTGTTGTTAACTAGTGGATTTTAGGCACCCCTATAAAAAAAATAGTTTTACTTAATCAAAAACATGTCTATCAAAGTGAATTTCATCAAATAATTTGGTGTTTCTTAAGAGACTAGACACATGATGTTACGAAGAAAAAGAAAGTTAAAGAACATTCACCAGTCTAGTAAAAAATCACTACATGAAAATACAATCTACTATAAAAAATAGTTGTAAACTATTTTGAAGAATTTGAGAACTACGTACTTAATCTTTGTTTATCTTTTTGAAGTGTTTTCTTCATTTGAGTTCTATTGGTTGTATTTCACACTATTTGACTGAATTCCTAAAAAATAAGCCTTGAAAAGACACATAGGTGGTGAAGATCACAAAGATTTGGGGAAATAAGAGTTTGTTAGTTTATGTCATACTATGGACTTGGGTGGATGGTAGGAATAACACAATGATAAACTTTCTAGTGGCTTTGAGTAATTGTCTCTTTGTTATGGAAGTGATACACATAGCCTAAGTGACAAGATTTAAAATGTAATAACATTATATTTCCATATTAGGAAACTTAAACATGGGCTTTGTTGTTCATGCCCAATATCTCAAAGTCTACATAAATGTCCCTTCTAATCTTCTTAAATTCCCTCTATTGGTTAGAAGGCATTACCTATTTGATTTCTAATTCTATATTTAGTAAATGTATCAGTTTCTAAAACATTAGTTTTCTAATACTTGTTTCTATCATTCTTCCTTTCTTTTCAAAAGTTGAACTTCCTCATTCAAAACATGAAAGTGAACTTGAACTAACAACATTATAAAAAACTTAACAATCTAACTATCACTTGTCTTCTTCTTTCTTTTCTTTTCTTTAAAATGTAGAATCACTATTTATCTCAATATACTATGACATCAAACATTAAGGTAATAGTTAGGAATATATTCATTAAAAAAAATCATCCTTGTGACTCAGGAAAGTAAGCTAGGGGGTTCCCTTCCATCAAATTAAATATATATTCAAATCATCACATTTTTATTTTTTCATTTCTAATCACTTGTAAGTTGTTACAATAATGATCCTCCTCATTCCATCTCAGTTTTTCTTCTTCTATTTTTCTATCTCATTAATGAATTAGTATTCTTCTTCCATTAGAAATTATCATTACTCTTTGTACCACTCACATTGGTTCCTATTGCACCCATACATCAATTGTTAAAAGTAGAAATAGATTTTAAGGAAATTAAAAAATTTCATATCATATTCTTTTGGGCAGCTTTCATTAATGTAATTTTTTCCAAATAATCCTACACTCCAATAGACAGAGTCATTGTAAGAAACACTTAATAATCTCCAACCCATCAAATTAGAAAAGTTCTCAAGAAAATGAAATATGACAACTCTTCCTTAGTTTTCCAATTAAAAATGCTTGAGTCTAAAGTTTCTTTGACTAAACAAAGAGAAAAGAAAGTCCACTATAAGGGATGTCTACTAGGGTCCATAATCTAAAACCTCTTCTTGATTATAACCTCCTTTAATGGTAACACAAATAGCTACGTATTTTGTCGAAGGCTATACAAGATCACGTGCCTTCCTCAATATGATTAATTTTTCCACCAACTTTGCTCATATAAGTTTGCAAAAACTATCATTCAAGCTCTATGGTCTATATAATGTAAACAACTTGAAACTTATTTTTCCATGTTGTAACTAGATGAGAAAAGACTCTTAATCACCTAAACAAAGTTTACTTAGAGATTCCAACTAGTAAATCCACATGTAGGGACATTTATATAGTAAAAGGTTGGTTTGTCAACCATCAAGTTAGTTTGGTTCCACAAACCTTAGTCTAGAGGCTCCACATAAGAGCCATCATGGAAATGCATGGAACTTGTACAATGAGGTTAATTGGGAGAAGGAAGGGAGTTCTGATATCTGATAAGGTGAATCTAAGGGTAATCTGCACAGGGCAACTATTATGCATGTGTGAAGAAAATGAAGTTATCAACAATAAATGTCAAGTTGGTTTTTAGTCGGTTGCATGCATAAGATTTGACCATGAGTAGTTGAAGCATTTATTACAAAGTTTGATTTTATGAATCTTTTCGATGTTAACACCCATTTCAGACTTTCAAATTGGTTTTGGGCATCCTTTTTTCTTACTCTTCTATTCTATATATTCAATATTATAATAAGAAGTTAATCAGTTTCTTAAGTGAGTTGTGTATATTCTTTGATTGACTTTGTTTGTTCTATTTTACTCTTGCTCTATTTTTTTTGTCATTAATGTGCATATATCACACACTTATGCTACCATTTTCTTAACAAAAACTACATCAATGTGATCACAAAATGTGGAAGCAACAACTTCTCAAGATTTATATTGCTAACAACAGAGTACCATTATGGTCATCATACAAATTCCTAAACTTACAAGCTTAAGAACCACTTTTTTTTTTTTTTTTACTACTGTAAAATTTGAGTCATCATTCATGATTAGGAATTTTAGATTATCAATCTTGTTATAGGTGGATCTATGAATGTCTTCTCTCTCTCTCTCTATATATATATATATGTATATATATATGTATACATATATATACATATAGATATATATGTATATATATATGTATACATATATGTATATATATATGTATACATATATATATATATATGTATACATATGTATACATATATATACATATGTATATATATGTATACATATATATATGCATATATATATACATATATATATATGTATATACATATATATATATATGTATACATATATGCATATATATATGTATACATATATATACATATGTATATATATATATATATGTATACATATATATACATATGTATATACATATATATGTATACATATATATATATATATATGTATACATATATATATATATATATATGTATACATATATATATATATGTATACATATATATGTATACATATATATATATATATGTATATATATATATATATACATATATATATATATATGTATATATATATATCTACATATATATATATATGTATACATATATATATATATATACATATATATATGTATACATATATATATATATATACATATATATATATATATATATATATATATATATATATATATATATATATATATGGAAAACTAGTTGTTTAGGTGTAGAGATTATTTTGGAAGTAATTATAAACAATATTCATTTGGTAGGTGGCATTTAATTTTCTTGAACTATTTGAATGTATTGAAATGCATTTCATTAAATACTTTGGTGTTGTTTAAGAGATAAGACACATGATGTTACAAAGAAAGCTTCAAAAAGCAAGCTAAATAACACGTGTAAGTCGAATTAATAACCCACTACATGAAAAGACATTTTTTTGTAAAACATAGTTATAAATAATTTTGAAGGATTTGAGAAATACATGCTTAGTTTTAAGATCTTTTATTTCTTTTTGAAGTGTTTTCTTCATTTGAGTTCTCATGGTTGTATTTCACATTATTTGAGTGAATTCTTAAAAGAAAACGTTGAATAGATACACAAGTGGTGAACATCACAAAGATTTGGGGAAATAAGAGTTACAATAGTTTATTTCATACTACGGACTTGGGTGTATGGCATGATTAACATATTGATAAACTATCTAGTGGCTTCAAGTAGCTGTCTAGTGTTATGCACTCAACCTAACATGATTCAACTTAATAAAATGTAGTTGTGAAAGTGTGACAAGATTTAAAATATATTAACATTATATTTCCATATCAAGAAATTTAAACGTGGGTTTTTATCTCTTTATGTTCAATATCTCAAAATAACATTATATTTCCATATCAAGAAGCTTAAACATTGGCTATTGTCTTTAATGTCTAATATCTCAAACTCCCTCTAAATGTCCCTCCTAATCTTCCTAGATTCCCTCCATTGGTTAGAAGGCCTTCCCTATTTGATTCCTAACTCGATATTTAGTAAATGTGAAAATTTCTAAAATACTGAATTTCTAATAGCTATTTCTATCATTCTTCCCTTCTTTTCAAAACTGTAAACTTCCTCATTCAAAGCATGAAAGTGAACTTCAATTCACAAAACACTAAGAAACTTAACAATCCCACTTTTCTTCTTCTTCTTTTAAGACGTGGAATTGTTGTTTATCTCAAGATACTAATACGTAATTTTTTTAGGAAATTGTTAGGAATAGATTCATGAAAAAAAAATCATTCTCACTCAAAAAACTAAGCCAAGGTATATCTTTTCAAATCATCACATTTTTCTTATTTTGTTCGAATCACTTTTTGAAATAATGACCCTCCTCACTTAATGTTGTATTTTTTTCTCCTTTTCTAGCTCCTTCATGAATTCGTATTCTTCTTCCATTGGAAATTGTCATTACTCTTTGTATCACTCATGCAGGTTCCTATTGCACCTATAGATAAATTATTCAAAGTAGAAATAAAGTTAAGGGATTAAAAATTTACCTCAAGTGCATTCTCTTTTGTATTATGCCATTTAATTAAGCTTTCCATATCATATTTTGTGAGGTAGACTACATTAATGTGATGTTTTTCACAAGACAAATCTATTTGGAAATCTTCCTTTATACCATAGTTTCATATATCTTTACTCTCTCTCCTAATCATCCCAGTTTTCTCATTAAGGATGCAATGATCTACTCTTTTTTCATTACCAATAGAATTCTAAAGACAATCCTCTAGCTTTTTTTTATTATCTATAACCAACAAATATTCATCACATATGGAGCTCCAAAAGATCTCCATATTTGTCACATCTTTCTCTCCAATGTAGACTATTGTCACAACTACAAGATTCTGGTGATCGGTTGCAATAATTAAAGTCTTCCAACTATTCTTTTTCTACATTGCAATATTCAATTACTTCTTCATCTTCAAAATAATACAAATCAACAACTCCATCAAACTCAATTATGTCTTTGTCTTCATACCATTCATCTATTTGTGTTCTCTCTAAATCTTGAAGACCTTGTTCAAAGGTCTTAATTTATTAATAATTTTGTCAATTCTCGAAGGGATTCTATCTTTCTTTCTTCTACAAATGTCATTCCTTCTCCATTCCTTGAATCAATGGCTTTCCTCTTTGAGAATAGGTCTTGCCCATAAGGTGATAGTTATCTTCACCGTTCTCTCTCACCTTCTTTTAACTTGTAGACGTTCAAAAATGGTTTGCATGTATGAATTCATCACTTCTTCATAGTAATTTGTCCCATTTTCTCATTCTACTTACTTCAATCTTTTGGCCAGATTGACCATATTTCATCATTTGTATCCTTCTTCACATCAATTTCATATCAACTCAGAATCATATCAAATCAACTCGAAATCACCCCAAATCAACCCAAAATCAATCAGAATCAGTCCTAATCAGCCCAGAACATATCAAACATCCCAAATTAATCATCATTTATCTTATCCTAGGTATTTTTGTGGCTTTCAGTGCCTTGGAAACCTATCAACCTATCAATCTTATCAATTTGACCTTAGTACTATCGTGGCTCTCAGTGCTAGGTCGAACTATCATTCATGTCATCCAATCTTTGACATTGTTGAGGCTTTCAATGTCAAATCATGACATCATCAACCATTTTAATAACATTGACAATGTTTGTCAATGTTATTATGATCAAACCTTATCAATCAATTTCAATCTTGTAGCATTTACAATGTCGGTTAAATGTTACATATCAACCAATTCATGTCATGTGTCCTGGGCATGTTATCAACTTCAATCAATCAATCAATCTGACCATGGCTTTGGTCTACCTTCTTTCATCTTATTCGATATCCATCATCATCACATTTTCATCAAAGGGTACAATCACATTCATTCAATCAATTTGGCCAATCATCTGCTAATTTTCTCTATAGGATTAAATAACCCATAATTTAATCCTATTCTTTCTAATTATTCTTCCCAATTATCATCCTCAATTAATTAATTTTATTAATTAATTGATTCATTATCTGCAAACCATGGAAATTTTTAATTTCCTAAGTTCCATTTTCCATCATTAATTCCATTTCTACTAATTCTTATTTTGTGGAATAAGAGGATTTTTAATTCAAATATTCCATAAAATAGTGCATCCTCATGAAACTTGGTTATGCCACCCTGTGGATTCTCCTTTGACACTTGGCTAAGACTTCTCATAATCAAATATTCTTATTCTCTTATGCATGTCCCTATTTGGCTTATTCATCATAGATTCTTGGCTTTAAGTGGGTTGAGGTGTCTTATGACGCATCATAGATTCTCTTCCACATTTAGCCAAGTTTGACTTGCATGTGTCATAAAATCTCACAATTGACATATTTTGTCATATGCGTCATGGATTCTCAAAGGAATCTCTTACCACATCACATATCTATGGGTGACAAATCCAATGCCCTCACCTTGAGTGTTGATTATAAAATGGACACTCTTCCTCTTATTTCAGGTCCTTGTCTTCTTGAAGTATTTGAAGCCTTTAGGTTCTAATTTCTTTTAGATTTCTCATTCCATCTCTCACATTCAAATCACAACTTCAAGTATTCTCATGGAATTATCCACATCATATAATTTTGCTTCAATTTTGTGTGCACTATAGGCAACTTTGGAGCTACAATCATTTGGAGAAGAAAGAAGGACATGGGAGCTACAAATGAAAGAGGGGGTTTCTATTGCTTTCTTTATGAGTTTGGTTTTCATGGTAGACTAGTGGGTGCTAACGTATGTTGATTGAGTTTTGTGATTTTCTCATAGTATGTTATGCATTTAACCCATTTTTTGTTCCTACATTTGGTGAACCCGACGTGAACATGCATATCTAACTTGGGTTTTCTTGTTTTGTGCTTGTAGGTGCAAGGAAGGAGCTCACTTGGAAGGGTATAACGACTATCTGCTCTTCCTTTTCACATCTAGATTAATTAGGGGGTCTAGTAAAATGTTTATATATTCTTATTTCATGCATTTTGTTAGCTTGCTATCCTAGGGCACACTCTGCTCTGTGAGGGCGCACTTGGGACCCGTAGGAGCAGTTTTAGGAGCCCAGAAGCCACCAAAACCTCTTTTTGTTGTTTCTAACTTACCAACTGCACCCAACTAGGCCCCAACTACATCATTGATGTAGTCTACATTGTTTGGGCGTACTTGGGGATGTAGCTTTGAAAATTTGAATTTTTGGGTCTTGTCTAGGCACCATTTCCCCACACTTTGCACTTGACTTCCCAACTGCATCATTGATGCAGTCTGCATTGTCTGGGCACACTTGGGGATGTTCAGAGCCATTTTGGCCTTCTGGGGAGCAATCTGCTCTTTCAGAGCACACTTGGGTTCACAGTAAGCACATGCATCAATCAAAATCTGCATTTCAAGTTTCTATCACTCTCTAGGACATAGATTAGGTGATTTTGTGTTACTAATGGTCTATTTGTAGCATGTGGCAATCATTGGATGAAGACATGATCATAAGAAACTACTAATGTGTGCTTTGTAGGACATTGTCGAAGATTTTGTGTGTCTTTCAAAACTATGTGTGTGGATTTCCTAGATTAGATAACATTTTGTTTGGTGCTTAAAATGAACCTTTTTTTTTCTACTTGGCGTGTCAATAGTGTTAAATCCCTAGGAGTTGCATTGGACGTATCCTCTCCCCTCGCCATTCGTGGATCTTGGGTGTAAGAGAAATCTATGTAACTTCTATAGGAGGCCTGCCTTGGATCAACATACTCGATATTGGGTATGCCAGGGGACGACCTCAGAGTAGTATCGGGCCAAAGCCATGTCAATATTCTAGTTGCTATATAAAATTCGATTACGGTGAAAGCCATGTCAACAGTATTGCTGCATGATTTCTCTCCTCCAGCACCCTGGTGGTGCGTCAAACCCCAGTTCTCGGGGCTGGGAGACCTTTTGCAAAAGTTTATCATTAACTTGCTGAATGGAATGCCCTTACTAAAAACCATGTTTTAGTGGCCAAAATCCTTTCTATCCAATCGCTCAAGGGGTCACCCATGCCCGTGAAGACATCCTACATTCTCGTGGTCCTTAGTAGAGGCAAAAGTCCCTTGGGAAGTCATGCCCCTTGGGAAGTGGATCTTGGTAGCCCCAAGAAGTGAGTGCACTGTAAGGGGGAGCCTGTGGTGCCAAGATCCTAGGTTGTCCGCTCTAGATAAGCATGGCTAAACTTCGATTCAAGTAGGAATTCAGTGGATACAGTCCTAAAAGCCTAGGTTGTGGTGTGTTTGTTAACTTTTTACAACAGCTATTCTTGTCTTAATGTGTCTTGCATGTGTGTAAAACATAATCAAGATAAAAGCCAAACTTTTAAATTTACACCTTGGATATCATTTGAACTTGTTAAAACATCACACATTGCCAAAATATTTTAACCTTTATCAAACTTTGCAAACATTGGTTCAACACACTCAAACCTTGGAAAACATGGCGACTTGTGCTCTTAAATGTGCTTGGCAAAACGTAGATCTCACACTTTCATAGACTTCACTCACATTCACCCTAGTATAGGCCTCATTCATGAATCATATAGACTTAATATTGCACCTTTTAGTTCTCATTTAGTATCTATTACCTTTCATATTGCATCCATTTAGGTTCAGTTTACTTTCCTTAGTTTTTGCATTCCCTTCTCAAAATCAACACTTTGCATTCACCACCTTGCATCTTTGCATACTTATTCATCATATTGACCACTTTATCCATCATTCTAAGTGTCCTAACCATCATTTTGAGCATTCATACTAGCCCTAACACTGTCCTCTACTATTTACCTCCCTGTGACATCAATTCTGAAACAATAGCTCCCAGAATTGCCTCAATTTCAGCCCAGTTTACCAATTGCACCCAGAAACTACCAATTGCACCCAACTGGGCCCCAACTGCATCATTGACATAGTTTTCACTTTTTGGGTGCACTTGGTGGTCCTGAGATCCAGTTTTGGGTTCCAGATAACATTTTGGGGCTTCAACAGTGTCCTTAGGTACCTGGTTAGCTCCCCTTGCACTAGCTTGCCCAAATCTGCATTCTACAGCACCTAATCTTCATCACCTTCACTTAAGACATCATTATATACATCATAACCTTCATTTTTCATCTCTCAACCCATCCTAACATCAACCCTATCATCTTAGCTTCCTAGCATATCAGTTTGGCAACCATACCCTTCAGAATCAGTAAACATTCTTCCTAGCTTACCAACTGTGCCTAGAAACTACCAACTATGCCCAAATTGGCTCCAAGTGCATCAATGATGTAGTTGGTACTATTAGGGTGCACTTAGAACTATTAAGTTACACTTGGGCACCTGCATGACCATTTTGGGCCTCTGAACTGCACTTTAGGACCCCAAAACTGCATCTAGGAGCCTCTACACCTACCTGTTCTGCACTTGACTCAAAACTATATCTTGCACCCAAAATCCACTTTTGAATCATAGGCATTGTCCATATCACATATCTACTCAGCATCACCACCATTTTGAGTCCTCAAAACATCATTTTGAATCCCCAAAACCTTTGAATTTAGTCAAAAATCTAAACAAAGTATGAGTCTTAGAGTATCTCCTAGTGTTGACGAATAATGGATCTTGACTAGTCTTTTTATCTTTTCATATCATTTTCTTTGATCAATATCTATCTATGTCTTGATATATTTTACCTTTTCATCTTTACCAATTTGATCTTTTCATCTTTTATCAATTTTTGGTCAAGATCCAAAGTCCTTTATCACAAGGTTAAACTCCTAGACAAAATACTTTCTAAAAGGTTTTACCTAAGTTAAAAACTTTCCATATACCCTTGCCATAGCATAATCATATCCCTAGCATCCCCAAACATCATTTTGACTTACCCTAGTGGTATATCCCCTTCATATTGCATTGATCAAAATCCTTAGCATCATTTTCACTACCAAACCCTATCAAATTGTCCATCAACCAAATTGTCTTCTTGAGAATTTACCCTCATTTTGCATGTCCCAAATGTCATTACAAACCCTAGAACATCATCCTTTGCATAGTCTACCTTGCATACACCTACCTTTAGTATCATTACCAAGTCCAAAACATAACCCTAATTGTCATTTTGCATACCTTAGAGTCATTTTCATCCCCTCTAGTCAAACTTCAAAACATCACCTTGCATTTGCATTTGCATAACATCCCTAGGAAATTTTCACTTTGCACATCAAAACCATAATTCATCTAGAATTTCCTCACATTCCATAACATTCCTAAACACTTAAAAATTCCAAAAACACTCATGTCTTGCATACCCACCACACTAAATCACCCAAAACACTCAAAAATTCCATTGCATTTGCACTCTTAGGTATCATGCCAGCACTTACTAGGACACAATTAGCTCAGAGACTCGAGGAACTCTATCAAACTTTATTTTTTGAGGCACAAGCACAACCAAAACCTTGTCCAAGACAAAGAAAGAGCAAGAAAATCCAACAAACCTTTGACGAAGACCAAATCGAGGCATCACAACCATTACTAGCAGACCCCTTGAACATGTATCCGCAAGATCCTCATAATCAAGCTATGGCACAAAAAACCTTGAAAAATGCACCTACCATGAGATTTCCTCCAAACACTTCCCCCACACATGGGATGGTTCAATGGAGTCCTGACTTTGAACCTATATTCGTGCCAATGCCACCAGGAGGAGGAAGTGTACCAACCTCACCTGAAGATGAACAATCACATTCCTTTGAATTCAGCCAACCTAACAAATCAAACATACAACAAGGTACTATACACCTAAGTGATGACTCTGACACTGATTATGGCATCAATAATGAAGAAATGGCTAGGGCATGTCAAGACAAAAGTTTTTGCAAGAACTTCCAACGTTTGGTAGCCCAAGAAATTGTCAAATTTAACCCAAACTTGGAAGGTCCTAAGTCCAAAACTCAAACCAACACAACTATTAAAAACATCCAACCCATGATAAATTTGGACTTAGACAAGGGAAAACAACCTTTGGAGTTTTCAAACACAATAATGGCACCTATAAGGTCTCATCAAGAGTCAACTATCAAAATCCTCCAAAGTACATTTGAACACATCAATGTTAACCCCTTGTTTGATGAAATACCACCAATCCCTGAACACCCCAAAAGGACATTAAGACTTGATTTTAGTCACATGATGCAACAACAAGATGCACCTAAAGGGACCCATTCTCTAGGGATGCTAGACATACCTTCTTTGGAGGAAAATCAACAAAGTACACCTTTGCTCCTAACTTTACCAAGTGCTACGACATCAAACACTATATAACCTCTCATAAGTACAACATGTGAAACATCAAGTGCAACCATCCCTATGGACACACAAAGGAAAAGTCTTATTGACATTACACCCATTCCCAATAGAAATGTATCTCATAGTCAAGTCAATATGATGTCGCAAGCAAGAACATCTAAAACACAAAGGTACCAAAACAACAATACAAACATGACGTTCAATTCTCAAGGACTTAGTCAACCCCCACGACAACAAAAACCTACAATGCTACAAGGACCCAACACTTCCAAGGCACAATCAAGTCTACATCCTCTTGACACACATCCCACATATCAAAAACAACATCAAACACAATGACAAAAACCACAAGTGGGGAAAACATCCAACATTCCTAACGCACAATCCCATGTGAACCCACTTGACTTACACACAATTTATCAACAACAATTTCAGCAGCAATTCCAACAACAAAAAATGATGTTTTCTAAACAACAAGAGCAACTCAAGCAACAATTGGAATACCAAAGATGCCATGAGCAACAAATTGCATACCAACAACATTTGTTACAACAACAATATGTGCCACAAAAACCTCAACAAATACCTCTACAACAACAAGCACGCACATGGTCTCACATACAACCAACAGAGGTATCCCAACAACAACCACAACATATGGCACAAAAACAACACATGGTACAACAATCGCAGTCAATCCCACAACAAGTGCCACATCAAATACCACAACAAGTTCCCCAACAACAGGGACCTTTCTGTCTTCAAGGTGCCAACATACCTCCACCACCTAGTGACACTTCATTAGACTCATCAGACACAAAAATGTCAGAACCAAGTAGACATAGTTCTCGCCACAGCAAACGGTCTACTCATAAACACAAAAGACTTGAAGGAAATACCATCATGCAAAACCCCAATGAAGAACTATTACAAAAATTCAAACAACTTTCCAAACAAGTCAATGCATTGGGAGTCCAAAAGAAACAGGCTCTATATATAGAAAGGGATCTACGTCCTAACCCATTCGATAAAAGTTTGTATATGCCTCCATTCCCAAAAAACTTTGAAGCTCCAAGGTTTGAAAAATACCGAGGAAAAGGAAACCGTATTTATCACATCCGAGAATTTTGGGCTTCATGTATCGAACTCAGTGATGAGCCGACTTACCTTATGAGATTGTTCCCTTGTTCTCTAGGTGGGCCTGCACTTGAATGGTACTCCAAACTTCTTGGTAATATCAAATCTTGGTTAGAGCTAGCAGACAAGTTTATCTCCCACTTTTCCTTTAACATTACAAATGAGGTGACACTTTCTGATTTGTGCTCAACTAAATAGAAGACAGGAGAATCATTCATCGCATTCTTATTGCGTTGGAGAAGCTTAGTTAGTTAGTGCTCACTAGACATTCCTGAAGAACAACAAGTAAACCTATGCATTGAAAACTTAGTCTCAGACTTAATGTATGAACTCAAAATCAAGAGTCCAAGCACCATTTCTAAACTGATGAAAAAGGGGCTAGTATTGAAGATGCTCTTATCCATAAGGGAATCCTCAAGATAAACAAAGAAAACACAAACACCAACTCGTCTAATGACAAGGAACAAATTTTCTCCAAAAACAAGAATGTGACTAATGATGGCATTGTGGATGCTCGCACGATTAGCAAAACACAACCTCAATTGACTTTGAAAGGTGTAAACCCTACAAATTCACAAACTCCTAATCAAACAACACCTCAACAAATTGAGACTTCCATGCAAGACAAAAGACATCCTAGAACCAAAGACAGGAAATTCACACCATTGGGAATACCTCTTGAGACAGCATTGCAACAGTTACTGAGTAATAACTTCCTACAATTACCCCCAATCAAAGAGGAACCATTAACTAAAGCAGATTGGTGGGATGACAAAAATTATTGTCATTACCATCACACCAAAGGACACAAGACTTCATCATGCTTCCAATTGAAACATGGAATACAAGACCTTATTGATGATGGTGTCATCATAGTTGATCCATCATTGTTAGCATCCAACTCTGATCACACTATTTTCAAAGATCCTTTGGGTAATCATGACAAAGAGAAACCCTCAAGTTCAAAATCAAACTCACAAGGTAATGTGAATTACGCATGCACCAGCTGTGACTACACCATCAATTGCTTTAATGAGTTTGACTTCTGCATATCCACATTCACATTGAAGGCTAAAGACCCTCGTTGTGCTATCACTACACATCATAGTAAGATCACCCTACCTCAAGCCCCATCTAGACCTACTACTTCTACTAGACCTGCACCTCCAAGTAGACCTACTACTCCTACTTCATCTAATTATAGCCTTGTTGAACAACTCGGAAAAACCATTGCACAAATATCCATTTTGGACCTACTGCGTGCATCCCCCCAACATCAAAAGATCTTGGAGCAAGCCCTTAAAGAGTCAATAGTCCCAGATAACATGGATGTTGCCCAGTTCCAAGCCATGGTTGGGAACCTATCCACATCACAAAATATCACTTTTTCACCCTGAGATATTCCTAAAGACAAACCTAACCATAATGATCCCCTTTATCTCGAAGTCTTTATCCATAATGCCAAAGTGAGATGTGTCTTAATAGATGGAGGAGCAGGACTAAACATCTATACTCTTAAGATTGTCAACAATTTGGGTTATTCTGAAGATGATGTAGATCCCTCTTGAATAATTACAATAAAAGCTTATGATGACGGTGAACGCTATTCCAAGGGCATCATCACATTACCTGTTAGAGTTGGTCCAGCTACTGAAGACACATTGTTCCATGTCCTAGACATTGAAATGAATTGTAACATGATACTAGGACTCCCTTGGCTTCATGCTATGAAAGTAGTCCCTTCTACATATCATCAATGTTTGAAGTTTTCCTATAATAACATGGAGGTTACCATCCCTGGTGATCCAGATCCTTTCTAGTTTTGTGCTAATCTAAGAGATACTACTGGATTCCAAATCCCAACAAACAATGAAGCACAACCCACAAATTCTTCTATGTATGTGGATGCTGATATACTACTCAGTAAAGCCAAGGAAAATATGAAGATTGAAGACAATGGGTGTGGAGAGTACTTTATGTCTCAAGTCTCTCACATTAGGGAGTCACCACTTTCCCTCATCAGTACAAAGAATGATACTTCTATCAATGAGAATACATCTGTATGTATTGAGAAAGAAAAAGCAGAACAAGAACCCACTTTGATATCTCCTAGCAAGTATGGGCTTGGGTTTACCATCATGTAGAAACAAGGCTACAATGGCTATATTGGTCTTGGATCTCAGAAACAAGGAATCATTGAACCTATCACTACAGAAGGACAACCTCCTAGTTTGGGTCTTGGATTTAAACCATTATGAATAGGTCCTCCTAGTACCACGGTACCTACATGTAAGACTATGGATGTTTTGAATGATGAAAAGGCATCTGAGGATATCCCACTTGAAACCAACAATCCCCTAGCCTCTGAGCATAACCCCAATGACCCAGTTGAATCAGTTACCCATATATCTACCTTCAACCAAAGCCCATTCAACACTGATGATGACATCTCCTCAAGTTATCCTGAACCTTTGGATTGGGACCAACGCGGACCACCAATTTTTGATTGATTCAACAATGATGACACTCTCATAATGGACTTCGAAGGCATTATGACTAAAGATCATAAAGAAGCAATTTCTCCTAAAGAGAACACATTGGCATATTTTGGCGAGTCCACTCCACCTTCTAGTTACAAAGAAAAAAGAGAAAGAAATAGCAAGCATAGATCTCTTGGTGAAAATCAAAAGGTGCCATTAGACTATAAAAAATCAAAAGCTAAGTAGCTCCCACTGATACAAAATGAAAAATATGATGCCATGAATATCAGTGTTCCAGTGTTCAACATGCCACAAAGTCTTTTGGAGCTCTCTCAATCAACATTCATGCGGAAGGTCATTGGTCTCAACCCTCCCAACCCTCCCTTATATCCCTTTGCTTATCCTGCAATCCAGCTACCTAATTTGTCCTATAACCAAAATCAATCCTTTATCCAACAAGCCTTTGCATATATCATCATCAGTGACATCCAACATGACATTTCTATTGACCCAATTATCCTTAGATGCCTTGATTCACAAGAGATAGACATTGTCTTACATATGGTACGTGATGGTATCTCTCGAGGCCTTTCTAGTGGTTTGATTTTAGCTACAGACTCAGAAAAAATCCTCCAAAGTTATGGTTAGTCATGGATCCAGAGCTCATCAGCTAGCAGCACCAACAATAGATATCTTCTCAGCATTTGTGAGTAACATTCTTGATTTCATCCAAAAGTCCTGAAAAAATATCAAAAAAAAGTAAAAATTCGTGAAAAAAAGCAAAGAAAAAAAGTGAAAAAAGTCATGAAAAAATGGATGCCTTGATGAGGAAAACAGGCGTCTTGGCACAAAAATTTGAGTCAAGAGAAAAATTATGTCCAAAAGTGAAAACCTGACAAACAGGCAGTTTGGGCAAGTACCATGGTGAAAACTTGGCAAACAGGCGCCATGAGTAATTAGTTATTGCTCCTCCATCTATCAGGATTCCATCTGGTCTTTTCCCCCTCTATCATTCCTTAATCATATCCTTCATATTGCAAGACATCCTTGGTTCCTTATCATGGCTCACAAACTTGTTAATGTCCCTCATTACCTTGCTTAAGCATCACTAGTCTACACACACACTCTATCATTGGCCTTTGTACATAATTTGTGTCTTGTTTGGGGGCATATTACCTACATGGTGCGTAAGTTTGAATTTGAACTAGGGGCATACCCCTAAGTACTTTTTATCCATTGGATCTCTTGCATAATGGATTGGAGCTAACACTTGTATATGCTTATACGATCTTGAAAAAATCCCTAAAAATCATAAAATGTCATGAAAAAATCTATAAAAATCACATAATGTCCTGAAAAAATCCTTAAAAATTCAATATGATCCTGAAAAAATCACAAAAAATCACATAATGTCCTGAAAAAATCCTAAACATTCAAATATGATCTTGAAAAAATCACTAAAAATCAAATATCCCCAAAAAACCCTAAAAATCAAAAAACTCATCAAAATTTGCAATAAACCTTGTACATATTCACTGTGGATAACCATCCCTTTTGCGTTCACACTTGCACTTCTCAGACTGAAAATCAAAGCACTGCACTTCAATGCCAATCACAATATCTGAGCAACATGAACCAACAATCAATCCAACCAGTCACTATGAACTTATCAACTGAATCCACAAAAAATGCTATCACATTATCAACCTGTCGAACACATCTAAACACCTAACACACTAAAAAGAAAGTAATAATGGACAAGGATAACTATTGGCTCACGTTGTTTAGTGAGTGATTTATTTTTTGCTTTGTTTTTCTTTGATCATGTTCCTATGCCACTTGATGATATAAAACTAATCTATGAGACTGGCCAGGATGGTTCATGGTCATCTTTTTTCCATTTTTGTCTATTACAATGTACCTTTGAGATTTTGGGGCATGTACATATGCCTTAGGAAGGACAAGGTCATTCTCTATCTGCATCGTGCTTGTTTACGCAAAAGGCTTGCATTTGCGCTATGGCCCTTTATGCCATGATGCATTGCATTCCCTTTGACATATCAAAATATAGCTCCATTTGACATATAGTGCACTTTCTAGAAGCAAAAGTCTTTCCATAATACTAATATCTCCTCATCTCATCTTTCTTTTTCATCTCATTCTCCATCACCATGATCATGTCTTCTGATTCACCAAATCATCTTCATCTTGCATTCATGCATTCTTGCATCATCTTACACTCTCAATCAACTTTCTATGGCTTTCCGCCTAGTTCAACCTCATTCTGCCATTTGTCTCATCATCTTTGACCAAATATGACCATTTTTGATGATTTCCCTCATGTTACATCTTTCCATCATTTTGGGCATGCACGCACAATTTCGGGTCATTTTGAGTCCAATCGGGCTGATTTTGGGCCTTGAAGCCTTTTAGGGTGTAGTCTGCACTTTCAGGGCATAGTTGGGGTTCCCAACTGCATCATTGATGCACTTGGTAGAGTTTGGGTGCACTTGGGAACCTAGGTTATCCAGAACTGCTCCCAGAACCCCTCGGTTGCACTCCGGAGGCCATAACTTTTGCGTTTCAACTCTGATTTTCATTCCGTTAGTTGCGTTGGACTCATATCTTTCTTGTGAACAAAATAAGCTATCATTTTCATTATTTGGTCACTATATGGAGTGTTAATCCTTTCAATTACTCTTGGGCTCCTAGTTGCCCCCCGTCATGTTGATTTTGGCCCCCAGGGCCTTCTCGGGCACATTTTTCACTTGTTGAGACCACTTGGGCTTCCCAAGTGCATCATTGATGCACTTGGTACTATCATGGCACACTTGGGCTTACAAAGTGTGTCAATGACGCACTTGGTTGAGTTTTGGGCGCAGTTGGGTACCTAAGATACCCATAATTTTTGCATTTTAACTTGAAATTGCAATCTATTAGTCGCGTTGGATTTTTATCTTTGTTGTGGACAACATGAAATATCATTTTAATCATCTTGTGTTTTTCTTGAGTGGTAAACCATCCAATCACTCTCAGGATCTTGATTGACCCTGTTTTGCACTCTAGATTTGCGATCCATCAATTGCTATGGTTTTGTCTTCTTGTTGTCAATAAATTGACTTATCATATGCTTATATTAGTCAATTTATCAAGGGGGCACCCATATATATCATCCCTACTGGGGCATGTTGTGGCTTTCTCATCAGTTATTCTTTGATACAACGCTCTAAATCACATTGTATCAAAGAGGGGCAAAATGTAGACGCTCAAAAATGGTTTGCATCTATGAATTCATCACTTCTTCATACTAATTTGTCCCATTTTCTCATTCTACTTACTTCGATCTTTTGGCCAGATTGACCATATTTCATCATTTGTATCCTTCTTCACATCAATTTCATATCAACTCAGAATCATATCAAATCAACTCGAAATCACCCCAAATCAACCCAAAATCACTTGGAATCAGTCCTAATCAGCTCAGAACATATCAAACATCCCAAATTAATCATCATTTATCTTATCCTAGGTATTGTTGTGGCTTTCAGTGCCTTGGAAACCTATCAACCTATCAATCTTATCAATTGGACCTTAGTACTGTCGTGGCTCTCAGTGCTAGGTCGAACTATCATTCATGTCATCCAATCTTTGACATTGTTGAGGCTTTCAATGTCAAATCATGACATCATCAACCATTTTAATAACATTGACAATGTTTTTCGATGTTATTATGATCAAACCTTATCAATCAATTTCAATCTTGTAGCATTTACAATGTCGGTTAAATGTTACATATCAACCAATTCATGTCATGTGTCCTTGGCATGTTATCAACTTCAATCAATCAATCTGACCATGGCTTTGGTCTACCTTCCATCATCTTATTCGATATTCATCATCATCACATTTTCATCAAAGGGTACAATCACATTCATTCAATCAATTTGGCCAATCATCTGCTAATTTTCTCTATAGGATTAAATAACCCATAATTTAATCCTATTCTTTCTAATTATTCTTCCCAATTCTCATCCTCAATTAATTAATCGATTCATTATCTGCAAACCATGGAAATTTTTAATTTCCTAAGTTCCATTTTCCATCATTAATTCTATTTCTACTAATTCTTATTTTGTGGAATAAGAGGATTTTTAATTCAAATATTCCATAAAATAGTGCATCCTCATGACACTTGGATATGACACCCCATGGATTCTCCTTTGACACTTGGCTAAGACTTCTCATAATCAAATATTCTTATTCTCTTATGCACGTCCCTATTTGGCTTATTCGTCATAGATTCTTGGCTTTAAGTGGGTTGAGGTGTCTTATGACGTGTCATAGATTCTCTTCCACATTTAGCCAAGTTTGACTTGCATGTGTCATAGAATCTCACAATTGGAATATTTTTTCATATGCATCATGGATTATCAAAGGAATCTCTTGCCACATTGCATATCTATGGGTGACAAATCCAATGCCCTCACCTTGAGTGTTGATTATAAAATGGACACTCTTGCTCTCATTTCAGGTCCTTGTCTTCTTGAAGTCTTGGAAGCCTTTAGGTCCTAATTTCTTTTAGATTTCTCGTTCCATCTCTCACATTCAAATCAAAACTTCAAGTATTCTCATGGCATTATCCACATCATAGACTTTTGCTTCAATTTTGTGTGTACTATAGGCAACTTTGGAGCTACAATCATTTGGAGAAGAAAGAAGGACATGGGAGCTACAAATGAAAGAGGGGGTTTCTATTGCTTTCTTTATTAGTTTGGCTTTCATGGTAGACTGGTGGGTGCTAACGTATGTTGATTGAGTTTTTTGGTTTTCTCATAGTATGTTATGCATTTAACCCATTTTCTGGTCCTACATAACCCTTCAACCTCTTTGTTGTAGATTTCTTAATATTTACATTCTGATTGATGCCTGCCTAATAATCTTCCAACATGCACCGTAATTCCTCCAATATAAATTCTAATAGTTGTAACTCCTTTTGTTGGTTCTTTGGTAACTTCTATTGTTTCTTTTGCTTTATATGTTTTTCTACTTTATCCATCATTTTTCTACATTTTGAACAAGTTCATATCTAGATCCACAACACTAAGATATTATTGTTACCCTCCTCTTCCCTTCTAAATAAATAATCTACTAAATAAAAAGTTGACATCCTTTTTTAATATTATTCCTCAGTACCCCTTCAAAGAAATTAGCACAAGTTTGTAGAACATACCTACAAACTATTATTTTTAAAACTAGTACTTGATAACTTCAATTCTTCTACAATTTTCAACTTAAACAAATATACCAAAAAAATATTAACACCTAGAACATGTAATAAGAAAAGGCACCATCTACTTATTACCATTATTTCCTTTTAAAAATCACAAATCTCATAATAACTATTGCGGGTCACCAATTATTTATAATAATGAGAATTGTTTGCACTCTTGACAAATCAATGCTACTCAACTTTTTTACCAAATTGATAGTCGAAGGAAATGTAGTTGGTTGCAAAAAATTTCCATGATGCTCTTAACATATTGTATTATCTTAAATTGTAAGCACCTATGTGCTCTACAATTTAATGTCTTTTTAGCTCCCTCCTTAGTGTATTGTCCTTATACTCTTACATTTTGATTAATATTTAATTAATACTTAATCTAATTTCAATTGATTTCCCTTTCTCATTGGTGTAAAAGTCAAGGTAGGATTCAAAACCAATTGATCATCCTTTACTTTTCTATTTCTAACTTTTACCAAAATCAAGGTAGGACCTAATTATTATACACCCTCCTCTATCTTTCCCTCAAATCACATTATTCATTCCTCCCCTAGGCCCTATCTTGGTTTACTAAAGAGTTCTATTAAGTTCTCATCATGGCCATGCAAAAGTTGATAAGGAGAAATTTTCCCATTGTCCTAATGGGTTGAGGCTAAGCATTTAGGAGGAGATGAGTTTGGTTTGAATGAAAAATATTGAGGAGACATGCCATTTTTCCCTAATATTTGAGGGAAAGATGAACAAAAAGTTTGATAACAAAAATAGTGGTAGAGATCACAGTGGAAGATCAAGTTGATGGTCTTACAAAGGTTAAAATGACGATCAAAAGAAAAAGGATGTAGCCAATAGTAGAAATCATAACCAAATTGTGAACCACTCTAATCATTTCCATGATATAAATAATAGATGCCAGAGAGGAAGAGGAAGAGGGAAAGGATTTGGAAGAGGAGGCTTCTATGGAAAATGTTTTCATTGCAGACAAGAATGGAATAGAGAATTTGAGTATTCCCAGTGCTAAGGAAGGACTACTACAAGAACTAAAGGCCAAGATAGAGTAGTGCATGTTGATGAAGATGCAAAATTATCACATTCAAAATATTCTAAAAGAGGAGAAGTCCTTGTTAATAGAAGAGTCTTGCTGAGTGGTGAGAATAGACCTAATCAAAGGAGGAGTTTGTGTCACATAAGGTGAAAATGTGAAGACAGTTATTGTGATGTGATCATTGATTGTGGAATCACTAACAATGTAGTGTAAAAAAAGATGGTCAAAAAGTTGAATCTCAAGAGGTAGAAACACTCACATCTATACTATATTTCTTGGGTGCAGGATGACCACAAGGTCTTGATCAATGAGTAGTGCCTAGTTAAGTTCAAGATTGGAAGCTACCACGATGAGGTGCTTTGTGATATCAAACCTATGTACATATGTCATATGTTATTGGGTAGGAAATAGCAGTATAACAAACATGTTGTACATGACAAGTGTAAAAAAAGCTACACTTTGACAATGTATGTAGTTTTGCTATAACATGTTTTTTTGATGGAAATGAGTTTCTCAAGGGTATGAGGCATGAGAATATGCATTTTTTTGTAATCCAAAAATATGGTAAAGAAGAAATAGAGAAGGTACCTACAAAATTTCTAGATTTGGTTAGGGAGTTTCCTGATATTGTTCCAGATAATGCACCTGATGGATTACCCTCAATGACAAAGATTAGTCATCAAATGGAATTTATTATAGGAGTAAATTTTTCAAATAAGGAAGCACACAAAATGACACCAATAGAAACTGAAGAGTTGAACATACAAGTTCACGAGTTGTTGGAAAAGGGGTTGATTCAAGAGTGTCCAAGTTAATGTGTTGTATCGATAGTATTAGCACCTAAGAAGAATGTAGAATGTAGGATGTGTATAGACTCTTGATCTATGAACAAGATCACAATCAAATACATATTTCCATTTCCATGGATGAATAATATTACAGACTACTTGACTAGAGCTGCATATTTCACAAAGATAGATATGAAGAGTGGGTACCATTAGATTCACATAAGAGAAGGATATGAGTGGAAGAATTCTTTCAAGGCAAGAGAAAGATTTCATGAGTGGTTATTCATGCCTTTTGGTCTAACCAATGCAAAGGGAACTTTCATTAGGCTCATGAGTCAGGTCCTAAAGGAGTTTCTGGGTAAGTTTGTCATTGTTTACCCTTGATGATATTTTGATCTTTAGTAAGACATTGGAGGAGCATTTGATGCACATTTGTAAGGTGTTTGACAAGTTGAGGGAGGAAAAGTTGTCGATAAATTTTAAGAATTATAGTTTTGTGAAGAAGGAGCTAGTGTACTTGGGATTTTTAGTATTAGTAGAAGGTTTGCAAATGGACCTTGAGAAAGTGAAGGCTATCCTCAAATGACCTATGCAAAGGAGTGCAATAGAGGTAAGATCTTTTCATGGATTAGCTAGTTTTTACAAAAAAATTATCAAAGGTTTTAGTAGTATTTGTGGACCCTTAACTAGAAAATTGAGAGGAGATAGGAAAGAATTTAAGAGCACTATAGGAGCATATAATAATTTTAATCTTTTGAAACAAAACATTACAGAGCAACCCATTTTAGCACTTCCAAGTTTTAATAAGGTGTTTCAAGTAGATTGTGATGTTAGTGGTACTGCAATAGGAGTTGTTTTGAGCCAAGAAGGTAGACATGTTGCTTATTTCAGTGAAAAATTGAATGATGCCAAAAGAAAGTATTCTATTTATGATTAGGAATTTTATGCTATAGTTCAATAATTAAAGAAGTGGAGACATTATCTTCTTCCTAAGGAGTTTTTTTTGTTTATTGATCATCAAGCTTTGCAATATTTGAATAGTCAAGGAAAATTGAATCAAATGAATTTGAAATGGGTTGAGTTTTTGTAGAGCTATATATCTATTTTGAAACACATGAGTGGGAAGTCTAATAGATTTTCATATGCTCTTAGTAGAAGACAAGTTTTTCTGATAGAAATGCAGATTGAGGTGTTTGGGTTCAAGGAGCTCAAGAATTTGTATCTGAAGGATCCTAGTTTTGGTGAGGCTTGGAAAGATTGTACAAATTTTTTTAAAATTGACATAAAAAAGTGGTTGGATTTCATAATCCAAGACGGTATGTTATTCAAAGGAAGTCAATTGTGCATTCCAAGAAGTTCTATGAGAGAGAAACTCATCAAGGAGAAACATAGTGGAGGATTGGCTTTACACTTTGGTAGAGACAAAGCCATTGCTTTGGTTGCTAAGAACTATTATTGGCCACAGTTGCAATAAGATGTCAAGAAGTTTGTGTAGAGTTCCAAAGTATGCTAGATGGTGAAAGGAGTGGAGCAAAATATGGGGTTATATCAGTTATTACCTATACCTAAGAAGCCATGGGAAGATGTCAGCATAGATTTCATTCTTGGATTACTAAGAATAGATTGAGTGTATGATTCAATATCTTTGGTGGTGAACATATTTTTAAAAATGACACATTTCATTCCTTGCTATAAGACTAGTGACATTGTTGATGTGGCAAAGTTATTTTTCAGAGAAGTGATGAGACGACATGGTTTGCCAAAGACTATAGTTCCTAATCGAGATACAAAGTTTGTTGGGTATTTTGGTGTACATTATGGAAGAAATTAAAGACTCATTTGAAGTTCAATTCATCCCATCATCCACAAACTGATGGACACACAAAAGTTTTGAATTAGAGTTTGGGGAATTTGCTGAGATGCTTGGTTGGAGATAAGCCAAGAGGTTGGGATCTAGTTTTACCACAGGAAAAATTTACATATTATAATTCTGCCAACATAAGTACTAGTAAATCACCATTCTAGATTGTATATGGGAGTAGTCCTAGAAATTCTTCTAAATTGAGGTAGTTGGATAATGGAGAGATAAGTAGTGCCAAAGTAAGTGATTTTGTTGAACATTTGAAGAACATCCATGAGGAGGTGAGGAAGCCCATTACAAAGATGAAAACATAATATAAGGCTAAGGAAGATGTGAAAAGGAGGTACAAGGAATTATATATTGGAGATGAAGCCATGGTTCATTTGAGGAAGGATAGATTTCTAGTGGATACATATGATAATATAAAAATGAAGAAGTTTGGACCATGCAAGATAATGAAAAGGCATGATTTTAGAAATGCCTATGAAGTAGAGTTACCATATGAACTAAAAATTTCACAAGTGTTTAACATTTTAGATTTGAAAAAATATTATTAGGGAGGTGATGGAGCTAAAGTTCTAGGAGCATAGTGGAGTATTCTAGCATCTACTTCAATTACACAGGAGATTGAGGAGATGCTAGACAATCATGAGGGAAGAAGCACAATGAACAAACTATATGAAGAGTGCTTGGTCAAATGGAAAGGGAGACTAGTAAATGATTCATCATGGCTAGCATGGGAGGAGGTTGACCATCTTGGTTTTCCTCTGACTACCTAAGGCACAACAATTTCACTTCTCAAATTACCTCAGGTGTCTGGTGCACAAGCATCCTGGGTGTAAGGGCAATCTTGCATCACCAAAAAAAATTTCTATTTCTAGTTTTCCATTTTTTATGTTTTCAATAAGGGTTATTCTTATATAGAGTTGCTATTTGTGGGAGCTTTCAAGTTTTAGTAAGTTGGTAGTATGTGCTCAAATTATTCTAATCTCATATATGGAGGTTCATCTTTGACATATTAGCCTATTGGTTGAATTTTATTTCCATATCATATGTATTGGTGCAGTCATTACATATTTTCAATATGAATTTTGGCTATCCAAACTTACGGTCCAATGATGAAGCCTAAATGGCTCCAAAATGAGGCAAAACCTTGACTGATGGATGCTTTCCCATCAGGTCAACAATTTGCTAGATATGGTCTCCATAAGTGGACCCATCTGAAAATGTAATTTGTAAATTGTCTTGAGTCAATCCTTTATAATAAAGTGAAATGAAATGATGTAATATGAGGTTGGTCAGCCTTAGGGATTTGGCTTAGTGTCTAAAACCTTTGTAGGTGGTAAAAAAATCCTATATATGGAAGGCTCATAGGTTATCTAGGGCAATTCTAGGTGATAGTTGTAGCTCTATCTTACCAACTGTTGTAAGGGAGGTGCCCATGTGAGTTTGCATATTTTAATTCTATAATTTTGCATTTACGACTATAATAAAAGCCCATATTTTGTTATATCCATTTGCATTGTTGTCTATTTTTGTTGTTTTTTTGTGGTATTACGGGGAGAAAAATTCATCACCTTTCCTCATATGCTTTGATCTCATTAGCTATTACAAGACATTGGTAAGGAACATATATTGTATCTCTACATGCTTCCAAGTTTCATCACTTCCAACTATTAATAGAGGTATCCTTTGATTTTATCTTTCCATGAATTGCATTTTGATCCATCAAACATAGGGATATTCAATTTGTGGACCATTAGATATGCCTTGAGAGATTAAGCAACAAACTACAAGCTTTTATACCAATTGTTGAATATGATGAATAATTGAGATGGAGGTAAATCGGTTATTCATGCACAACTAATAAACATTTTCCAACTATCATTAAACACTTACTATACATTGACTTCTACTTAAGATCTTTTAGTTAAAGTGCAACAATACACCATCAAAAGATAAGGATGAAAAGTATAGGTATACTAGAACAATAAACACCAAATTTATACATGGAAAACCCAATTTGGAAAAATCCACAAATATATAACAAAAATGATTAACGTGACACCAAATAGGTGATAGAAAGGATCATTGTTGATATAATTTCTCATTGTCAACAAAATGAAAAAGTGAAATTGAAATAGAGTACAGTTTCATGCCTCTACAAATTCCAATATAGAATGTTTTATACATCCTTGATCAAATTTCTAATTAGTCAACATTTTTATTATAGATATGAACACACTTGTTTTCTTACATGATCATAGGTATACATACAACTTGAATTTATTTTAGATAAATACCAAACTCCCTTCATACACCTGTCAACTAAAATAGATTTAAGATCTAATACACACCATCTCAAACAACACAGTGATCCTCGAGCACACTAACATGCTACCACAATATTTAGTGCCAAAAAATATGATAATCATGATAGTAGATATTTCTAGGACCATAGTCATCCACATGACTTAAAAATGATTGACCCAAAACATTATCTTCATACAATCAGCAAGATGATATAGACAACCATTAAGGAAAAAAATGGTAAAATAATTAATGCTCAACCAATATTGGTTGTTAATAATATGAAAATCATGTGTTATAAATGAGAATTATAAATAATCATTCCCCACCAATATACCTCAACTATGGGAAGCCAATAGATTTATAGCTATTGATTTGCACTAATGAACTACCAAAGATTGGAATAAGGATGCTGACACCAATGAAAATAATGTTTGAATCAATGAAAACCAAATATGAACCATCAACCTCACATTTCAACATTATGCTCTTTTGTTCTTGATATAATTCCCTTCCCCTTGATCATCCTCTCTTCCTCCTCACTTTTAATATCCTCTTGTAGCAAACGAGAAAGTTGAAAATATACTTCTTTATAAGATAATTTTTCCGCTAGTCAAGCCCCAAAACTTTCTTTTTGCTTATTTATCTCTATAGCTTTATGTGTTTCTTATAGTTACTAGTTTTGGGTTTGAAAAATCCCTTTTGTCTCATATCACTCAAATATGGCTCTTCAAGTTCTTTCCTAGTAGTGTCCATTTGAATGGAGATACTTGTGTGTATTTTTTATTAAGTTAATATAATAAAAAAGCTTTGATCGTTTACTGACAAAAAAAAAAACCCTCTTCAAAAAATTATATTTCCATTGTTTGATCAAAGCCATCTTTAGATGCATAACCCCTAGGGAAAAGAACTTGTAAATAGGCATCCACATTCTCCACATCCCTCTTCATATTATCTAATAATTATTTGACAAACACTCCTCTATGTATATTTCCATGACTTCCATTTTTTCATATACCCATAACTAGAAGTATAGAAATGAAGTTTGTTAGAATTATTTTTGTTGGCCATAAATTTATGATCACTTTGTATAGACTCCTTCCCCATCATTCTCTTTACCAATATTAGTGATAAATGGTTGATTTCTTTTTAAATTATTTTGCACCACTTCTCCTGAGTAACCTCACTCAAGAATTTCATTTGTCTCAAGACTCTTTACAGGTAAAAAAATAAATTGCTAACTCTATTTGTAATGGGATCTAAATATATAAAAGATTCCCAAATAAGAGAAGCAAACAAATACTACAGTTAAATGCTATAGTTATTAAAGAAATTGAAAAAGGCTTCAAGTTTCATTATACTAGTAATTAGGTGGGCATGTTAGAGATTTCCATATTAAGAGCTTTCCAATAAATAAATGACTTTAATTGAAAACTTCCTTAAAAAATACACTACAACTAGATTATTCTATAGGTAATAAATAATGATTAAGTGCTTGTGATATAAAATGTGAGCTTAGACTTTCACATCACTAATGATATGCTATTCTAGCTTAGCCCTTTGGTTCAAACCTTTCTCCTATATGAGAAAAAAATTCAAATTTCTTATCATCATTTCATTTTTAACTTCCAAAACAATCCCCAACATACCCCCCTTGCATAAACAATTATTTAGAATTTCAAAACCTTACTATCAAACTTCATAATTAGTTAAACTTTTTTGAATTTCTCAAACCTATTTTTAATAATCTATTACTTTAACACTTAATTCTCAAAGGTCGATTCTCTAAAATCAATTCATACATATTATCCTTATATGAATCTTCTTTTTTTAATACATACTTATTCTCCTCACATGATTCTATGTCCTTTCATATTTATCCATGCTTTCAAAGTCTAAAGCTAATATCTTTTCAATGTAGGAGTCTTTCATCTCTCGTTCATCCCTCTCTTCAATCTTCTTAGGATCTTGAAGACCAAATTGCTCATATGCAACATCTAATTCCATTAGAAGGCACCCCTCTTTTGTGTGCATTAACCTATTTCCTTTCCCTTCATAACAAAATTCTCCTTTAAATTGTAATTTATTTTGTTCATATGCAAAACCCTTATTTTTATTTCCTAGGCTCTTATTCTTATTCAAATGCAATGATAATAGTCTTGCTATTACCTTAAGTTCATTTCTACCCTTCTCTACATCCTATAAACTAATAACTTCCTTGTCTTTGGATGAAAATGTTAAATTATTCCCTTTGTTGTAATTGGAGGATTCATGTAGATCTTCATTTTCCAAATCTTCTACTATGGATCTATGCCTTTGATGTTCTCTACAATCCTCATAAAAAAATCTTGGTTCTTGTTTTACAAGGAAAATGATTTAGACCATGTTTGATTAAATTTCTCTAGCTATCTTACTAATTTTCTCCATCCTAAATTAGAACATACAAATACCTCTATAGGCCCATTAATAAAGTCAATTATTTATTCTTAGAGTTACCTCTTCTATTATTCAATGGATTGCCAAGTGAATATATTTTTTGTTATCTACACTTTTTGAATAATCATGCTTATACCTCTCCTCCTCTACCTCTTTTATCAATTATATGATATAAAATGATGATGATCTACTAAAATATGGTCTTCTTTAGCTTTATCCTTTGATATGTCATTGAAGATTATATGTTGAGGGACTTTACCTATTTCTTTATTTAATTTTGTAGTTTTATCTTCATAACCTTGAATTTTACTTACCTCTTTAATATTGACCTTGGAAATGACTTGTCCTACCATTTCTTCAATGATCATAATTTGAGTTTCTAGCCAAGACTTATGGATAAATCCTTCCATGTCTTGTATTATAAAGTCACTCCTATGAAAAATTAGTGCCTTCTTATCTAATGTTAGATTATCTATCAATCTTCCTTTAGGAGGCACACCCTATACTTTAAGGTTGATGATGATAATTCTCTAGTCCTCCTTTTAGAAATGATAATTGATGAAACTTTTTGTCTTATTAGGGACTTCCCTTGGCTATTATGATGCATCCTTTTTACAATATTATTAATATACATTATCAATAACCAACCCTTTCCTATGATTTTTTCAATTCATTAGAAATACCCTTCCTTATGCTTATTATAATTATATCCTAAAATAATTTCCATAGATAGCAAAAACTATAGAAAAATTTCATACTTAAACCCCACACATGATTCTTTGTTTGTAAACTTATTTTGAAGTTTCCCCTTTTCCACTTCTAGAAATATCTATAAGATGTATTTTTGTATATTAGGATTTCACTATTTAAAATGAGAGATCCTTGAATTGTAATGGGCACCCTGGAAATGCCCAAAAACTAGAACCAACTGTTGATAAATATTTTAATATCTTTGCATAGATTTGAAACCACATAACATGAACAAGAAGGAATTTATGCAAATTGGAGATTGAACTACTGCTGAAATAATATTAGTTTCTAAGCTAATAAAATTAAATACATAGCAAACACACTAATTATTCCAACATCATAAAATCAAATACATAGAAAACTCTTCAACTCACTAATTACACCCAATCTGCCTGTAGCTAGAAATGCACCCAAGCTTCATGTTAATGAAGTTGATAGTAATGAATTCCAAAGGCCATACCCCAACAAAATGACATCTAGAATGTCACAAGAGAGGATAGGCATCCTCTAATGCCAAAAACATATCTATAACTCACACATCCAAGTTCTTCTCATATTCCACCTAGCCTAATAATAGCTACAAGCTCTCCTTTTATTCCTACTTCATAGGGTCGACCACTTCACACAAGCAATGTGGGATAAATAAAATAAAAGAAAAGAAAAGAAAAGGCTAACAGTCATACAACTGGACAACTGCTAAAGTGGGAACATTATAGTCTTCCCTCCTTGAAATTTCTTGTCCTCAAGCAATCTCAATGTTGTTTTTTGTACCACCTACTCACTCTTCCAAGTAGCACCTTCCTCTGGTAGATGTCTCCATTTGACTCAATATTCTTTAATCACCTATTTCAGAAAGTCCTTTCCCTTGTATCCATAATAGCCTCAGGAATCAATATGAGCTTCCCCTTCTCATCTAATGGTGGCAAATCTACAAAAGGCACAACTCTCTAACCAATGGCTTTCTTAAGCCTCGACACATGAAACACATTATGCTCCCGACTGCCCTCTGGAAGCTCAATCTTGTAGGCAACCTTGCCCACCTTGAAAATCACTCTGTAGGGACCATAAAACCTAGGCTTCAACTTCTCTTCTCTATTCTTCTTGAGTGATGAATATCTATATGGTTTTAGCCTCAAGTAAACCTTATCCCCAACCTCAAAGATGTGCTCTATCCGGTGCTGGTCAGGATACAATTTCTACTGATTTTGGGCTTGTTGTATATTCTCCTTGAGCACCCTCAAAATATCCTAACTATCCTACAAGAAGTATTTTTCTTTGGGAACTCTACTATCCCCCAATACCAGATCCATAAAACTAGGTGCTTCGTAACCATATAGTGCCATGAATAAAGTCATCTTGATGGACATATGATAAGTGGTGTTATAATAGTACTCTCCCATATGTAGCCTCTTGACCCAAGCCCTCTATTATGTAGTCACATAGTTCCTCAGATATACTTCCACCCATTTATTCACAATCTCTATCTGCCCATCTATCTGCAGATGATAACTAGTGCTAGGTGTAAGATCTATACCATACAACCCAAACAACTCTTGCCAAAAAGTACACATAAATTTACTATCCCAATCATTGACAATGAAACTAGGTAGCCCATGTAACCTGAATATATATCTAAAGAAAAGATCGTCTACTTGTGCTACTAAATAGGTGGATGGAATAGCAAAGAAGTGAGAAAGCTTCATTAGCTAGTCAACTATAATATAGATGCAATCTCTCCCCTATACTTGTGGTAGCCTAGAGATGAAGTCCACATAAATAATTTCCCATTTCCTATCCAAAATGGGTAAAGGCTATAACAACCCTACATGATATGTATGCTCTCCCTTATTCTGTTGAAAAATTGTACACTCCCTAACATGCTTCTGAACATCATCCTTGAGCCCTTTCCATGTGAACTATTCACAGATCTGCCTCTAGTTCTTAAAGGCCCTTGGATGTCTAGCTATAGGTGCATCATGAAATGTCTTTAGTATTACCTCCCTAAACTATGATGAAGGAATCAAATATATCCTACCCTAGAACTCGATCAATCCATCCATCACCACATAACGATCATCTTGTATGGTGCTTGCAATCACTCTAGAAGCCCAAGTGTCCCTTGCATACTCTACTATAATCTTATTTCTCCAATCTCCTATAATCTCAACTAGAGCACAAATATGAGGTCTCTTGGATAAAGCATCTACCACCACATTTTGACAAACTCAATGGCAAAGTCATAAGCTTGCAACTTCATAATCCACTTCTATTGTCTATCATTCAAATCACATTGGCTCATGAAGTATTTGATGTTATTGTGATTAGTCTTGATAACAAACTTCCCCCCAACTAGGTAGGGCTGAAACTTTGCCAATGCATGCATAATGGCCAACATCTCTCAATCATAGATGGAATAGCTCCTCTCCACTCCATGAAGCTTTTTACTCTAAAAAATAAGGGTATGCTTCTCCTACATCAAGACTTCCCCAACCCCATCTCCTGACACATCACAATGAAGCTCAAATGGATTCATGAAGTCTGGTATAGCTAGTAATGGACATGATGACATCACCTTCTTGAAATAATTGAAGCTTCTTTGAGCTACCCCCATCCATGTGAAGGCCCCTTTCTTGGTAAGGTTTGTCAAGGATATAATGATCTGTAAAAATCCCTTAACAAATCTCCTATAAAACCTATAGAGACCAAAGAACCCCTTAAGCTATGTAAGGTTCATAGGAGTAGGCCAATCAACAATAGCTCTAATATTTTTTAGATCTACCCAAAATTCATCTGCGCTAATGATATGCCCAAGGTATAGTAGCTTAGTCAACCCAAACTCACACTTAGATTCCTTGGCATATAATGACTCTTTCTCCAAAATGGACAACACAATCTCAAGATGTTGCAAATTCTCCTCCCAAGTCTTACTAAAGACTCAAATTTCATCATAGAAAATTAGAATAAATCTCCTAAGCTAACCCCTAAATACTTGATTCATGCAATTCTGGAACATAGTAGGGGCATTGGTTAGCTCAAATGGCATAACCAAAAACTCAAAATGGCCATAGTGACATTGAAAAGTTGCCTTCTCAATTTCCTCCTCCCTCATCCTGATCTAATGATACCCTGATTGTAAATCAATCTTCATAAAAAAACATGCACCATGCAATTCATCAATTAGCTCATCTATTCATGGGATGGGATATCTTTTCTTAATGGTCTTCTTGTTTAATTCCCTGTAATCGATGCACATGTGCATCATCCCATCCTTCTTCTTTACCAACACTACTACTAAAGCAAAGGGGATCTTACTATGCTTGATATGCCCCATCTCCAACAACTCCTTAATTGCCTTCTCTATCTCATCCTTGTGTTTCTTAGGATGATAATAAAGATTATTCATAATTGGTTTGGCTCCCTCCTTGAGCTCAATAACATGCTCTATCCCCTTGTCAGGAGGAACCCCATTCAGAATCTTGCCAAATACCTTAGTGTTCCTGTCAAGTATCTCCTGGATATCTAGTGGATGACTCTTCACCTGTGGCTCCCGTGAAGCTGGCATAGTGAAACATTTTGCTACCCACTCTATATCATTATGCCAAAAATATCTTTGCATTCTCCTCAGGGAGACTACTTTTCAACTCCCATCTAAAAGTCCTCTAGGTACAACAGCTCTCCCCTCATGCTGAAACCTCATCTCCAATTTTTCTAGGTTGAGTGTGACCTTGACTAGTGAGTCCATCCATGTCATTCCAAGGATGACATCATAGTCTCCCATGTCTACTATATAGAACTCATCCTCCAACTCATATCCATATATAAACTTGATGTGAAGATTAGATATCTTTCAAGTGCATAATAATTTATCACGATTAGCTACCATGAATCTAAACCCAACGTTCTACTCATTTTTTAAACCTCTCTTGGCTACCAATTGTGCATCTATGAAATTATGTGTAGCCCTAGTGTCAATGAGTGAGATCACTTTTTTCCCCTAGATAGTACCCCTCACCTTAAATATGATTGCCTTTTGAGCCCTCGTTAATCATGCCAATGATTTCTCATCCTCAAGAATGCTGCTCTCCTTTGTAGTACTATCCTTGTCTAAATCAAAATGTTGATCCTTCCCCTTTAACTATGACTCCTCTGCTAAGAAATACTCCATTTAATTTGCCTTAGCCTTGAAAGGACACTTATGAGATAAATCCCAAGGCTCTATGTAATGAAAACATAGCTTATTCTTTCTCAACTCATTCAGGGTGTCATTATCCAACTTATTCCTTTTTGGCCGAGCATCCTTGTGAAAAGATTTTTTGTCCTTCTGCTTTTCCTTTTTCATATATGAATCCTTGTCCTAAAATTTTCTCCTAAAAGAAGAAGGTGCTAAGTCATGAGCCTTTTTAGTGGCCTCCTGTAATGTAGCCGGGTCATGCCCATTGACCCAACCTCGCAAGGGATCTAAGAGTCCATACATAAACAACACTACTAACCTCCTCTTTGAAATATCTATGACCAACAAAAATAACCTCTAAAATTCATTGATATATGTCTCAATTGATCCCCATTGCTTGAGTTGTGCCAACTCCTAAAACTATAACTCAAGATCCCTGGTATCAAATTTCTCTATGAGCTTCTCAGTGAACTCCTCATAAGATGTGATCTAATTATGCCCCAAGGTTACCATCTCATGGTTCCACCACTCATGTGTTGGTCCATCCAAGTAAATAGCTGCATACTTTATAGCCTCCTCCTTAGGCATAGGATTCAACTACAAGTATGTATCTACCTTCTGCACCCAAGCTCGTGCAATCATCTTCCCTAAAGCGTCATAATAAGGTAAAGAAAGTTTCCCAAATTTCTTTCTTAGCTCAAAGTTTTGATTTCTCCCTCCTGATCTAGGCATGTGTCTCATCCTCAAGTCCATATAATCTCTGAGGCAAATATCTGCTTGAAACACTAGTCCACTAGCTTCCCAATCCCTCTTGAACTAATCCTGTAACCCAGTAATCTATGGTTCATTAATTGGTTGAACTGGATCTCTGGGTGGGAAGGTGGGTAGAAGAGGTATCGAGCTCATTTTTCAAGCTGGGTGTGCAACACGTCCAAAGTTATCAGCCTCATTCCCATTGTTTCCATGTCCATTATTACCTTTAATGTTATTCTTAGTATCGTTGTTGTTGCCTTGACCTCCATTATTATTGCACCTATTGTTGTCATTTCCTCCATTGTTATTGTTTCCATTGTTGACATCACCTAGATTAATATTGATGCCCATCTATCTAGCCATAAGTTGCAACATCATATCCATTTGCCTATTCTACTCTTGTTGCATATGCTACCCCTCCTCTAATGTACCTAGTAATCATTTGAACATTACCTCCTCTTGATCTGGACTAGTATTCCTGCCTTTGCCTAGTCCTTTATCCCTATCATCTCAGTCACCCATACTATTGTCTTGTTCAAAGTATATCTTCTTTGTGTCTGTATGATTGAATTGTATGTCCCTCTACATGGATGAACTAGACTATTCACTCTGCAAGTCTAAACTCCTACTTTTTCTTGCTCTGGTATTGGAAAAATTATAAAGCCCTTGTCACATGTTCAAACATAAATGTTTAGCCCTTTTAATTTTTGATTTTAGTGTTTTGACATTTTGTCAAACACTTTTCCCTCTATTTGGCTGTCCTGAATTCTCTATAAGACCTCCATAGGATGGCATGACTTATAGCTCTGATACCACTATAATGGACACCTTGAAAATGCCCAAAAATTGAACCATTGTTGATAAAGCTTTTAATGTCTTTGCATAGATTTGAAACCACATAACATGAACAAGAAGGAATTTATGCAAACTAAAGATTGAACTACTACTGAAATAATATTAGTTTTCAAGCTAATAAAATTAAATACAAAAAACTCATAATTATTCCAGCATCATAAAATCAAATACACGACAAACTCTTCAACTCACTAATTACACCTAATCTGCTTGTAGTTGGAAACTTGCCCAAGTCGCCTATTAATGAAGTTAATAGCAATGAATTCCAAAGTCCAAACCCAAGGGAATGATGTCTAGAATATCACAAGAGAGGATAGATTTTCTCTAATGCCAAGAACAAATCTATAGCTCACACACCCATGTTCTTCTTATATTCCACCTTGCCTAACAATGGCTACAAGCTCTCCTTTTATTCCTACTTCATAGGGTCAACCACTTTACAAAAGCAATGTGGGATAAATAAAATAAAATAAAATAAAATAAAAGGCTAATAGTCACACAATTGAACAACTGCTAAAGTGGGAAAATTACATGAATCCACTAAATTAGCTTTGATGTTTTCCTTGAAGAGTAAGGAAGATGAATAAACTTGGGACTCTTCCTCACTCTACAACTTTTCTCCTCCATCTTTCTCCTTATAAATAATATTTTGAATCCAATCATCATATTTGGAAATGATTTTGAGAGAAAAGGGAAGACCTTTATCCATAACTTAGAAATCTTACTTGTAGATACATCCCTCATAACTAATTCCATATGATTCACTCACAACCTTATCAATAAAGACATCCCTCAAATCACCCAATGAAATATAGGCACCCAACAATGTGACAACCAAAGAATCCTTGATACCACCCATGTAGAGGGAATCTATAGAAGGAGCCTCCATAACCAATTTAAGAAACACAACATTTTTGGTTGAGTGTGAGATTGTGAAAAGCCACATGAAAAGGTTGAGCATTACCCCAATTTTTATTTTTGTATTGTGATAGAGTTACACATTCCACAACCATTCTTCTTTAGTGGAAGCTTGCACGTTTAGAATCTTTGACATTTCTTCTTCAGTGGAAGTAATAGAAATGTTATATGAATTTTGATTTATGTAAAGATATTAAATTATCATGTTTTGCGAGTGATGAAACATTTGATTACTATGGTGTATGGTTATCATATTATGCATTTTTTTTGGATTTTGTTTAATATGGATTATTATTATAGGTCAAATATGATTGAAGTAATTAATGATACAATTTGATTTTTCATTTATGAATTTAGATTATGGTACTAATGCGGACTAATGAAAATTCAAGTGTTGTAAATTGTGGACAAGTCAAAGGCGAGAATGATGCCTAGCTAGAAGAGGTTAACATATAGACAATGACATGATTAGAAGAGGTTAACATATAGACAATAGAATGAATGTACAATCCTAGTCACACATATATCATTTATTGAATTTACTTTCATGATTGCTTTAGTGAGTTTCTAAATCTCTATGATTTTATTTCTAAAATATATTTTTGAAATAAAAAGTGACCAAAAAAAAGGGGGTCGACCCTTACACACCAAAAGCTGTTAACCAACACATTACCAACAATGACCAACAGCAACCAAAAAACTAACTAAAACTTCAAAAGAGCATAGAACAACTAACTAAAGAACAAATAAACTAAATAAAAGTCTAGAAGATCTAACAACTATGGAAGTTCAACAAAATAACTGTTGGCATATCAAGCCAACAAGTCTTAGTTTCATCTGGGAACTAGCAATACTAGAAACAACAAAATAACATAAAAGTCTTGGATCTGAGGATCCCATTAAACTGGAAAAACTTGATTTTCTTTTTTCCCCTTCTCCTTTGCAGCTAGCAGAATCTGGGACTAGTCTTTAGCAAGGAATTTGAAGAGGAGATTATGGTCCTCCATATCCATCCCAATATCTTCCTTTTCCTGTGCCAGAAGTTGGAGGGTGGTGGTCACAGCGTGGGTGACTTTGATGGAAAATTTAGAGAAGGTAAAGAAACCTTCCTCTAAGATTTTGACCCTCTTATCCAATCTAGCATACACCTTCACCTGCTTCTTAGTCTATTCCTTGATATCTGTTTCCAGCTTTTTTTCTTCTTTCTTTGTTTTTTGTACCTGGATATCATCATGCAAAACACTAGGATTAGTAGAAATCTTAGATTTTTCCTTAGCCAGGGATGAGATAGTTATGGGGGAAGTGTCCACTTTGCTACTCTCTTCACAAAAGGTTATGGGCTAGAGGGTGAAGCTAGCAGAAACATGGGTAATCTCTGTGGTAGCAACATTGTCAACTGACACCTAAGTTTGAGCATCTTCAATAGAATTATCCTCTGAATTAACACTTTTTTCCACCTCCTCCTTTCCATCTTCTCTTTTAGAATTAAAGTTTCCTTCCTCCTCTCTTACTTCTTTATTATTTTTTGAGATTTCCTCCTCAACCTCTCAACTCTTAATTTGTTAGATTTCTATTTGCACCTTGCCTGGGATTGGACTCTTCTAGATCTCCTACTAGTCTTATTCCCAGCCTCCTCCACCGAATCCTCCTCTTCCACCTTAACAGGTTTTTCAACTTTTATCTTTTTGTTGTCCTTTTTTTCCATAGCCATATCAGGTTTTTTTTTTTGTTGTTTTGTCGACTAGGGGAGAGATGGGGGGTATGAATTTTAGTGCTAGTACTAGTGCTCAGGGGTGAATTCTAGCGGTGGCACTAGTTGTCAACCACCACCACCTTAGGGGGCACAGGGAAAGGTGGAATTGGTAGAGGAAGAAAATTAGTCCTTGGTGGATTATGGTAAAGTTATGCCCTTTATTCCTCTTTTCCCTAACATCGGCTACCATATCCTCAAGAGAATACAAAAGGAAAAATGGGATAGAAATGAAATTCCTATTTCTAAAATGATTTAACAAAGGGAAATGGTAGTAGTAGTAAAAACTGAACCTACCCTCCAACATTAGATATCTCATGACAACCAGGCACACATCATCCCATGTGGTTGACAACTTGTTCCTTTTTAACCCTCCTCTATATCAAACCGATTCCTCATCTTTTGCAAAGAAATTGTTCATACTGACCTCATTAGTAGTTTTGGTGACCTTTCTCCATTTTTTCCCTTTCATTGAAAGGCTAGTCACCATGGCAATCACTTCCTCATTCACTTGGAAGGTGATTCCATTAATGGTGACCTTGTGGTCATTCCACCTATTAACAAACTAGAGGGTACAATTCTCGTCGTACCCCACCATCGCCTGCACATAGGGAAGAAAACCCCCTTCCTTCCATAAAAACTAGGTGGCCATCCTATCCTTGAAGTTCTCCATTTTTGTGGGCTCTAGCCTATTCCAGTCCTCCCCCATATCTATTTTGCTAGTACCCATTCCTCTTCTTCAGTAGTGTGCATCTGAACTTCCTTGTCTACGAAATCTTTGCAACTACTTTCCACCCTGAGACCTTTAACAATAAGAAAAATAATTTTACCATCCCATGCTTGATAAGTTTCAAAATCCCATGCAATCTAATTATGGGAATCATGATTGTATAGTATCATAATTTTCACACCCCGAAAATCTCTGACAAACTGATAAAAGATATCATTTGTACTTTTAACTAGGAAGTAATTTGAATTTCATGATGGGTAACCATAATGGTGAAAAGACATCTCTCTTAAATTGCATTTACTCATTTTTTCATTTGTATGGCCATGTCTTCTAATCATTTCCAAAAATCCTTTGTTAAATTTAGCGAACATCAAAACAAAATTGCCAAAATTGGCCCCAACTTTAAAACTTATAGTCATAATTAAATGATATTCCCACGTCTTTCTTTGGTTATCAATGACTTAATGTCTTCGTTAAGATCTATCATATCTCTCTAGCACATGATTGCCATTGAATTAAAACCCATGGTAGTTTCCACATTTGCCACCTTATTTCCTTCCCTGTAAATGTGCTACAAGTTGACACTTTCCATTCCTTCAAAATTTTCCTAATATCCATAATAATAGTTCGAATATTCCATCCTAGTTGGGACATTCCCTTAACTAGATCAATAATTAATTTGGAGTCTCCCTCTATTGTTATTTTCCTAATTTGCATTTCACTAATCAGTTGAAGACCCCAAAACAATGTCATTGTCTTAGCCAGATTATTGCTTGCATTTCCCACTTTCCCAACATAAACCAACAATGCATCACCATTCTTATCTCGCAGCACTCCTCCCGCCGCTCATATACCTCCTCTTGCAGTACCATCAAAATTCAATTTATATTGTGTAAGGGTAGGTGGTTTCCATCTCATTTTTTGTCTCCTCAGCATTCTTGATTTATCAAAGAGGAAAAAGTCCTCATGATAACCCCACTTTTCAACAATCAGTCCTTCTTGTCTACCTAGTTTCTCCTTTGGCATTTTTCATTTAGCCACCTTTAAATTTTCTTTCAACAATTTCTCCATTATTCCAAAAACTACCTCCATTAGTTTATTCTCCTCTCTAAATATTATGTTATTTCTTTCTTTCCATATATTCCAATAGACATATGGTGGAACAATTTTACATAGAAAAATCAATCTAGGGTGATAAAAGGGATAGCTCTAGTTTCCCACAAATTGACCCAAATTGTCCTTCATAACCCAGTCTAAACCAAATCTCTCCCAAAACCCAATCCATATTTCTAAGGTTTACTAGCATTCCAGGAATAGGTGAGAAATTCTCTCCTCCTTTTCCTTGTAGAGATAACAATGGTTTGTTATATAAAAGCCCCTTCTTTTCAAGTTGTCCAAGGTTAAAAATTTTCCATGTTGAACCGTCCACCAAAAGAAACTAATTTTAGCAATAAGGTTACTAATCCATACCTGACTCCATAATGGTGGGTAGGGGTCCTTTCTAAATAGGTGTTAGTAAGCTGATTTTATACTAAAGCTACCACTTGGAATTAAGTCCCAAGCCGTAGTGTCCTCCTAGAATAGAATTGGGGGTCTTTGTTCTCCTATTAGCTCTTCCAACTCCTTGAGAAGTTGAATATCCTCTTGGGAGTAAGTTTTCGTACAAAGTTTCTTACACTTCCTCCCCTGATCAATATAGTCCCCAACTTTTCTTCCCACATCTTCTTTAAGAAACTCCATTAATCTTTTAAATTTGCTAAAGACCAACAGTTTCCCTCTCATCCATTTGTCTTCCCAGAATCTAATACTATGACCATTTCCCGCAATCCACCTTGTCCTCTCCCTTAATAATCCTCTACTCCTAACAATATTCATCTAGATTTTAGACCCTCTTGGGAGGTCATTATTAAAAAGATTCCAATTGAAAGGGGAATTTGATAGATATTTAGCTTTCATAATATTACCCCAATCAGTATTGTCTTCTCCCAACCTCCAGTCAACCTTCGTAAGGAGAGCCTCATTAAGGTCTCAAATTCTTCTTACTCCTAGCCCCCCCTTAACCTTTGGTTTACACACCTCTTCACAATTGACTAAACTCAATTTGTTTCTCTCTTCTATTCCTGACTAGAGGAAATTCCTTTGTATTCTCTCAATCCTCTTTGCCATGTTTTGGTTAATTTTGAAGAAGGAAAGGAAGTAAATGGGAACACCCTGGAGAGTAGCTAAGAGAAATTGCAGTTTTCTAGCATTGCTTAATGTCTTCCCTTTCCATCCTACAAGTTTCCTCTAAATTCTCTCCACTATCGTATTCAAGAAGTCATTGGTCACTTCTTTAGTGGTTAGTGGTAGTCCAAGATAAGTATCTGGGAGGTTGGCAGATTGACATTCCAGGATATTCCTTATCCTCCTTTGTAATGAGACATCAATATTAAAGAAATAAATCTTACTCTTATGATAATTAACTTGTTGTCCTGAACTTTCTTCATAATTATGTAGTATAGTCTTCCAAGCTTTTGCCTCTATAACTGAAGATTCTCCAAATAGGAATGTATAATCAACAAATTGCTGTAAGACTTCAGCATGAATGGTAGTAGCAGGCTTTACTCCTTTGACACAACCAGTATTCACTAGTTTATAGAAAGACCTCCCGAAGACTTCAGCAACCATAATGAAGAGGTAAGGAGAAAATGGGTCACCCTATCTCAGGCCTTTCTTCGCTCCAAAATTGCCCCGGGGAGAACCATTTAGGATAATAGAATATTGAACTAAGCTAATCATCATGTTGATCAGATTTATAACCTTGTTATTAAACCCCACTCTTTCAAGCACCTCATAAAGAAAGTCCCACTTAACCTTATCATAAGCCTTGGAGATATCCAATTTGAATGTCATCCTCAGTTTTTTGCTTTTTTCCATTGAGTGAATAACCTCATGTGTGGTTATGGCTGCATCAAGAATCTGTCTTCCCAGAACAAATCCTTTCTGAGGGCTACCAATTATTCTATCTAGAAAAAGCTTTATTTTATTCACTAAGACTTTAGCAAATATCTTGTAAATAGTATTACATAAACTTATAGGTCTGAATCTCAAGCAGGCTTAGAGGTGTGGGGATTTTAGGAACTAGAGTAATAAAGGTCTTATTGATCCTCTTTAGCATCTTCCCAGTTCTGAAAAAATCCCTAGTCACCTAAACCAATTCAGATTTAATAACCTCCTAGAAATGCTGAAAGAACGCAGGAGGGAACCCATCTAGACCTGGAGCTTATAAGCTTTCATAGAGAACACCACACATTTCACCTCCTCTTCCATAATATTGCCAAGAATGTGATTGTTTTCCTCCATACCTAGTATTTGTGGAATTGTATTAATCAGGCTTCTTCTAATCACTAGATTCCTAGTTTTATTGTCCTTAACATAAGCCTTGCTAAAGTATTCCACCGCATGTCTTCCCATTTCTTCTTGATCCTTAAAGATCCTTCCCCCTTCACCATCTAGCCTATTGATTTTGTTTCTTCTCTTATGGTTAGAGGTTGACCTATGAAAAAAAGTAGTATTCTTATCCCCTTCCTTAAGCCATTGAACACTTGAACTTTGTTTCCAAAAAATTTCCTCCCTCAAGAGAATATCCTTCCACTTTTTTCTATACTCCTCCTCTTCCTGAGTTGCACTGTCTAGGTTAGTCCCTTCAGCAATTTCCCCTTGAAGTTTTTTAAGCTTTTCCTCCACATCACCCTTGATTTTGAACAAGTCTCCAAATGAACTCTTAGCCCAACCCTTAACATTCCTCCTTATGTTATCTAGTTTTTGGGTCAGTCTATACATAGTAGTACCATCTATCCTTATATTCCACCAATCTTGAACTCTCTCTTTGAATTTTGGGTGAGACTGCCACATTATTTCATATCTAAAATGTTTTTGCCCACTTTTGAAACCATCCTCCCATTGGAAAATAATAGGGAAATGATCTGAAGCTGTTCTAGTGCAATTATTGTTGGAGTTGATGAAATCCAACTTCAAAGATGCCCAAGATCACCTGCATGCAAAAACTTGTCAAAGAGAAGCTAAAGAGAGAAGAGCGAGGAGCAAGGGAAAAATCCTAAACTGACATGAGAGACTACAAGATATTGAAACACAAGAGAAAATGTATTTACAATATGCAAGAAGTGATATGAAAATACAATGAGGGAGCTCACTTATGAAGAGCTCCAAGAATCTTCCAGAACAAGCTAGAAGATGCTAGGAGATAAGTGTGACAACTAAGCATACATCCACTTGAGGTGAAAAGTCCTCGAACAATGTCAGAGGATAAGTATGACTTAGGAGAGAACAAACTCTTGTATTGTCAACAACTTATAAAAAACTCCTAGACTAAAACTAATTAATGAAATGCATTTACCTAAGTAAGCTTAAGTAATAGAATAAATAATTAGTAAATTAATTATTTACTCTAACACTGCCCCTTAAGTGCAACTTAGGGAAATGCCTTAAGCTCACAAAACTAAGATGAAATGCATAATGGGTCTTGGCAACGAGGCCATGTTAGGTACCCATGTACAATGTAACCAAAATGCAACCTCTATAAATGGGGAAAGAGAGAAAACCACATGGGAAAAACCCTCCCCCAAAAAAGAGGTAACCTAGTGAAGAACAAAAGAAGCCTCCAACTAGGGAAATTGTCCCCAAAAATAGGAATAAGGGGTGATCATGAAGAGCATCACTGAAGCATGAAGAAGCCACAAACCTGCCAAATTGCTGATCTTAAGAACCTCCATGGAAGAAGAAGGCATGAACTGAGCATGTCTATATGGTAGATGATCCATCTCACCAAAATGCATAGGTAGCCAACCACTAAAATCGCCTTGTACATAGGGTCAACCACTGAATACATAGTTCACACTATCAAACCATTGAACCATGGATGCATTAGAACAACAACATACCCCCCCCCCCCTTAATGCAGACGGGGTGTGATGACAGGCAACTGAGAAGGTGGGCCAAAGTCTTCTACAAACAAACCAAGAATGACGAGAGAGGGAAAGAAGTACAAAAACCCATAAAGACATGATCAAACTAACTCTACATGGGCTAATGTCATGGAAGGGACACTCACTTGACAAAGGGAGAATTCCTAAAATAGCAAAGAACTATCCCCCCCATGGTGCTTTATGAAAATAGTGCATGTACAACTGACTCAAAAATAACGTTCGTGACCCTCGAAATATAAGAGTGGCACTTTATCTCAATGCGATGCATAAAAGTGCTTCAAAATGATAGCTAGAATGACCAAAACTAAAAACAAGCTGCAACAAAACAAAGTACAGCCTAAAACAAAGGAAACCATGCCAGGAAAATGATCCTCGGGCCTAAAACACTCAAAATATCCACCATATAGCAAAAATGCCAAACTATGATAGAAAGAGCATGGGCCAAAAACTAAGAAAAAGGACCACATTTTTGAAAAGTACACAGAACCAGGTTTCCAGAAATATAAAGTTTTGAAAAAATGGGCATGGGATGCAAAAGACATGCTTGCCGGAGTAAAAAACATAACTTCAGACTTCAACTAAAAAAATAAATAATAAAAATGCATCAAAACCTAAAAATACCTGCACCAATGTCTTTGTCTCAGAACCATCTTTCCAGTGCTTCTTTCGGATTGGAAAAATACCTTCGTATGCTCAAGTTATGGCCAAAAAATTGAGAGTAGGTCAAAAAGGACCTTAAAGGAGATGTGCAAGCAAGGATGATGTAGTGCTGATGTCATGCTGATGTTAGCATTCTACAACCTTAAATTTGATAGCCTTGTGGCCATCGCCACAAAAAAGATGCCATGTGGCAGTCCATGTGGTAGCCACGTGGAAAATGAGCTGACGTGGCAAGAGCCACGTGGCAACCTTGCCACATGTCGCAGGCTGATTTTTGGTTGAGAAAAAGTACCTTGTTGACTGGACTGGCACTGCAGGAACAGAGTGACGAGGAGGAAAAAATTGCTGGTGGAGGTTGTGAGAGTCAGGGGGCACTGCTGCGATGAAGGTGGTGTAGGTAGGAAACACCGCCGACGGGTTTTGTGGGTGGCACCGCAGCGATCCGTTGGTGCTACTGCCGGCTGTGCGGCAGTGGCTGCTAGGCGTCACACCCTTAAAAAAAAATTTAAATTTTTTTTTGATGCCAACATCGTCCGTACAGTTGTATGGAACGTCCTGCTAGCAAAAAAGTTTTGCCTCCCGGAGCTCTGTCTCCAAAATTGAAAAGCTTTATATGAATCCTAACTGCAAATGGCCTTTCAAATCCAATGGTAGTGTCCATTTGGGCTGAAAGTGCTCCAAAAAATCATTGTTCCCCCAATTTGAAGAAAAATGCACAAACAAACTAGGGTTTGTGACTTCAAATCACGGCTTCAAAAAATTTTCAACCAAGCAATAGCAGGGAGGCTCTAATACCATGTTGGAGTTGATGAAATCCAACTCCGAAGATGCCCAAGATCAACTGCATGCAAAAACCTGTCAAAGAGAAGCCATGGAGAGAAGAGCGAGGAGCAAGGCAAAAACCTTAAATGGACATGAGAGACCACAAGATATTGAAACACAAGAGAAAATGTATTTACAATATGCAAGAAGTGATATGAAAATACAATGAGGGAGCCCGCTTATAAAGAGCTCCAAGAATCTTCCAGAATAAGCTAGAAGATGCTAGGAGATAAGTGTGACAACTAAGCATACATCCACTTGAGATGGAAAGTCCTCGAACAATGTGAGAGGATAAGTATGACTTAGGAGAGAAAAAAATGTCATATTGTCAACAACTTATAACAAACTCCTAGACTACAACTAATTAATGAAATGCATTTACCTAAGTAAGCTTAAGTAATAAAATAAATAATTAGTAAATTAATTATTTACTCTAACAATTATCTAGATGGGAATTCCCAAGACTATTTCAGTTCCCTATCACCAATAACCTGTCTAGTCTAACTTGGATAAGGTCCTTCTCCTTTATATTGTTAGTCCAAGTATATGGGTTCCCTCTCAGTTCCACATCAATAAAGTCCATTCTGCTCATAAAGTCATTAAGGTCTTGTAGACTTTCTGGGCAGTCCCTTTTACCACCCAATTTCTCTAAATGGTATTGGGGGGTATGAAAATCCCCCATACATATCAGTTGCTTTTCCTTCATTATTTTAGTAATCCTAGCCAGTTTATCATACATTTCCTTCCTCCCCAATTTTCTATTAGAAGCATTATATTGATCAACACCCAACAATGAGTACTAGAATGGAAATCAGCAAATATAAAATTTCTATCCTTCCAAACCTCAACTCCCATCATAGAATTTGGATTCCACATAGTAGCAATACCCCCCGAGGCACCATCAACATCCATATGTAAATACTTAGCACTCGGCCAATTATGACTAACTATTTTGTCAAAACTAGCACTAGACATTTTAGTTTCTTGTATTAAAACACAGTCTACTTTTTCTTGAAATATGCATTTCTTCAGAGCATATTGCTTCTGAGGGTTATTTAACCCCCTCAAAATCCAAGAAAAGAATTTCATTTCTTACCTCTAGTAATTGTCTCCAATGTAAGTTGCTTACCACTAGCCACATCCCCTGTTGCTTGTTTTGTCCTGGTTGTTCTACTAGATGGTCTTCCAACTGTCCCACAAGCACCAACATTTGGTTTCCCCCCCCCTTCCTCTTCTTTTTCTAAACCTCCCATTCCCCATTATCTCCATCTTGTGGTGAGGTAGGGCTAAGCTCCTTTTCAGCCTTATCAATGCTTGCCATAACTTTTGCTGCAATCTCTGTTTGGGAGGCATTATCCATCTTTAATGGGGTACATACTCTCTCCTCAGTATCACATCCTATTACCACAATTTCTTGCTTGCTATCACCACCCATAATTGCTGGGGAGCCAGGAAGAGGGTGGCACACCTCTATTTCACCTTCCTCCAACAACTCACCATCCTTAGTCCCCCGCTAGGTGGACTCAATAGTTCCTCTAAATCCCTTCTAAAAGGGTATTCATCCATTTTTTTCTTATCCTCCACAGCTTCCCCATCCCTCAGAACCATATTTTTGTCCAGCGTGGAAAGCGCCAAGGGAATCTCCAAAGTATGAATATCAACAGACTCCACTACCTTTTTAGAAGCTTTTGAAGATTCCCCCAATGTTTCTATAACAATCCCTGAAGAACCCTCCTTCTGTTTGTCCTTCCACATTTAGGCCTTGCAATCCACAATAAGCTGTCCAAACTGACTACATTTTTGGCAGAACAGGCCCGCATTCTCATATTTTATAGGCTGGACTTTCTCTCCCCATTTGGTCTTTAGTGTAACCACCATAGGGAGTGCTCAATTCAAGGTGACATTCACACAAAACCTTGTGTAAACTAGCATGTACTCTACACTAGCATCAAAGCCTGGATGCCATTTTGTTAGGGCAAGATAGTGCTTCCCATAATACCAAGTACCAGAAAGAATGTGGTTAATATCCTCCTCCATGGTGAACTTAAAATAAAAGAGGCCACTAGGCATTGCAGAAACACCAACACTATCCCTGACCTTCCATTTCTGACTCACCCATTTATGCACCATCTCTATAGTGGGTCTAAATGCCACAAATCTACCCACAACGCAAAGTTTAAGGCCAAATGTCACATTATCCACCAAACTATTAGGGAGGGAGATCACTGGACCATCTTGGCCGTGGGCAATCTTGGGATCCTCCATGGGGACATTAACCATTGAGGAGCCCACAAGTGCATTCTTCCAACCCGTTAAGGTTCCATCTGTGTGCATCTGACCATTCCCTAGAGGACAACTAGTAGGGCCTCCATTATCCAATGCAACTGTGTCAGAAATCTTCCCATCAACCCCTATGGACCCACAACCATTCAACTTGTCCTCCAAGTCCCTGCACACCGCAAGCATGAGTTGCAAGTCCGAGGAAGGTGGCAGATCAAGGGGCTTAGGGACCTCCATCATTCAAAATTCAAATTCAAATCAAGTTTGGCAGTAAGTTGCAAAGCGTTCAATCGATAAAAATGCAAGTTATTGTTAATAGTATATTTTGTAAAATATGTTATTCATGACTATGAATCTTATTTTCTAATTGTACTTGTTGTAGGCAATTGTATTCACTTTGCACAATTAGTGAATTAGTTTTGCAAAGATCAACTAATTATATTCAAATATTTTTACCTCATTTGAATATTTGTAAAGTTTACATATTTTTTGTTATCAATTAAACATATTATTAAAAATGATTTATCTCAATTATAATTGGTTCAATTCATTTGGTGTTATAGGACCTCTTTTTTTTGGGAGCTTCTCTCATATCTCATTTTTACTGAAGATTTTTAGAGATTATTTATAAGTATATACATGTACCTATAAATTAGATTTTAAATCTAATTTATTAAAATGGAGTCAATAAATTACCCTTCTATTCATTCACTAATATATTTGGGTCTTATTAGCAATCTTAAAGAAACACCATGCCTATGATGAGACAATTTTTTTGAACCACATATATTCAATTTATAGATTAAAACTAAATATGTACATGGTAGTTAATCCTTAATTTTAAATTTTGTTAAATATAAATTTAAATGTTCAACTAATTATAGTAAATATAAAAATATGTATAACTATTTAATCTCACCTAAAATATATTGTTAAAATATATTAAATTAAAAAATATAATTTATTAAAAAAACTAAATTATCATTGATATTTTTTTTGTTAAATAAATTAACTGAATATTAAATTTAAATCCTCATTCTTTATAGTAGTTTCGCTAAAGCCAAGTTGTAATTAATTATTATTATTATTTAATAAGCATAAGTAGATTAGAACCCAAGACCTCTTTGATAAGAGGCTCACAATTTACCGTTGCATTGTAGGCTCTTGCCTCTTGTCTTATATACATATATATATAATGAATTAAAATATTATCTTCTAATATAATCATTTCCTATCATAGCTAACTAATACTTAATATTACAATTAAACTAATTCACTCACTAGATGACACTTTTCAAAATTTAATTTAATTTGTTGGTGAATTTGAAATTCTAATCTAATAAATGAAAACTTTGTCCGACTTACTAATTTTATTGATGAAAATACTTTTAAGTATTCAAAATTTATTTTAAAAAATCTCAAAAAAAAAGATATTTAACATCTATGATATTAGAAAAATTAATTACATTAAATTTATTTTAAGATAAAAAATAAAATAAAATGTTCACTAATTAATATTAATAATAGAAATAACATTTTTCTTTTAAAATTAAATTATTATTGACCATATATATATATATAGAAGTACAATTTTAAAAAGGGATGAACAGGAATTACACTCATAAATTTAGAGTTGAGAAAAAAATAAATCTAAATTTAGTTAAAAAGGATACGCATGGAGGAAGTCGGCCCAAAACGCAAATCTAGTAATAACATATAAATAGGAAAAACAAAAATAGAAAAACGTTAAAAAAGCGAAATAAAAATAGAGAACAGGAATAACGCACTCGCCCAGCAAGTTGGAGGAAAAGTTATATAAAAGGAGGTGATTTCCTTAGAAGAGTGAAGTGGACGTGTGAAAGGCGAATTACATTGCATTATTATTATTCTGACTTTATTTAATGTGAAGATTCATTTACATGTAGGTGAAAAATGTGTTTAAACTAATTCTTCTGACTTGCAGCTGTACAAAGAAATTAAGCAAAGATGGTGCACATAATTGAATCTAAGCGAAAAAGGTAACTAAATTTATATTTAATGGTATAAGCTTTTCAGATGAATTGTGGATACAAAATTTTAGATAAAAATTTTGTATTTATTTGTTTATTCAATGTTTTGAAGTACTAATAAATTAATTTTTTCTTTGTCACAGAATGTTATGTATTTCGACTAAGCAACAACAAGAGTTGGAAGACTTTGTAAATTCGAATATTTCATGCAAAGAATTGACACTGCTTAGTTTAAGTAATGAATCGTGGTGGTTTGGATGGGGAGTTAAGTTTGGTGTGGGTGTGAATTTTGATATTGAGATAGATGCATGGAATTGGTTTTGCAATGTCCATACTGCCAGTGAAGATCAAATTCATTTGATAAATTTAATCTTACTATACTGGCCACATTTTTACCCACGGATTGTCATTTGTTGCACTTGTGATGAAAAACTAGATGGAAAATACATTGGTACTGACACAGTTACAAAACATGCAATTGAAGATGCAACAAGCGGTTTTCCTTCCAATAGATTATTGTTGGATTATAGTGATCTTTTCACTCGAAGTTCCAGAATAAAGGAAAGATTTCAGAGGATAAGATCAAGGATAGAGAAGAAAAGAAAAATTTCAGAAGATAATTTAAAGATCGGGAAGAAGAAGAAGAGTTTGGTGATAGTTGGGTCTGGTAAATCAAATGCTCTCTAGCTTTTTAATTTTAGAGAGCATCATTTTGAAAAAGATAGTTGAAGTACTTTTCTAAGAGCGGGAAAGACAAATTTTGAAAAAGATATTTGAAGAACTTTTTTAAGAGAGGAAAGAAAATTTAATACTTATTTTTTCTTTTGGATTTTTGCGTCTTACTCACCATTGTAATTATATGAATCATTTTGGAAAAGGAGTCATTAAGAGAAATTCTTCTTGATTGACTCTTTACGGGTAGTAGAATATTTTCTTCATTAATTATTGAGGTGTGCTTTAGCATTTGGTTCACCATTGTAAATATATAGGTCATTTTAGAAGAGAAGTAAGAAAAATAAAATCTATATTAATATCAAATATTTATTAGTTTTATTTGCAAGCTGAGTTTTTACATCTTACTCACCACTATGACTATTTACAATTACTTTAGAAGACATTTTTATTACAAAATTTAAATACACGCTTAATATATTGTTATAATTTGAATATAATTGAAATAATATTTAAGTTGTATTTGATGTAATCAAACACTTCTCTACATATTTCAATGACTAAATAATTGATTTATGTGTTGACTATTTTGCAACTCTAGTGAGTAACCTCACCTGTGAATGTCATTTGTCTTAGACTCCTTGTAAAAAATAAATTGAAAATGAGTTCCATTTGCAGTTAGAGAAATTTATACAAGCTTGCCAAATAAGAAAAAGACACACACAAAACTAAAATACTTTTCATACTTATTATCCTTATATCTTCTTTGTTCAATACAAACTTACTAGTCCCTGCCATTTAGGCAGGAGACTATAGTTTTCATATCTCTTCTTTCAATTAGTTTGTCTTTGAAAATAGTGCAATAAACTTTTAAGATATGGTTTTGGTTGTTTTATTTATATTAGCTCTTTATTTATATGCTATTCCTATTTTTTGATTGGCTAGAGCTATTTTTGCTAGTGGTATTTTGTTTTATGAATAAACAAATCTGATGAAAATTATATGATTAGCAAGTGGCATTGATAAAATTATTCATGTGCATTGTTTATGCTTCCACGTTTAGCATACATGCAAGGGACAAGGACAGGTGGAAAATGATAGGCTCACCTACCTAAGCAATTGTCATTGTCTATGCTTCAACGTTTAGTCTACATGCAAGAATAGGTGAGAGATGATGGCTCACCTAGTATGAAATAGATTTCAAGAAGCTCAGGGATTCATAAGAGGAGGAGAGTAAAGATGTTGAGTTAAAACTAGTTGAAGAATACAAGCAAAGAGAGAGTTGTGCTGTATTCAATTTATGTTCTATTGTATCCATAATGCCACTAGGATGCTTTTACTCTCCATGAAAAGAGCTTTGGATGAATATTCCATGGTTAGGCATTGCTAAGGAGAATGACTAGATACAACGTGTAGATGAGAGCTAGAACAAGCTCGATTGAGTTGTTGCATTGATAGTCAAAAACATTTTGAATCATCCTATGCGAACCATTGTCCTTAGGTCTGGCATGGTCAAGTTCATCCACCACATTGGTGTCCTTATCAGGTAAGCCCCATTAGATAACAGAATGCATTCTTTCTTTGTTTTGTCGCTTGTTCTCTTTTTAGACTAAAATAATGATAACAATCTACATGTGACTCTTCACTTGGCCTTGGTTGTATGGGTGTTGCAAAGATAGCCTTACCTATATCAATATTACCTTCCCTTATGCTATGCATTCTTAGAATTATCATGTAATAAAATTGAAAATCTTTTGGCAAATTGGAAAATATGATAGCGTCACATCTTTAATAGCTCAATCAAGTGGCTTTTAAGTTTCATCTTCCACATCTAAGGCTTCTTATGTTCTTCTACTTCTATCAGTTGGCATTCTTTTTAAACGCATATAGAATGAGCATTTCCTGCCAAATTTGGCCGTACAAGTTTGAAACATTCTTTTAAATTTAAAAAGATGGATTATATCAGAAAATTGAACATATCTGTAATGAATGGAGAAATGCTTCTTTATATGTCTGTACGTGCCAAGGGGTTAATTTTGAATGATTCATTGTTTTTCAAAAGAAATTAAATTTAAACTTTTGTATTACTGCAAAAACCTATTTTTTTGAGTGTGACATTGAGAGCTTTTTTTACCTTTGAAAAATGTATAACTGTATCTTTATCATGGAAGGGCATGAAGGTTTTGTTAATAAAGAAAAATAAAACTATCCCTCGTGAATTTTTTTTTGAGCATGTATTGGTTTGTCCCAGAAAAAGAAAAGTTGCTGCTATTCTAAAATGATGGGAAATTTGATTGGAGCCGAGTCTATATTTTATTTTTATTTTTATTAAACATGTGACTCTTTGAACAATTTTTAAAAAATTGATATTTGAGCTATTCAGACTCCAACATACTATAACAAATGTAGTACTCTCGAATTCATTTAAGTATCAGTGGCTCGGACTGTAACGTTTGGCATATGTAACTTTATTTAATTAGACATTCCAATATTGCTGGTCATTTGGAACCGTGGGGATCTCTGTTTGATCTAAATTGTAGACATTGAATGTTTTGCTTTGATCAAAAGGTTAAAGATTATAGAGATGACATTTAGTATAGCATCGTTATTGTTATTTACATTCTCTAGTTAATGTCATTTAATAGAGTAGTTTCTTTATGCTTTCTATCAATAGAGTTGTGATCTTGTTTTTTCTTTCGTGTTGAATCATCATAAATATAGCGTAAATTGAAATTATTCAATCAGAAAACAGTGATTGTGCAGTTGTTCATAACTGAAGTGAAATTTTCTCTTTGAGCAAATCGTTTGCTAATGAGGTTGATTGTTGTGGAAGGGGGAATGACCACGAATTGGCTCTTAAGGATTGTTTCTCATCGAGACAGAATGGTGTGTTTATTGTTATTGTAACCACTGGTTCAATAAGAGTATAAAATGGCCGTTCATTGTCTTTATAGAAAAAATAAATAGTTATTATTATTAAAGTTGATTTGTTTAATGATTTATTATTATAATAGTCCCTACTTTTAGTAGATTAAATCTATTAATTATTACAATGTAGAAAAACTAAGATTCTAAAGTTTGTGAAATCTTATTTTAAAATTTAACTTTTGTTTCCTAATTTCTCTTTTCTCATTGATAAAATATTTTTAATAGTGTTTAACTTAATTTTTAACTAAAAATAACAAAAATAAAAGCTATGGATAAGTTGAATTAATCATGCTAGCCATTTTTTTGGAACTTCTGATTTGTCAAAACCTCATCAAACTTGTTCAAAAGCTCAGTCATATGCAAGTTCTACTATGGTAGATCTCCTTGACAACTTATTTGGCAAAAAGGGACACGCTAGTGATGGCAAGCTGTATAAAAGACTTGATTTGAAGAGTCAAATTTGTCAATCTAGAAAATAAGATCCACACTAAAATTCCAAATAAACTCATAGCCTGCCATGTAGGTATTATATCTAGTGTTGCTAGCCGAAATTAATTATAAACCATCCATCCTAAATAAAAACCCTTGTATCAAAACAGCCTTCAAGAATCTGTCACAGAGGCCTTTCTTATATGGAGAAATTACAAAGCATTCAACATTTTCACTGGAGATGGTTGTAAGTTTTAATCAAACAGATAAAAGAAATAAACATATTTAAGATATCGATAGAAAAATGGAGACAAAACACGTAGCACACAATTTAATGTGGTTCCACAAAACTTGCCTACATCCACTCATGAAGTAGGAAAAATCTTCACATACCCAACAATCTCCCACTTAAGTCCAACCCATACAGCCATAAGTAATAACATCCCTGCTTTTACATCTTTAATATTACATTATAATCAGGCCTTGAGAAGACTTTAATTGTGCCAAACTCTATTCAAGAAAACTTCGAATCTGTTAGACTGAATACAATCTAACACCATAATATCTTCCATTACAACTTTCATAGATGCAAATTCACCCATTAATCTAATTTGAGGAATGCTTCCAATGCTATTTGAATGCAAGTCACATTCATCAGTAATCTGAAGAGGCTCAAAGGGCCAAGCAAAATTCTGTCTAGTTGCCTCAAGCTCCTTTGCACTCAGACAAATTGCTTTCTTGTTCTTTTTAACAGAAGCTCCAACATTTTTTTCTATTAGACTTAGAACATAATTCTATATTGTTCTCTAAAGTACTACCTTGATTTGTTTCCATTACATCATTCTCAATGACAAAATATTCAATAGGATTTTCATCTATATCCATGGGCATAATTTCATCGATTACAATTCTTTCATCTTTAGGTACTACTTCTTCTTTTAATTTCTTATATGCAGAATTGAAGTTATGTTAGGCTTCCCAATTTATTACCTTTCAGTTGCTCATTTTTAACATCTTTGTTTTGGATGTCTAAGAAACTTGTGCCACCGCTTCCCACTGCTATGATGAATAGCTCCCACTTCATTGAGAGTCTCTACCAGATATAAAGTATCTATTTTAATTCCTTTTGCAATTAATAAGGACCCTTTTGTCACCTTCCATTTATTGAATTCCAACCTTGCATAAAATCCTTGAGAGAATAATTGCCCAACTGAATTAGAATTATTTTTTAGTTGAGGGACATACTTTACATCCTGTAGAAGCCAACTATTTCCACTGCCTAATTTTAACAAAGCATCCCCCTTTCCAACAATATTTGGAAATTTATAATCAGTAAGAAATGTCTTACCAAAATTGCCACTTCTAAGGGTTTTGAAAAACTCCCTATGTTGGGTAGTATGGAATGATGCCCCTGTGTTGAACACCCAATCATTTGTTGCAACTTTTGTTGAAGACAAACTTAGAACCTCGCCGTACTCCATATCTGCTCCTTGCTTTCAACCAAGCTCTAATACCAGTTGTAAGTTTTAATCGAGCAGATAAAAGAAATAAACATATCTAAAACATTGATACAAAAATGGAGACAGAACACATAGCACACAATTTAACATGGTTTGGCAAAACTTGCCTAGGTCCACTCATGAAGCATTGAAATTTTTTATTAAGATTTTAACTAATACAATACAATTCATGGCATATACATTGAAATCTTTTTATTAAGGTTTTAACTAATACAATACAATTCATGGCATATACACAACCATTTATAGAGTCATATACAATCACCAAGTAAAGAGAATGGAGAAGGCCAATGGTTGTGACCGTTGGACTTCACATACCCAACAATGGTTTCTTCTTCACAATAGGATAGAGACAAATACTGTGGAAATAGCTGAAAAGTAAATTGTTCACTAAATACCATAATTTGAAAGATTGGGAATTATCTCACAATTTTGTAGCTTTAAAATAAGCCACCATAAAATTTGATGGCAACATGATGAGATGAACATCAGTGAATATCCAAACATATATATTCAATCTGACAAGCAAAAAAAGCATTCAATCATTTGTCTGACTTCAAAAAAATTCTAAACAAAAGATTCTAATAATATTTTTAAGCTACAATAGGTTAACTCATTAATATACAGTTTTTAATTTCATTTTCTAGATGCTTATTTTTAGTTTGAAGTTTATCAATATTTAGTTTACATAATTCAAGTCAATTTCTTCAAATTTATTGTGAGCTATTAGTGTGTTATTGAAATGTGAAGTTTGAAGTATTTAGTTTTATTTTTTCAAATAATTTTAAAAAATTGTCTTTATGTTTGATATATATCATTACAAATGGAGTGCTTGGTGTTATTCTTTTTCAATCTCTTTTTCAAACATATATTTTTATTTTCTATTCATATTCATCCTTTTAATTAGTCTATTTTAAAGTTCTGTACCTAAAATGATCTAATCTAGTCTTCAATTAGGTTATAATAGTTTTACTTTCACCTTGATTTACTCTCTTTTATGCACATTTTCTTATAGTTTTCATATGAGATTGTTTTTATCATTCCATTCAATCCTTGTTTTTTACTTTATTATTTTTAAAAGATATCTTTACAATAAGATTAGAATGTTCACCAATAAACTTTATATTTATTTAACTATATAACATTATTAAAACATAGTAATTGAACAAGAGAAGACATTGAGGTAGATAACTCTAAACATGTGATAGTAGATTGTCTATTAATAAATCATAATAAAATAAATATAATTATAGTTGAATAAAGGAGAAAGGTTTTGAGGAAATACAATATATGAATATTGAAATCTTAAGTGTTCTCACTTATTGTATTTTTAGGTATATTTGGTTCTTCACATTTCAAAAGAATGGTTTCTTCAAATCACTACATAACAAAATGATATTGATTTGATTTAGATTAGATATATAGTCACTACAATAAGATGTTCATAATATTGAATAGTGATGGCTTATTAAGTCATTATTCTTGTGAATAATCATCTATGAAATGCAACTTCCCACAAACTAACATGAACCTAATTTATTGTTTATTTATCAAACTATTAACCTAGATATAAATTGCCCAATTATTACAACCACACACTTGGTAAGGACTCATGCTCTAATAGAGCTCTTGTTACCTAATGTTCTCATAAATAAATTCTTTCCTCTTTTTTCTTTAAGGACAATGATTTTGACAATGTTTGATTATCCTTCTCTTGGAATGTTAGAGATTTTTTCCATCTTAAATTAGAGCTTCCAAAAGCCTCTCTATGCCCATTAATAATCCCCTAGTGCCCCTTTCATAATCCCCTAGTGCCCCTTTCAGAAAAACAAAATTACTTTTATTTCTAAAATAGAGATAATTGTAGGTCAATTTGAAAAAGTTGATTTTTTATTTTATAATTAACTTTACCCTAGTCTGTAAAAGTCCATTATTTTTTATCATTAAATTTGTAGCTACAAAAGTTGCTACTATCACTAAAGCAACTATACGCCATCTACAAAAGCCCCCTTTTCTTTCTTGGGAGTGAGCAATTGGGCACCATTCTTAAAAGCCCTTTACATTTTTAGGATATGAAACATATTGTATGTTAGTAAAATTTAGAGCTGTCATTATTTATGTACTTAGTTTTTTTTCAAGATTTGAACAATACTAATAATTTTTCTTTATAGTTTTAACTTACTGGTTCTTTTAAAATGATAAATAAATATATAACATTTTTACAAATCTTGGTATTTTTATTGCTTTAATTGCTAAATTTTCTAGAAGTTGCATAGAGTTTGTATTATTTAGAATAATATTTGGTCATTAATAATAAAAAACTTTGTAGTCTTCAATGGAAACTTAAACTGGACTTAATTTTTACATTTAATATTAGTTTTTTTATTGCTTTAATTGCTAAAATTTATAGGCAATTAAAGCTTTGACTCTTGAAAAGTTTATTGCTAAATCTTTATTGATAACATTCTGTATAACATTCTATTCCTTAGAAATTGAAATATTAGAAAAGCTAAGTATTAATTACCTTTTGTCATCCCATTTTTCTAGAAATTATTCTTATCTTCAACTTGCCAAAGCCATCCACAAACATCTCCCACTTATCCCACCATACACAGGGATGGTGGGATTATAACTTCACACAACCCTTATTATAATTATAAATATTATAAATAATTTACATAGACAACAAAAAGTATAAAATTAAATCCCACACATGATTGTTCCTTAGTGAACTTATTTTAAAGTTTTCCTTCTTGTACATCTCAAAATATATAAGATGAGTGTCTGTATATTAGATTACTCTATTGAAAATGTATCCTTGAATCCACATGATTAGCCTTGTTTTTCTCCTTGAAGAGTAAGGAACATGAATTAACTTGTGACTCTTCTTCACTTACTTTTCTCCCCCATCTACCTCGTCATCCAAACCATCCAATGGAATATATGCACAACCTACTAGAAAATAAAACATTTTTTATTGTGTGTGAGAATTGTCAATAACCAAGCGAAAAGGTTGGGCATTAACCAAAAAATTATTTTTGTTGTTGTGATTGAGCTACATATTTTGTGAGATAAATTTATATAAAAGGGGATCCAGTGAAAAAGGAGGAAATTTTGGGAGAATAGAGAAAAGTGAGGAGAGAAGTTGTGAATATTATTAAACTTATAATCAAATTGTGAAATTGGTATGAATAAATATGAAGAACATAACAATGACTCAATTGTGAATTGTTTTGGAGATACTTTTTTCTTTTTTCTATTAGATATAAGGTAGAAGTCTTAGAACAATATTGTGAGTTATAACATCATGAACAACTTATGTTCATCAAGGTAAAGAGAGAGGAACCATGATCTGTGACCCATTCATATCTAATCATTAATAACATCGAGCCATTCAAAATAACACAAAAAAATAAACTTCTAAATTGCTCATTAACCCATGTGGAAGCAATGGGGCCATTAGACCACTTGAGCCTCAAATCGGCATCTCTTATGTCATTGTGTCAGTTGATGAGGAAGACTTCCTAAGGGATACCAGAGCACACATGAAGGAACTAATAAGGATGCATGGGGTCCTTCCATTCCTAATATTTGTGGTGTTTTGTGTGAAAATAACACCATTTTCTATCTTCCCTCTAGAATCAACCTATTGATCACATCATTCACACTAGTTCTATTTGCAGTATCCTTGTCTATCCTAGCATCAATATCAACATATATGTTTGCAATGTCTTTGGTTGGCTTAGCACATATTTGTTGATTTTGTCGATCCTGCTTGATCACCTCAACCATCATCTTTCTTTGTTTGATATGTTCTAACATTTCATTCAAGGTACAATCATAGTCAAAGTTTTCTCCCTCTTTGGTTTTGACCACATAGTGAACACCCTCATTCTTTAGGACATTTGAATAGGCCTTGGTAACTTTCAACATTTGACGTTCTTTGATTTTAAAGCTCAAAGTTACTTGCTTAGAAACATGATGTTTAATCAGCCTCCACAAACACTTTTATCAAGTATTAAAGGAATATTGTAATACTCAAAATTCCAATCCAAGTGTCTATATTGAAGTCTACCGCTATGTTGTTTCTAATATGTAGGGAGAGAATATTTGTCTACTTTTGATGTCTTTCCTCTTACAATTGGTTAATATAAATATAGTACTCAAGGGGCTTAATTATGAACATACATGCTAGTTTGGTGAAGAGTCTCATTGAAGAGATACTATGTCTAAACTTAATACAAATGACTTGGTTATGATCAAGTGTGACCATACATCAAGTGAACTAGTATGCCCTATAATTATTGGGCATATGAATGTGCAATAAGATAATCATTCCCCCCATGATGAGTAAATATGATCATTTTCTTGATCCATATAAATGCATTCAAGATCAAAATAATTAGGAATTTGCAACCTGATTCTAAGAGAAAGAATAACCAAATATTCATAGTTGGTTTGATCATATTATTTCAAATAAACACACACACACACACACACACACACACACACACACACACACACACACACACACACACACACACACACACACACACACACACGAACTGTTCTTTCTTTGACTTTTGACTGATGCTATAGTTTCTCAACTGTTTGCCTTAGCTAGGGAAGATAGCAAGGTATGAATAGGTTTAGATATCACCTAACAAGTGATATCAAGGAGAATACATAATATCAAGTCAACATGATATTTTTATATCCTAGTCATGAATGTGCACTAACACCATGTCACATGATCTTTCCCATAACATGTCATGGCATGTTCATGGAAATTACATCACATAATGTCCACCATGATTATTTCGTTAAGACCATATTGATCTACAAAAAAATCGAGTCAGTGTGATATCAATCAATACATCCAAGAGATATTAACTATCAAGACATTTCCATGAATATCAAGTCAACATGATATTCATCATGATTTTAAACATCATAAAGTCATCTCCTTACAATGTTGAATACAAGTGCACATTATTAGAAAGATCATCACCTTTTAGTAATATACATAGGGGCTCATAAGTCATACAGTCGCACATATGAAAAAAGAGTTTACACATCAAATATCTTATATATACACACACATATATATCCACTATTAATTTCATAGCTTTATTATTATTTTTAATCCATTGGAATTTTTCTATTTCATCCTCAAGTTTTGTCCTTTTGTCTTTTACATATGAGTCTAACTTGCACTCTCTTCTAATACCATCATGATCCTTAGCTTCCACACTATGAAGTTGTTAGCCCCTTCAAGGAAATCCTCAAATCACATTTTATTTTTCATTTTGAGGCATGGAACATTGATTGTACTTATCAAATTAGTTGGTCTAATTTCTCAAGTTTAACTTTGATATTATTGAATAGATTTTGATACCATGTGAATGTTATTAAAATTATAATCAGATTATTAAAATGATATGAATATATATAAAGAACATAAAACTAACTCTATTGTGAATTATTTTGTAGATAATTTTATCAAGTGTTGAAGGAATATTGTAATGCTCAAGATTCTAATTTGAGTTTCTTTATTGAAGTTGACTACTCTGCTATTGCCAATTTGTAGGGAGAGAATATTTATCTGATTTCAATATCTTTCCTCTTACAATTGATCAATATAAATATAGTACTCAAGGGGCTTAATCATGAACAAACATGATAGTTCTATGAATAGGCATGATGTCTAAACTTAACTAATTCAAATGACCCAATTATGATTGGGTGTGATCATACATCAAATGAATTGGAAAGCCCTACGATTATCAGACATGTTAATGTGCAATAAGATAATCATTTATCCCCCTCGATTTGATGAGTAAGTATAATCATTTCCTTGATCCATATAAATGTATTCAAGATCAAAATAATCAGGAATTTGCAACCTAATTCTAAGGGAAAGATAATCAAATATTCATGGTTGGATCAATCAGATTAGTTTCAAGGAAAAATCTCAAAGAGTTTTATAACAGAGTAGATCATATCAATATGTATGTGTGTGAGTGTATATCAGTTCACATGGTGAACTAACTAATATACATGCATAAACATATACATACATTTTGCTAATTAATATTTTTTTGAATTATAATCGACAGTATAATTTCTCAATAGATGTGTGCAAGGCGAATTGATATTTGACTAGGTTTGATCTCCATCTTTTTAAATTCATATCTCTAGAAAGGGGCCAAACCACATTCATTTTCATGATTTCTTATTAATTATTATTCTCTACATATCATCATCATGCTCTACTAGTTCAAGCTTGAAACTAGATTGTTTTTTAGAATAAAATTGTATTGAATTGCTTGAATGCTACTATATGAGTTGATATAATTTTTTTCTTTACAATCTTGCTTTAAACTATCGTGAAACTCCAACAACATTTAAAATATCAAAGAAGGCTCGACATCATAAAATGGAAGGTAAATTAGAAGAATAAAATTAAATGTTTCTAAGCATCATGAGCATTATTTTTATGAGGAGAAACCCATATATATATATATATATATATATATATATATATATATATATATATATATATATATATATATATATATATATATGAATGAACAAATTAATTTTTCTGCACTATAGCATTGGCATTTTAAATCGAATAATTATATATATAGACACACACACATAATGTATGTATGTATGCATATGAATATATATGTATATGCACATGCATGTATGTATATATGTGTATATGTGTGTGTGTATATATATATATATACATATATACATATATATACATATATACATATATATACATATATACATATATATATATATACATATATATATATATATGTATATATATACATACATATATGTGTATATACACACACACATATATAAATATAAATAAATAAATGTACACACAAACACACACACACACACACACACACACACACACATGTGCATAGTGTTTTAATTTGATGATTGTATTATTATTACATTGTTAATCTTTGCAGACACCATTTTCACAACATAGTTATCAAGTACTCCATTTCTTTACCTTGTTATGTTGGATTTTTTTAAGAAGTTACATGAATTCTTTATTCTTGATTAGCAATCAAGATTTTTGGGTACACATGAACATTGAGATTTTAATGTAAAGAAGAATATAAATTTAGGAGATAAATGTGAATCAATTCTTCTAAATTGCAACTATGAAAGAATTTCAATAAAAATGGTCTACATAACTGAATCTAAGCTTAAAAGATTTAATTGAGTTTATATTTGATGGCATAATTTTTTCATAGTTCGTGAATTGCGGATATAAAGTTTTAGATAGAAATTTTGTATTTATTTATTTAATCAATGTTTCAAGCACTAACATTTTTTTCTCCTTCACGAAATGTTAGGCCTTTTGACTAAGAAACAACAACAGTTGGAAGACTTTGTAAACTCAAAAATTCCATGCCAATAATTGACACTACTTAGTTTATGTGACAAATCATGGTGGTTTGGATGGGGAGTTAAGTTTGGTTTGGGTGTGAAATTTGGTATTGAGATCGATGCATGGAATTGGTTTTGCAATGTCTATACTGCCAATAAAGATCAATATCATTTGATAAATATAATCTTGCTCTACTTGCGACATTATTACCCATGAATTATTATGCCGAGAGGCGTTATACAATCACAGCATGAATCCCTAATTCTCCGTCAACAAAAAAGAAATGGGAGTCGTTTCACATTTACGTTTCGATTTGCATTTCGCTTTGCATTTTCATTTTCTTTTTCCAACTGATGGAATGCAAATCGGTTTTCAATCTTGTAAGGGTAGGAAGACATAAAGCCATTCCAAAATGTTAAATATGTTGCCCTTGCCATAATGAACATACACAGAGATCCGTCTTCTACTTTGCCATAATCGAATGCTTCCCGTGGAGATCTAAAGAAGGTGCCAATTCGACTGCATAGCATTCAGTCAGATATTGTTTATGCATTCAAATTTTTTCCATCGAATCTTGGCATTGTTAATGTTATGAATTTTCCTTGTGTTTCATATTTGTGATAATGCTTCATATTTGCATTTCATATTGTGATAATGATATTTCTCTTTATTGTATTGTCTGATATATATTTTTTGCTTTTAGTTAGTGGAAGGGTGAAAAACGTATATTTCTTATTTTCTTTTTGTAACTATGAAGCCCCAATGAGGGCGACGATTGACTTCAAAAAAATTTCTCTAGTTGCTGGGCTTTCTGACCGAGGCAAGAAAGCTTAGATGTCAGGGAAAACATATTTGTTTCCGCTGAACTGCTTCCCTGTTGCAACACCGATGTATCACTATAATTTGAAAAATTTAACATGGGTTGTGAAGATTGTTGACTGCAGTGGTACTCGGCTTCTTCACAATTACTCCCTGCTACCAAATCCCTCATTAAATTTGAAATTTCCATGACTTCGATGGTCGTTGAGAATCCACTAAATCAAATGTCTGTTTCAGAATAGTACATGAGGTTTGGCTCTGTCGGACTACAAGTTCTGCTTCATCTATTTCACCGCCTGGTTTGCTTTATGCAAAGAGCACACAAATCTTCCCAAATTACGTCACTAGCTATTATTCATACATTTTTTAAGATCTTCAATCCATTCACAATGGAATATAAAAATATAATATCTATATAAAAATTAAATGATAACTTTAGTTGAGGTTTTTAATTTTTATGCATAGATAAATTTTACAATGTAATTTTTTTAACACATTTTTCAATACTAACTATTCCTTTATAGAGATTGTGTAACACTTGCTTAATGGATGTATTATTTTCATTTATAATAGTCCTTTTGTTTACAGAACTATTTAGATTTTCAATAATATTTAGTTTTACAATAGTATTTTCATTTACATTACTGTTTACATATTAATTCTATTTAGCTCTTTTATTCAAATATATTTTATGCATAAATTAGTTTAATGTTTGAAATGTGGAAGGCAATGCCACCATTTTCAAACATTAGAATGTAATTTTTTTGTAGAATATTATAATGCAATTTTTTCGTACAATATTGCAATGTAATTTTTATCCATAAATAATGTTTCAAAAGTGGAAGGCACTCCCACCATTTTTCTTATATTATATTGCTAATTCTTTTATTCAAATATATTTTATTCATAAATTAGTTTAATGTTTGAAATGTGGAAGGCAATGCCGCCATTTTCAAACATTATAATCTAATTTTTTCGTAGAATATTAGAATGTAATTTTTATCCATAAATAATTTTAATGTTTGAAATGTGGAAGGCAATGCTGCCATTTTCCCACATTAGAATGTAATTTTTATGCATAGATAAATTTAATAATATTTATTGGTTAAATATTTCTCATGTATATATAAATAAATGTTACTTCATTAATGTTTTTTTCCTACTAGCTATGGTGAGACCTAGGTTGAATTTTGAGACGGAGGAGGAAAGGAGAGAATACCAAAGACAATATCAAAGAGAGTATCGTAGAGAATATCGTAGACGTCAACAAAAACAACAGACTGAACTTGAAAGAGAACAACAAAGAGTAATAGAAAATCAAGGGCGCAGGCAAAGATATGCTAGAAGAAGTGCAGAAATAACGGTTGAACAACTAGAAATTGAAAATCAAGATCTAAAAAATGTAGATAGAAACCATCGTCGATGTACTTCTGAGAGGGTCCTTCCTCAAAATTCACAAAGCTACCAAGTTCAACATCCTCAAGCAGAACCAAGCCACATATATGATCATCCTCCAAATACAAATAATCAACTAAATATTGAGAATGGACACTCACCATCCATAGAACGTGTACCAGAAACACCACAACATGGAAGTCACATACATGTTGATTTAGAGTTGCAAAATGATAGACAAAACATGACCAACCCAAATGGTACACTTCAAAATGATACATAAAACATGACCAACCCAAATGGTATGCTTCAGTCCGAATTTAGAAGATTCCAAATGCAGTTTAGATATCAAATAGATAGTTTGAAAACACCAAATATGTGTTATGTTTGTCAGGAGTCGTATGTAGGAATGAAAGTATATCACACCAGTGAGGGTCCAATATGCAATAGGTGTCACCAAGAGACAGGAATTCATAGGTTTTCATCTGCAAATAATATGGATCTTGGATGTCAACCACCAGAGCTTGCAAATTTAACTCAGGTTGAAGAGATGTTGATTGCATGTGTAAACCCTATATTGCAAGTTACACATGCAACTGGTGGTCAATATAAGTATAAAGGACATACCATTAGTTTTCCCCAGCATGTTGAATAGCTATCAAAAGTCTTGTCACACACAATTGATCATTTACCAATCATTATTGTTCGAAGAAGGGATCAATGTGGTACACAATATAACTTTACTGTGAATAGGGATCGTGTTTATAGAGCATTGAAATACAAAGTTGAAAATGATAAATTCTATGCAGATGTCAGGATAGATGAAAGTGCTCTTAATGACTTGCCTACAAATACGAATGAGAATATTTTTCATAGATTAAAGACGGTGCACATGGAGTTTGATTCAGATGCAAATGAAGTTGTATTCCTAGGTCCTCTCATGGAGACAGATGAAGGTAATATAATTGAGCACACAGACTCTATGGCTTCAAGGCAACCTAATGCACAAAGGGAAATGGAATTAATTCATGCATGGGTTAATAATCTTGATGTCGTTCCCTCTGCTTTAATTGAGTGGCCATCTATAGGTGCATCACCTATCAATGAGTATGTCACATCTAGGTTGTTGGATATGGATTTCCCAACATTATTTCCAGATGGAAGTTGTGATTGGTTAGAGCCTAGAATGAAATGAGTATACTTGCATGAATTTGTAAAGCATTTGATCAAATACAGGGATCATCGCTTTGGAAAACATCCATGGTTTAGGTATTTTGCACAGAACATGGTAATGAGACATCGCGCACAAAGTTCAACATCTATTTTTGTAAAAAGGAGCTTTCATGAAATGCCAATTACTATTAATGAATTGCGTGAACATATGGAGAATATGCCATCTAATAATCTCACAGATAGGCTAATGCAGTTCGGAACAAGTCTAAGAGGAACAAAGATCATATTGGGCAAAAAATAAAGCAGAATTAATTGACTTGCTTGACCAGCTTGGCACACCTACAATTTTCTTTACATTAAGTGCAGCCGATATGCAATGGCCTGATTTACATGCACTAATGCCTGGTACACCACCTACTGATCCACGAGAGGCTCAAAAATGGAGAAGGAAGAATATCATTGACTATCCACATATAGTCACTTATTACATGCACTTAAGGAATAAAATGTTTAGGAAAGAAATACTTGAAAAAGGTATGAAAGTAAAGGACTTTTGGTGTAGATATGAGTGGCAACATCATGGTTCACCTCATGTTCACGACTTCTTATGGCTTGAAGGGGCACCAAATATGGACACTATTAATTGGTCAAATGAGGATGAACGAAAAAGTGCAGAAAGATATTTTGACTCCATTATTCATGCATGGAATCCTAGACATGATCCGCATCAAAGAAATATACATGTAAGTTTCATATTATAAATCAATTAAATATTATTATATGTTTCTCACCTCTATCTAATAGAATAATATATAAATTATCATTTTTAGGTCTTCCAAAATTTTGGTCAGCATCCATGCCTGAAGAATACAACACAACTCGCTGAGATGGATATAGATCAAGATTATGAATAGATACTCAATTGTGTTGAAAGACACATGGTATGTAAGGAGGGAGCATGCCTTCATAAAAAAAGAGGACGCATGGTTTGCAGGTTAATCAAATTCAAAAAAACTTATATCTAAATTATCTATTTTACCTTTTTCAACAAGTTGGATTGACAAGATATCTATTCATCAATGCTTCAGGTATAATGCTCCTTGGAAATTAAATTTAGATGGGTCAAAGTTATACACAGATGCATATTCATGTGAGAGAAAATTTGAACTAGCAAGAAATGATGATAGAGTTAATACACACAATCGATACATACTGCAATTGTGGAGGGCCAACGTTGATTGACAACCTGTCCTTTCAAGACATGCAGTTTTCAAATATATTGCAAAGTATACAGCAAAAGTAGATAAAAGTTCTGAAACATATCAACAAATGTTGATGCGTCTTTCAAATCTTGAAAATCCTGATGATTTAGCATCACGGGCATATAGAAAGCTTTTAACTGAGACAGTTATAGAAAGAGATATTGGAGCTCAAGAAATGTGTCATATGTTATTACAACTTCCATTGGTGGAGTGCAACAAAAAGTTTGTTAATCTAAATGTCTCACGTGAAGTTTTCAAACCTGTGGTAATCAATGATGATGAAAATGAGGAAGAACTCACAAAATCTTTTGTTGATGGTTATAAAATAAGACCACTTTCTATGGAAGGTATTAGTTTGATTGATGCAGCAAGGTCCTGGATATATAATCGCAAAAGAAGAGGAGATAATAAATGGATCCCAAGAAAGAAAGTAGCTATTGTTAGAGTTTTCCCTAGGTATTTTACTATTCCTTCGCAAGATTCTAATAAATGGGTGGACTTTTGTTTGTCTAAGTTGATACTATACAAACCTTTTCGTAATGTTGACATAGACATTGGTCATCATGATGATACTATAGTAGCATATTGGGACTCATTCAACTATAATCCTTGGCATGTCCAAAGGCAAGAACATGCACAAAATGATGAACCTTCAACTGATTCAGAGATGGAAGATAACAGAGCCATTCAGGAAAATACTATAGAACATGAGTGGGAAATAATATCTGGGTTACACCGTGGTCAACATATGCCAGTTTTTGAAATTGACATGTTGGGAAGGAGAGATATTGATAGAAATACAAATTGGTCCATTCAATATCAAATTGAAGAGGAGACAATCCGAGCAATAAATTTCATACCTAAAATGAAAAAGCATGGATGTCTTATGTATGACGACATTTCACAATGCATCAACTTTACAACTCTCAGTCACAAGCAACAAAAGGCAGTTGACATTATTCTGACACACTACCATACCAATCAAGTGCAAAATCCTTTATTTATGATAATTCAAGGAACAACAAGAACGGGCAAGTCTTATCTAATTGGTACCATCAATCAATATTTTTAGATGGCATCGATGACAAATCCTTCTCCACTTCTATTGCTTGCACCAACTGGAGTTGCAGCTTTCAATATAGGGGCATCTACCATTCATTCAAAGTTGCGGATTCCAATTACAGATTTTGCCCAATTACAAGGAACAAGAATTTCAAGCTTTCAACAAGAGATGAAAAATATCAAATATATTTTGATTGATGAAATGAGCTTCATTGGCCAAAATATGCTGGAAAATATAGATAGTTGACTTAGAGAAGCCTTCCCACATAAAGCAGACATAAGCTTTGGAGGTATCCCTTTCCTTACAACACATGGTGTTATTAATGTCTCTCAATTCTTATTAACATTGGTCATATAGAATGTATATCTTTTGATTTTACTTTATGTACATAAATTAAAATTTTGCAACTATCTTTCAAGTGTCTCTATTATTTTAGTTGGTGATTTGGGGCAATTACCTCCGGTTAATGATAGACTAGCATATGATAGCAACAAGCGGGCAAAGTTATTATGGCAGGAATTCAAGATAGTGGTTACACTAGATAAAGTATTTAGGCAAGATGGAAAAAATATCCAACAACAAATATTTTTTCAGCTTCTCACAAATGTCAGAGATGCGAATCCACAAATAGATGACTGGAACTTGCTCATGACAAGAACACCTATAAGATTAGATGTTGTAGGCAATGATGAGTTTGATAAGGTAGTGCATTTATTCTCTACAAATGTAAATGTTCATAACCATAACGTGAGGATGTTGTATTCTTTAAGACATCCAGTTGCACGCAGCCTTGCAACCAAGTCAACGAATGGTAATAGAAATGAAGATTTATCAGGTGAGGAACTTGAAATAGAGTTATTGATTAGTCACAATGCAAGAGCAATGTTGACTAAAAATCTATGGATAGAAGCTGGTCTTGTGAATGGATCGTTGGGATATATTAGAAATATTGTCTACAAACCAGGAACTGCTCCACCTTAGCCACCAGCATATGTTACAGTTGAATTTGATAATTATTCTGGAGTACCATTTGATGATCATCATCCAAACATAATACCAATAGCTCCATTTCAGAGGGGTAGGACCTTCCAACTACCATTGAGGTTGGCATGGGCGTTAACTATTCACAAATCTCAAGGGCTAACTCTTTCAAAAGCCATAATTGACATAGGTCCAAGAGAAAGAGCAGGATTGACATTTGTGGCCATATCTCGTGTAAAGTCACTGGAAGCTTTGAGGATAATGCCACCATTTACATATAATCACTATGAGAAAATGAAAAGTGGGAAACAACTTTCAAAGAGAAAAGTAGAAGAATGTAGATTGAGAAGTCTTGAAAATCATTGATGTTTTCAAATAGACTATTTAATAATAAAGATTTGTTTCTTCTACTACATTATGTTATTATCATCGTCAACTATTATGTTGTTATTCTTATTATTACATTGATAGTTTATATTCCACAGTTAATGACAACTATAATTGGATATGCACAATGCAACATTATAACCTTATTATTTGCACTTTTTAATGGTTGCAAGTACAATTACGCTGAAATTTAATTTTACTAATTCTGCAATTTCTAAGTTTAACTATGATCATCAATTGGGTCCTCAAATTAAGGTAGCTATAACATTAATTCAAATTATAAAGACCACCTTCGATTGAAATAAATCAAAATGATTATGCTTCATGACTTTCAACCAATACATTACTATTCAATATTTGAAAAGTATGTTTGTATATTCTTCACTATCCTTCAAAGGTTATAATATTACCATGTTTCCATACCCAAAATTTCATTACCAATTCTAATACAATTTAGGTTTTTATACTAAGTAACCTATTATATTTTTTCAAAACCATTATTGATATAAAACTTATGTCCCTCTCATTAACTATGCATTTATTATTCTTTTTTATTGGTGCTAATACTTACTAAATTGTTTTCCATGATTTGTTTTAGGCATGACAGCCTCTGATGCACAGTCAAGCATTCTTGACATGAGCCCAACTTCTTCTGTAGGATCAAATCATTTTTTTGAGACAAAGTTTCAGAAGTGTGCACAAATAATTAAACAATGTTGTGCAACTATGGTAAAAGCACTTGAGAATGCAACTTTATCAATTGATCATGTACAAGAGATAGAGATAATGGAGATAGAAGATGTTGCCAAATATGTACGCAACACTTCTACAAAAGTAGATGCATTTCCACCCATGATGGAAAAGGTCTATGATGATCACATTACAAACAAAGGTCGTAATACGATTTTAATCTCTGAAGAATATGTTATGTACTTACATCATTATGGAGAACTCTACACATGGTCCATATGATGATTTCTCATCTTTCATTTTTTTAGTTATTACTTCATCTAAATAATTGTATTAGGAGATATAGTTCTCCTTTCATCTATGTATCAGAATAATAAATAAATGATTTAACTTTTTAGCTCAAATTCTTCTCGACTATACTTGCAGATATTTGAAATGTCTTTCCTTCACCTTTGTGTTTCTAGATACACTATTCATGCTAAGCATAATTAACATTAACCAATGGTCTATTTATAAATGTAATTAATAAAATTATAAAATTACTTAAGGAACATTGTAATCCTTATATTGCTCTTTAATTCTAAGAGGCATGTCTAACGACAACAAGCTACCCTCCTAGATATAATTGTAAATGCAACATTAATTGTAACTCTAACCACAGTCCTACTTTGTCCCCTAACCTTAACCCTAACCATAATTCTAATGCTTTGTCTACCCCTAACTCAAACTATAATCCTATTTGTAACTTAAATTCTAACCTAACTTATATTCTAACACTAAACCTAACCCTCAACTTTACCCTAACCCTAAACCTACCCCTAATCCTAACCCTTTATTTACCTCTATCTCTAACCCTAACCGTAACTATAATCCTAATACTAACCTTAACCTTAACCCTACCCCTACCCATAACTCTAACCCTAAATATAATTAACATTAACCAATGGTCTATTTATAAACCTAACTGATAAAATTATAAAACTACTTAAGGAACATTGTAATCCTTATATTGCTCCATTATGCTAAGAGGCTTGTCTAACGAGAACAAGATTCCTTCCTAAATGTAACTCTACATGGAACACTAAATGTAACTCTTAACCACAGTCCTACTTTGTCCCCTAACCCTAACCATAATTCTAATGCTTTGTCTACTCCTAACTCAAACTATAATCCTAATTATAACTTAGACTCTAATGTTAACTTATATTCTAATAGTAAACTAAACCCTAACCTTGACCCTAACCCTAACCCTAACCCTTTCTCTACCCATATCTCTAACCCTAATTGTGATCCTAATCTTAACCCTAACCCTAACCTTAACCCTAACCCTAATCGTAACCCTCATCCTAACCATTTCTTTACCCCTATCTCTAACCCTAACCTTAACCCTACCCCTACCCCTAACTCTAACCCTTACTCTAACCCTAATTGTGATTCTAATCTTAACCCTAACCCTAACCTTAACTCTACCCCTACCCCAAACTCTAACCCAAACTCTAACTCTACCATAATTACACTCTAACCCTAGTCCTAACTGTCATCCTAACCTTAACCCTAACCCTAACCCTAACCCTTATTGTAACCATTTCTTTACCCCTATCTCTAACCCTAACCCTTATCCTAACTCTAATCCTAACCTAACCCTAACTCTAATCCTAACACTAACCCTAACCTTAACCCTACCCCTACCCCTAACTCTAACCCTAAATCTAACTCTAACTCTAAATCTACCATAATTAGACTCTAACCCTAGCCCTAACCCTAAATTTAATGTTGTTTGAAACCCTAACACTACCTTTAACTCTAACCTTAACCCTGACTCAAACTCATACCCTAACCTTAACCCTTATGTAGCTCTATATATAATCCTACCCCTAACTCTAACCGTTAATCTAACTCTACCATAATTGGACTTTAATATTATACCCAACTCTATATATAAACGTAACCCTAACAATAACCTTAAGCCTAACCCTTTCTCTAAGTCCAACACTAAACCTAACTATAACTATAACACTACCCCTACCTTTAATTGTAGCCTTAAATCTTACCCTACTGTAATTGGACTTCAACCCTAATTGTAATGGTAATCCTAATGCTAACCTTAACCCTGACTCAAAACTCTAACCCTAACCCTAACTGAAACCCTGACTCAAACTCAAACCCTAAATTTAACCCTAATCCTAACCATAATTCCTATGCTCTGTCTACCCCTAACTCAAACTATAACCCTAACCAGGCTAACTCATATTTTAACATTAAACCTAACCCTAACCCTTTCTCTATAGCTATCTCTAACCCTAAGCCTAACTCTAATCCTAAACATAACCTTAACCTTGACTCAAAACTCTAACCCTAACCTTAACCCTACCCTAACGCTAACCCTAACTCTAACCCTAACCTTAACCCCAACTCAAACCCTTACCCTAACCTTAACCCTACTGTAACTCTATATACAACCCTAACTCTAAATATAAACCTAACCCTAACTCTAATTCTAAACCTAACCCTAACTATAACCCTATCCCTAACCCTAATGCTAACGATAACTCTACTCTTTAGTATAACATTTTATGTAACAATATGCTTAAAATAAAACTAAACCAAAGTGATGCAAATAAACACCATATATAGAATTAAAAAATAAAATGTTCAAGAATAATTTTATAGTAAGTTTACACTATTACAATTTTATAGTAAGTTTATACAACTATATTTAAAAAGAAAAAATTTAAAAAATTTAAAATATACTTTTCCTGTTGCACTGCGATTGCCACTAGCTTATATATACCTATATATATATATTACGCTGAGAGTAATCGTTCTCAAGGCACCTATTTTCATTTAATCCCAATGTTATTTTAATCACAGTTGGGATTTATGAAAATGAAAATAGGCGCCTCGAGAACGATTACTCTCAGCGTAATATATATATAGGTATATATAAGCTAGTTATTTGTTGCATATGTGATGAAAAATTAGATGGAAAATACCTTGGTCTTGACATAGGATAAAAGAAAGATTTCAAAGGATAAGATCAAGGATAGGAAAGAGAAGACATATTTTAGAAGATAATTCAAGGATAGGGAAGGAGAACAAGAGTTTGGGGATCTATGAATGAGTTAGGTCTAGTAAATCAAATGGTCTTTATCTTTTTAATTTTGGAGCGATTTATTTCAAAAGAGATGGTTGGGCTACTTTTCTAAGAGTGGGAAAGAAAATCTATATAGGGTTAAGTGCACCAAGATGGTGTGCAAAAAAATTGGCAGTATGAAAAATATTTAAAAGTACACACAACATGATTACTTTATGTGTACTTTTCATAAAAGTTTAAAATGGGGCTTATATCATTCTTATAAAGACTACAACTATTTGGAATATACCAGACTCTCTTAGTAAGGTTATCTAGGGTGAGAATTTTATCTTGTAACACCAACCAAAAGAAAATGTTGACTTTAGGGGTAAGACTAGTCATCTAAGCCTTAGCCCAAATGGGTTTTTCCATCTTGTTCCAAAATGAGAAGTAGTCAGAAGCAATTGAGTATAACCCACAGGTATTGTCCCCCCATATAAGTTCATCTATCTTGTTGTTTAAAATCATAGCATTCAGTATAATCATTAGAGGTTAGAGGTCCTAAGATACTGAAGATATGTCTTTCCACCCCTAGTTTGTTCTGTAGTCACTAACTTTCAATCCAAATCTTCTTATACAAGAGTCAACCCATCTCTCATAATTAGGGTAATCTATGAGAGGCCCCTAACTTAACTAATTATCCTACCAAAAAAGAATTCTTTCGCCATTCTCCACTTTCTATTTTGCCTTTGATTTGGCCAAAGATCTTGTCTTAAGAATCCCATTCCAAATAAGAGATCCATGTAGAATATCAGCTTCACTAAGTAGAAAGCTAAGGGACTGCTTTCTCAAGTACTTCTCTGACATGATATCCCACCATTCTCTAGTACTCTGAAATAAGCACCATATCTGCTTTGCTAATAGAGCATTATTAAGGTGTTTGATTTTCTTATACCTAGACCACCATAACATTTGGGGAGGTAGACATTATCCCAAGCCACCAAATGATATCTTTTGTTTTCTTCTATTCCTATCTACAAATAGTCCCTTTGTATTTTCTTCATTCTACATGCATATTTAAGCGGTATCCCAGAAAGTCTAAGAGAATAAGTTGGGAGTTTCTGGAGAGTAGATTTCACTAGGGTACATTTTCTTGCCTGACTAAGGGTGGCTCCTTTCCAACCCACCAACTTCTTATTGAATCTTCAATAATTCCATTCTAGAAAGATTCTAGAGGTTTTGGCCCCAATGACATTCCAAGATAACTTGTTGGGAGAGATCCCACTCCACATCCAAGAATTCAAGCAATCTTTCTTTATCAATCGTTTGGGGTGTTAACAAAGAACACCAAAATTTTCTCCCAGTTGATAAACCACCCTGTACCCCTTTTGTAGGTGTCTAACAAGTTCTTTAACACTTTAACCTCCTAAACCATAGCTTCTCCACCCAAAATTGTGTCATCCACAAATTGTTGATGGGTGAAAGAGACCTATTTGGACAATGGCTTAAGACCATGCAAGGTTCTTTCCTATCTTTTCCTCTAAATTAACCTCCCTATACACTCTACCATAATAATGAATAGAATAGGGGATAGAAGATCGCCCTGTCTAAGTCCTCTCAAGGGGAAAAAGAATTTTGAGGGAGCACCATTGACAATAATAGCAAGAGAGGGGGTGGAGACAAGTTGAAGGATAAGTTTGCATACCTGGGCATCAAATCTAAAAGCTAGGAGAACAACCTTTAGGAAGTCCCAATCCACCCTATCATAGGCTTTGGAGAGGTCCAACTTGAGGAGGAAACCCTCCCTTTTCCCTGCTTCTAAGGAATGGATCACCTCATGAACCATCATTATTGAATCTAGGATTTGTCTTCCTAGGACAAAGCCTATTTACTACAGAGAGATAATCAAAGGAAGCACCTTGAGAATCCTGATGGTGAGCACTTTCAAAATGATTTTATAAAAAGAATTTCATGGGCTAATGGGTCTGAACTTATCCATCAAATTTTCTCCTAGGGTTTTCAAAATAAGCACCATGAAGGTAGCATTAAGTTCCTTCAACAGATTTCTGGCCCCAAAAAATTCTTGTACTACCTTCACCACATCCCTTTTGACCACCTCCCAATATATTTGAAAAAAGAAGTTTGGGAATCTATTTGGCCCTAGGGCTTTACCAACTAGAAGTGAAAATAGGGCTTGATTAATTTCAAGCATAGTGGGAATTTCCTTCAACATGGAATTATGATGGTCTTGTAATAGTTTGGAGATTAAAGCCAAAATTTCCTCCTGGTCTTTCAACGATAGCGAAGAGTCCCTAGATAGAATTGATGAAAAGAATTGCATTGCCTCCTCCACAATCTCATTATCATTTGTCAAAATAACCTGACCCTTCTTTATGCCTGAAATCCTATTATTTACAAGGTGCTTAAGGTAGAAAGATGGAAGAACATAGTGTTATGATCCCTCTCTTTAAGTCTATTGATTCTAGATCTTTGCTTCCAAAATTGCTCTTCCCTACTTATGATATTGTGGAGTTTTGTAAGGATTGACCTTTCTTCAATCCTATTTTGATCATTATACCCTTCTTGTTGTATCATCTCTTAGATTTTTTGAAGCTAGTCTATCTCCTCCTCCTTGTCCTAGAAGATATGCCTGAAGTCTGTCTTATTCCAGGCTTTGATATTTCTTTTCACATTTTTCAATTTTTGAGTAATCTTGAACATAGTTTTACCTTCCACCTCTATGTTCCACCAAGAGGAAATCTTAGCATTCAAATCTGGGTGGGAAGTCCACATCTTCTCAAAATGGAAGGGGAAGTTCTGTTTGGCCATTAGAGAGCTAAATAAGAGCGAGATGGGTGAGTGATGTGATCTAGCTTTGGGGAGAAGGGAGAGTCTACACATGTAAGTTTGCATCTAATCTAGAGAAATAAAAGCTCTATCAAGACAAACTTGGATACAATCCCCTCCAATCCACCTATTTGACCAAGTGAATCACCCCCCCAAGAGATCAACATCCATAAAGGCTAGTCTATTAATAAAATTTGACAGATCCAGTTTACTATCCTAATTTGGGGCTAGCCCCCCAATTTTTCATCATCTGAGAGAGAGGTATTGAAATCCCCCATAATAATACCTTTATTAATTTTACTACTTTGTATTACATCAGGAATATTTTCCCAAAAAACCCTTCTCTACCTCTTGGAGTTGGGAGCATACACATTTAAGAGAAACCAAGTGTCACTACTATGGATATGAAAAAATTTGCAAAGGAAAGAATTACCTTCATTGAGTACTATGGATATGTGGAAAGCCTTTTTGTTGAAGAGTGTTAGCACCCCCCCTGTAGCTCCCTCCAAGTTTGTGGCCGCACTACTCATTTTGCTACTAAAAGATAACTTCCTTGCCATGTCTTTTCTCATTTTTGTTTCTTGGATCAGTAAAAAATTAGGTCTTTGGTCTCTAATAATATTCCTAACTATCTCCTATTTATGGACACCATTTAGGCCCCTTAATATGTTCCAAGGTATGATCTTCATTTTTTTTTAAGGGAGCATTCCTTAATGGTTCTTTGGCTTTCATCTGCCAAGTTCCTTCTAGTTCCCTCTTGCATTGCCTAGCTCAAACTTTTTCTACCTAATGTCTTAGGTTTTACCCTAACATTAGCTTTGACCCTACTTCTAGTCATTGCTAGTGACACTAGGGGATGGTCTCAATTTTTATTCCTTTTAACCATAATCCAATTTCCTTTATTTTCTTGACAATGGTTGTCTATCCATTCTTCTAATTTTAAAATCTATTCTAGGGAAGAGTTATTGATTAGTTCCAAAAACCTCATCCCTAGGTTAGAGGAAATTGGCAGATTCACTAGAGGAACCAAACAGAGATCCAAGGAGAGCCCTTGGTCCTGCACCTCATCCACTGTCTTCTACCCCTCTCCTAACTGGCTCACCTCTTCTCCTTTACTTCCTGCACTAAGAGAGGGGACACTATCCTATCCTCCTCTTCCACTGGTTGGTTCCATAGGTTCTAGTTTGGATTTGTTCACCATCTAAGGATCCTCAAACATATTGGCTCCTTACTCTTGCATAGATGATGAATCTTTATTTGTCACTTCTTTTGTCTGGGAATCATTCTCTTGATCCCCATTTTCTGACTCCTTTGCCTCTTTACTGCCTACATAGATTGGATCTCCTTCCTACTTGAGGGCCTTTGTCTTCCTCACATCCTCTACCTAGTTCTTTGGGTTTTTGATCTTCTTCTATTTCTAGACCATTTTCTTATCTTTCCCTGAGGTAGCGGTAGGCTTACTCTTATGCCTCTCTACTTTGACTTTAGGACATTGGTTGGCCTTGTGCCTTGATATAAAATAGAGAAAGCATGCAAAAGCCACCATCTAATAAATTAGTTTTTGAACATGCACTTCTAGCTTTGAATGGAATGTCAGAACTTCTAACATGTCCACTCCTTCCCTTACCCCTATGCAAATATGAACATAGGTAAGCATATTTTAGAGGTTATAGTCAGATCAATTGATAACAGCTCCCCAAAGGAGCTAGCTACTACCACAAAAACATCCTCATTCTGAATTCCAAAGGAAGCTCTGGAAGCCTTACCCATATAGGTGCTTTCTCAAAGAATGAATCATTCATATTCATCTTTGAAGTCCACTTCTAGAGAACTAGGGTGGAATGACAAACAATCCATAGTCCCTCACACAAGATGTTTGTGATGTCTTCAAGACAAGAAAAGTCAAAGGATAGAAATCCCTTTGCCATAGCTGTGAAAGAGACTTGTCCTTTGAGAGCCCATTTCTTCTTAATAAAAGATCTAATGATATCTATATTTGGTCTTGTCCCTATAAAATTTCCCACCAGAGTTGAAGCCATTGATGCTATGCTATGATCCACCAGCTTGTATGGAATGGCAATAGCACAAGATCCTTTCTTTGCCTTAGGGAGAATCTTAATAGCTGGGAATGAGGACTTACCTATAGGCTTGACACCAAAAAGTGATGACCATTTAGTAGATCTTGGGAGGCCTACCTTGGGAATAGATAGAATCTTGTCCAATACCTTGGGGGGAGCAGCTGGGTGCCCATCATCTTTCTCCACCTAGTCCCCTGTACCCAAAGATCCTTCACCATCCTCCTTCTACAACCCAAGCCCCAAGCCAGGGGTCCAATTTCGACATTCTAGAGAAAACTCACCTAATTAGGATTAGAATTTTGAAAGCCTATCTTCCCTCCCTTTCCAATGCTCACCATTGATTGTACTTATTGTCTAAATCAAAGATGTGTTAAATTTGGGTCTATGGGTTGTTTGAATTGTGTGGGAATGATTGAGAGTTGATTGGGTTAGATTTCCTAGTTAACTTCCTAATGGTAGTATAATTACCTTGACTTTCCTTTTTGATTCATGCATGGCAAAGTTAACTATTCCATTTAATATTTGATTTCCTTGTTATGGAATTAGAACTCAACTCAACTCTTTCAATCAATCATTATTTTCATCAATTTTCAAATTTGGAAAAAACAATTGAAGATATTTGAATTTAATTGAATATTTATCTATTTTAATCAATTTGTCTCAATTTATTAAATATTTAATTCAATAATTTTTTCTTTGGAGATTTAATTCAATTTAATCAATTTTAATTCCTATTTGATGTATAATTAGAAAATGGGTTCAATTTAATTAATATGCTAGGACATTTGAATTAAATTAGAAAGTCCATGGTGATTTATTTCTTTTTATCATTGTATAGTTAGCAATTAATTGATTTTTTGAGGATTATTACGTTTTAAGGGTTTTATGCAATTTGATGCACTTACCAAATTAAGTGATAGAAATATATTGGCTTTTATGTTAGGACTTTTGATGATGTGCAAGTAGCACATCTGTTCAAAGAAGCTTTGATGTTTAGAGGTTCAAGATAGCTTGATATGGGTCTTGATGAAGCTGATTCTAAAGAAAGTAAGGAGTTGAATTTTCACTTGATTAGATGGAGTTTTGTTGATGTAAGTATGGTCTTTGACTTAGAATGATCAAAGATCCATTGAGCATCACCTTTGATTTAGGATGGTCAAAGGTTCATTAGGCATTAACTTTGACCTAGAATGGTCAAAGGTTTATTAAGCATCAACTTTGACTTATAAGGGTCAAAGGTCTATTGATATGAAAATGATTACAAAAAACTTTGAACTTGATTGAGCTAAAGTTGATTTAGCATCAACTTTGACTTCGAATGGTCAAAGGTCCATTGAAATTTCAAACTTATGACTTAGAATTATCAAAAGTTTATGTTTTAGAAATGATTTGGTTTAGAATGGTTAGTCATGAAAAAAATTCTAAATTTATTATTTAGAGTGGTCAAAATTCATATCAAGATTTAGATTTTGGTTGACCTCGACTTAGAATGGTAAAATATCACTGAAGTTAAAGAGGGATTAGTAGTTGATGATATAGATTAGGAAATTTAGTTTGATATGAGTCCAATGATATGAGATTCCCCTAGTTATAAGAATACCCCTAGTGATGAGGACTTGAGATAGCAGCTAGATTGTAGTTATGGATTAATCCTATCCCCTTTGGAGTGAAAGCAAATGATGATATAATTAACAATTTAACTAGAGAGGAATCAAAGTATAGAAGAATGAGATTTGATAGATTTGATTGAGAAAAAATGAAGTGGTATAGAAACAAATTTGATGAGTTTTGTTAAGCTATATTGAACATTTTTTACCTAGTTTGACTAGGGTTGACAAAAATAAGGAATTTTTTGAAGATGAATTAAATTTTGATAAAAAAAAAAGTTTTTATCAAGGAATTTGGCTCTAGTTCTATCATAATGATATGTGCAAAAGTATAAGATAGCTTTGGTACCAAAATTATAAAGTCTAATTTTTAGTTATTTAATAATATCATAATGTTATTTTGATCTAAAAAATAATGAGCAATGACACAATGCTTAGGGATTCTTACCTTCTTTTCTCATAGTTTCATAGAATGTGTAACATTATAGTGTTGGATATAAAAATACAAGTCTACAATGAATACAAGTCTAGGACTTTAGTCAATGAACCATCTTATATCACATCATTGAGAATTTTTTGTTAGGGCCATGAGATGTTGCACAACCCTCACTGATGGGACTATCACGAGAATATGAATGCAAAATTAGTCATAACCTTTTGGAATTAGATGTAAGCATTAAAGCACAAGAAGCTAGAATGACCAAAAACACCTATTCCTTTTGATATAACAAGTGAATATAAGTATTAACGCATAAGTGCTAGGATCACTATAATTTTTTTGAATAAAAGAACATAAAAAATGCTAGAGCTCTTTTCACGCAATGGAATTATGACTATTCTTTCCACAATGACCCTTTTTCATTCATAATTTGAGACAAAATATCCATTATTTAACCATACTGAATTGTACCTTCACATGTTAGGGTATTAATGTGAAGTACCATTGTGATAAAAGGTAGTCAAACATATAAGGAGAAATTCCAACCTCACTGAGGTGTCCGAATAAAAGGAGTCGAGGTACACAGGGCCATCCAATACTAGATAGAGGCTCTTATAGTAGACCCCTTTTATTTGGACCCTTTAAATCATTAGAACTAAACCATAAAACGAAAGGACAAGAAAATTCCATGAGATAGACATCCCACATATGCTCAAAGGGGAATGATAAAGAAAAAAAAGTACACAAATAAAATCACAACATAGCTCAAATAGTTCTAGTTCTTAATTTTAGTTTTAGTTTTAATTTCAATAGATTGATGTCAAGTTGGTAGAATAGTATTTGTGATAAATCTCATTAGTAGTAAGGTGACTAGTGACTACCACCGAAGAGACAATCTAAAGGTGACATGACAATGCCCCCTAGACCAGATAGGTTGCCCCTAGAGTATGACCATTTCTAATCCATGTAGGTTATAGCAATGTCTCAAAGATAACTAGGAGTGTATACATAGGAAAGAGAAGAAAACTCAAGCTAAGAAATACAAAAAGAAAAGCACACAAATTAGGAAAGACTATAAGATAAGGTTTTTTTTGGTATCAAAAAGCTTTCTTGCCAGGTTTTCATGAAGACACTTTTCTTTCCTGTTTTTTTTTTGTTCTTTTCTCCTTTTTCTATTTTCTTTTTTTTTAGTATTATTAAGGAATCTATTGCTAGATTTTCACTAGGATAAATTTCAAGGCTTTTTTTAGTACTTTTTAAAGGATATTTTGAAATTTTTGGATTTTTAGAGATTATTGCCTCTCAAAAAAGGATCATATTGGTTTTTTGGTTTTCCCCCAATGTCTAGTAAGGGATATGATAACATATATGAATATGTAAGATGATGGAGTAGAAGTGGATATGTTATACTAGATGAAGAAGGCGACCCTCAAAGAAAGTCTCCTTAATATTACCTAAGCTAGGGAAAACAATATAGAAATATAAGATCATGATATAGAGGTATGTAACATGTAGGATAATAATCTTATGTCATTAAAAGTAAGAATTCTGAGAGAGTGGATATGTTGAGTGGTTTTTGATAATAATTTTACCTTTTCTTCTTTTTAATTTGATCAAGACCAAGGGGCTAATTTGGATAGGATAGCACAATTAGAATTCAAGATAATTGAGGCTATGATTGTATGGTTTTCGGATCCAATATGCTTGAGGAATAAGAAAGATCATGATAAGCTAGCATGGATGGAAGAATTAAACATGATTCATGGTTTGATTAAGTAAAAAAAAAGTTTTAAAGGACCCAAAATGTTTTACAAAGTAACCAAAAGTCTAGAGAAAAGAGCATAAAAGCTAATGTTAAAGTCTAAAAGCATAGTTCACGACATGATAGGCCTCCAGAAAGAACAAAGAAAAATAGAAAAATAGGAGGCCAACCAGAAATAGAGCTAAAAAGATAGCAAAACAATAGTAAAAAACCAACACTTGAACAACTACACAGTCTTCAGCAGGTCAGCAACCTGGTCTGCCAAGATTTGCATATTCTCTATAGTGGCCTTCACCTCTTGCATCCTGTTTGTCTCCTCATTCTTCTTAGAATGAGCCTAAGTGCACTTGCTAGGTCCTTGGTTCTCAGCAATAGTAGGGAACTCCTATCCTTTATCTCACTCATGATTTTTCAAGAGATTGCTCACATTATTTGCCATATTATTTAATGAATTGCTATTATTATCAATCGTTTTCTTGATCATCTTTTCAATATTATTCACCTTGGCCTCTAGGCTTGTCACCTTCTTCAGATTATCACTATTAGCCTTCTCCAACACCCTATTTTTGGCTTCAACCAGTGGAACCTTTTCATAAGGTTTTTAACCTCTTCAACATTTCCAATAACCTCTGAAGGCCTATCAATATGTTGACCTAAAGTGCACTCCCCTCTAGCCAATTTGCCTACCTGCTCAACTTCTTTAGCAATAAACTACATTTGTTGTTTAAAATTTCTAACTTCCTTTAGAATGGTCCCAAGTCTTCCTAAAAGTCCTTTAGTAATGCCAAACTCACCTTCATCCTTGCCAAAATCTAGGATTTTCTCTTGATCCCCAAGTCCCTCTCTTTCCAGTGCCACATTCTTGATATAATTCTCAACCACCTCATCTTGAGACCTCATCAATTTTGTCTTCCTCTCCATTCTATGAGATAGAAATTCATCATCTAATGGGGTTGAAACCCTATCATCATTGTGACCCTTACTACCCATTCACTTTCTCCCACTCCCCTTCTTCTGGGAACCTCTCATCTTTTCCTTAGCAAAGTCACTACCATTGTCAAAGTCACTCACCTTGGCTTTCTTCTTCTTCTTCTTTTGAGTGCTACACCCAATACCCCCTTTCAAACTCCTATTTTTCCCCTCTATTTCATACTTAGTATCCTCATCATAGCCTTTCTCCAAGAGGTTACCCTCCATATCATCCTCCATCACCTTTAAACTACCCATAGGTTTTTCAACCTTCTTGGATTTTAAAACATTCATAATAAGAACTATAAGTCCCTCATGACACACATGTTCCCCATTCAAATCATTTTGAGTTTCCTAAATTGAGTAACCCAATGACTGCCTCAAATAAAAAGAAAGATTGATCCTTATCCCATGCCTATAGTGGTTAGCTAACATAAAGTGGTAACCATAAAGCTTTGTAAACTAGCCATCCAGAGCAAGGTATTCCATGATAAAAAACATCATGAATGTCCAAGGTTGAGAAAGAGAGGCAAGGTTGAAATAAGAGTTACCAATTTTCACTAGACAATTTCTCTCTTTTGCTGAATCCACAAATTCATCAATAGCCCTATCTGATAGCTTCCTATCCTGATAGAAGATGATGCCTTCTATATCTAGCCCCATAGCCTCCGCAATCACCTCTTTAGTCACCTCTATTCTCTGATTTCTGACAAGGATAGAGCCATCCCTCTAGGTTTTGATAAATTTTTGTATTATGACAGGATTATTTCCTTTGAGCCCTTCCATGTAGCCAATGAATTCCTACTCCTCAAAATGTCCCATAACTCCTCTTTCTTCTTCTACTCCTTGCAGCTTGTGGGTTCCACTCTCTTCCTTTTCCCTCCCATTTTCTTCCCTTTAATGTTACTAGATAGCTTTCTCTGAAAAACCCTATGCAAATTGTTAGCAAAATCAATACCGTAGTCGAAGGACAAAATGGTATTAACAACCCACAATCTATGTGTAATAAAGCTCAATGTTCTAAAAATCATCACCCACCATTTCACAAGTGTAATCAAATCATAATTACAAATCTCTAACATTATCATTATTAAAATGTATTTACCTACATCTCACTTTATCATAATCCATAATTTGGTAGTCATCCATAGGTAACAGATCATTGTTATTCCAAATAACTTTTTGATCACTTAAACAGGCCACGTTGGCTACCCAATTAGCAACATGATTTGGTTCCCTAAAGTTATGGATAACAACACATTTATCAAAAGAATTTATAATATTAATAGCCTAAAGAATAATATTGCTAATAGTCCATGAAGGCTTAGTGATTTTATTAAGATAATTGATGATATTAAGAGAGTCTCCTTCCACCCAAACCTTCCTTAGGTTCAAACTTTTAGCATAAATGAGACCATGAAGGGTGACCCAAGATTCAACCACATGATTAGTTTGACTACCAACAGGGATAGCCATACATCCCACTTTCTTACCATAAGAGTTCCTGATAACTATACCATAGCTAGCAATACCCAGATTCCTTTAGAGGCCCCATCAAAATTTATCTTGAACCAACTCGTTGGTGGGCTATCCCATCTAGTATTATCCCTGAAATTAGGGCCCTACTAGTCCTTACACAATCTCCTTAGATTCCAATTTTGGATCACTCTATCTTCCCACTCATTATGAGGTTGCTGGACAGAACCATTGGCTTTGATATTCTCTATAATTAAAGCTTTAACTTTAAAAAAGACTTGATTAGGACTAGACTCCACACCTCTAAAGAACTTGTCATTACACTCATTCCATATCCACCAATAAAATACCACAATCTTAAGTTCAAAACATTCTTGGAAGGGGGATTCCAAGTAGTGAAAAACATTTGGATAGTAGCTGGAAAGACCCAAACCATATTCAATAGGTCACACACCTTGTCCTAGAGCTTTTTGGTAAAAGAGCAATGCAAACTAATATGGTTGATCGATTCACAATCATTCTTACAGAGAATACACCTATTAATAATGATGAATCCTTTCTTCATTAAATTGTCTAAAGTCAAGATCTTATCCTACAAAAGAATCCAAAATAAAATATTAATTTTAAGTGTCATACCTTTCACTCAAGCCTTAGCCCAACAAGGTTCATGGTGCATATCAAAAGAATTAGCATAGGCTAAGGAAATAGAGAACATTCCACTAGGATCAAACTTCCATATTAGATCATCCTCCTTTTGATTTAAAAAGAAAACATGTTTACCAAGTTTTCATCATCACATTTTTCTTCTTTTTTCTTTTGATTGAGACCAAGGGGTCAAGTGGATAGGATAGTGATAAGATATCATAGTAAGGGAAAAAGTTAATTATGGAGGCTATGAGTGAGTGACTTGGCATAATAAGGATCATGAAATGAAGCCTAATGGATACGATAATCAATGTTCACAAATAATTCAATAGTGGCAAGATCAAATATGAAAGGTGGAATGAATGGATTATGGAATAATTATGCATGCCACCTATTTGCTAGGCTTTCATCATGGTACTTTTCCAATGTGCCACAAGAAGTGATCTTCACCATGGGATAGATTTATTGATCTCTTATTTTTCTACCAAGGTGCCTATTTCCAAGTTTTCACCAAGGCACTTTTTTTTGAATTTTTTGAATTTTTGGAAAGAATTAAAGCCTTTTGTCAATTTGAATAGTACTCCTATTAGAAGGATATGTTATAATAAGCCAAGGACATAGAAAGGTATGCTCAAAGATGTTGATAGGGAAATAGAAGGGATATAGTAGGAAAGAAAAATAAAAGGAGATAGTGGGAAAGATATATGAAGTATACAATTTTTGCCTTTGCATAAAATAAAATAAGATGGAAGGATAAAAGGTGGGAGGATAGAAGGTGGCATGGCTAGGGTATTTTAAAGGATGTGAAAGGATAAGTGGGAAAGATCAACATAGACACACACTTTGAAGGGTAGTGGGATGATAAAGGACATATGGGTGAAATAGCTTGAGGTTTAGATGTATGAGGTGGTAGGATAATTTTGGAGGAAGATGGAGTGGAAGGCTTCATAATATTTTGAGGAAGATGACTAGAAGAAGATGAAGTGGTAGCCTTTGGAAGATTGAATGACAACTTTGATTTTTTCTCGAAAATTAAAGTCTTTAAAAAGAGACTTGGGAATCCATATAGATATTTACTTTTCTTTTCCTTTGAATTCTTTAGAATGCATTTTCTAAATGACAGATTTAGGAACCCATTTTTCTTTGAATTTTCTCTTTGGTTAGTATACCTTTGTGATCTCTTGAATAGTTACTTTCCCTTTGTGTTCACATGTCGATTAGAGAAGACATAGTGATATTCATTTGAAAATGGGTTCTTGAGATTATTCTTTAGTTGATCATCCAAATTGCTTCCAAAAGACCTAGGACTTGTGCATGAATAAGGATGATATGTCAAGTTTAGATGGAAAGGTGGACATGAAAGGTTCAAGGATGAGTGTCTTTATTGATCTTAAGGTATGATAGGAGAAGTGAGTGATAATCTAGGAGTGGAAGTAGGAGATGGAGGGAAGTAAGGTCCCAATATTAAAGGAATATTTGAAGGCTTTAAGCTTAGATGGATAAGGACCAATGATAGATGTAGAAGATGCAAATGAATAGTGAGTGGGCATATCAAAATCTTTAGAGTGATTAACATGGACACGAACATCAATAAAATCATGAGTAACTTTGATAGGAGAAATACCTTTTATAGGAGCATTTAAATCTTGAGAATTGTTTTGAAGTGGATATGAAGAAATATAGACCCTCTGATCTAGACAAGTTTCTTTCGATAGCACAAGAAAACTATTTTTCTTTTATTCTTCAATAGTCTCAGTAGAGATGGTGGAATAAATATATTAATCTTTCTTATAAGAATACTACATTAGATATGGATGGTTATGTGGCTCTCAAGATGTAGGTATATGCTCTTTAAATAAGGTAGAGGGTATAATTGGTTTATCATGTAGTTGTTGGGATATAAGCCTTGGTTTAAAAATTGGATGAAGAAGGATATCTTGATCTTGATCTATTAAGACTTGTTTCCTTTTTTTGGGATTATCCTCTTGACATTGAGCCACTTTTAAGGGTTATTTAGAATTTTGAATTTGGGAGAAAGATTTATGAAAGGATGATGTAGGATCATTTCAAATAGCTTTGGTAGGTGTTGAAGCATTATGGAAAATACTTGTAGCAAGAGGTAAGTTATCTTGAATTTATTTTAGAGGAAAACCTTGAGGGTAGAAATAGTCAATATGAAAAAAAATATCTTCTTTGTTTAATGGAGGACCTTTGTATAGCTTATGTGTTTTAGAAGGTCACTGCATATTGGGAGAAGTAGTAGTTGGATTCAAATCAAGATTAGACATGGGTTCATGATGTTGATAAGATTGAGAGTGGTATCTTTATGAGATGAGTCATTAGGATTTTTAATTATGCCATCAATTATTAGATCTTCAATTTTATTTATTAACTCTATGAAATTTGAAGTTTTATGCTCATTATTTTTATGATAGGAACAATAGTTGCCCAAAAACCACATTCCATGTGAAGTAGCTTGAGGTTAGAACAATGAGTTTTTTCTAAGGAGCTCTTCCAAAGTTGATTTATAAGATTGTCTTGAAGGGGTGAAATCACACTCTGGTCTAGGTACCCAAGGTCTTTCCTTAAAGCTATTTCCATATTTCTTGGGTGTTTGTGAAGTGTTCTAAAATATTTGAGATTCAAGATAATGAGGATTTGATTTTTTATTGTCATAGAAGGAATGGGAATTTTCTCTCAGTGAGAATTTTTTTGATGTGGTGTCCTTTCCTTGCTAGGAACATTGGATTTAGTCCATTTGTTTCAATCATTATGATTTGTTCATTCTTTTTTCTCTCTTCAAAATGTTTATTAGTGCTTTTAGTTTGAATAGACATCAAGATGTATGACATAAATCATAAGATAGGTGTAGATCAATATTACATTTCAGATTTTGTCTTAGTTTTAGATGATGGTGTAAAGATAGTAGGGTGACATAGAACAAGGCAAGAGCTATCAAAGTAGTGGCTAAAAAACTGAGATGGTGATGCTCACAAAAATAAGTGTGATGACATAATAGATAGCGGTATGCAAATGGAATATTTTGAGACTAGTTTTTTACGCAAATCAAGATTTAGACTATTTTGTATTGATGGTTTCAAATTCGTATGTAATTGTTCAAGATGATAGAGTACACATGTTATCTAGAAAGTGAATAGTTTATGTAGAGTACCAGACTAGTGGATTTTGAAGCTCATTGTTTTGCAATTTTCAAAAAGTCATGTATGATATTTGTCACAAGGTCATTTTAGACCAATTTCTAGTTTGCATAGTTTTCAAGACAAATTTTGACAAAATTATCCTATCAATTCATTTTCAAGATACCAGAATAGAGTTTTCAATAGCATAGTTTGACACAAGAAATGATCTCAAAACAATTCTACAAGGGACAAAACAACTTTGTGGAATACAAGCATGGGGATGTCTGACTTTTCAATAACAAAACAACATCATGTGTATCTTCAAGAGATTTCCACTGGTATAACACAAAATAAGATAGTTCAGGCACAAATCTACATAAGGTTAATTTTGGTTACACATTGCTGAAAAAGATAACTTCTAATTAGATAGAATTTAGTTAAGTTTCTATCCAAAGACCATGATTTTACCTCTCTTTGAGAGCTTCCCACAAAACTAGGGAGGTTTTGTGCAATATGTGAGGACTACTAGAGGAATGCTATTATATTCTCTTTGTCCTTCACTACATTTAGGATAAAGTTCTTTGGGCTTTCCCTCATTGTCCTTGCTAAGGAAAATCTCCAAAGGTATGCCCTTATGACTCAAATTAATCTAGCTATTTGAAAGCAAGATAATGAAACCAAAAGTAGGTAAAGGATTCTAATCACCTTAAGAAGGATGAGAGCATATCCTAATACTTTCAACTTCCCAACACAAAAAACATGAGTTTTTCATTTCCAATCCCTTTAGATAATGAAAACTAAGGCTTCTAATTAAGCTATGTGTGTGCTCATTCTTTAGATTATTTTAATAACAAACTTGAGATGTTTGGTATTTTGATTCACTATAAAAGTGAAGAGCATTGCCCTAATACCAAATCTAAAATTTTAATTAGTTCTTCTACTTAGAGTAGACTTTGAAATTGAAATGCCATAATTTAAGAAAAATGTAGAAGGATAAGGCTTACCTCTTTTTGAAGCTAACAAAGGCTAGGCACATTTTTTTTTAATTTTAAATTTTTGCATGTATGTAGGTGATCGTTCCAGATGCTAAGCATCCATAGAATCCTCCACAAACATTAGTTCAATATAAAATATGCCCAGTTTATCAAAATTTTGAGAACAGTTCAATATTTTGCTTCTAGAATCATTTTTTCATTAAAAAATCATAATTTTATTAAATTAATTATTAAAAATGAATCATACAAATCTAAATTTATATTTTAAGACTCTTGATAGCATTTCCAATTTGAAAAAAAAAAATCTTTAATAGTTCCTTTATTTCTCCTCATTTATTTTATTTTTAGAATGAAAAAATTATTAAATAATTATAAGTCATAGAAAATTATTTTTAAAAATGATTTTTTTCTTTTGGATGCCCACATCAGTACAAACCTATAAAAGACATTTCATCAATTAATTCTTTTATTTTCTTCCAAAATCAAATTTAAATCAATGAAAAAAAAACTTAAAAAATACTAAATCGTGATCCAAAAAATATGATTCTTTTTTCTTTTCTTTTTTGTGAACATCACATATCCATATAGACTTATAAAAATAATTCATTATTCAGTTCAACTATTTGTGTTGAAAATGATTTATTTATAAAAATTTCATTAAAAATTAAAAATGTTGTAAATTATTCCAAAAATATATTTTTTGTGACTATTGTTTTGATGAATAGACCTTTTCCATTAATTTAAAACTTTAAAGATACATATTCAGAAAAAAGGGGCCGAGGGATATAGGATCATCTTGCAAGTTCAAACGGCCCAAGGCTGAAGATCAACTATTCATCACAAAACATATATAAAAAGAAACATAAAAATTTAGGCTACAAGAGCAGTGCTAGCTGAAGGAGGGTCTTTGTCATCAGAAACCCAAAAATCCTTGGGGTTAGTAGTTGGCTTAGGGGGAGCCCAACCATTAGTAGCAACATCTTTATCTTTATCTTCCTCAGCCCTGGGGGGGGAATGGCTAAATCTAGCAAGGGTAATGCCCACTTTGGGTTACGGTGAGCAGCTGGCCAACCCGCATCAGTGGTAACAAGGGGGCGAGTGGGGACCAACCTAAGGCTAACCTCCGAGGAGGTGAGGCTGAGCGGTGACAACCACCAAAGCCACCACTGGGAGAGCTAGGATGAGGCTACAACCTAGGGGTCTATGGGCAACAAGTAGAATTGCTCTAGCCTCTTTGATGACCATGAGGAGGATTATGGTCACTAGATAAAGCATCTGAAGGTAGTCGAGCAACCGTACAAGGGGCATTTCCCTAGTGAGCAAGTAGCTCCTATAGGTGAGCCACTTCCAGTGTGACTTTGTTAGTTTGTACTTGGATCTACATCATAAGATTATTACATATACATGCTTTAGAGTACATTGCAACATAAATATCAACAAAGCTATGAGAGAATAAAACAACCTTGCAATCTTTCCAGATTGTGAACAATATCTCCATTCTAAAAGCATGCCAAACTTGGGCATATCTAAAAAGGTGTTCGGGAGCATCTCCAAGAACCACCATATGCCAAGTGAAGGCCTCTAGATGAAAAATCCTAAAGAAACAAAAAAATCTAGATCCAAAAATTATGAGTTATTCTACAAAACCAAAAAAATGCAGAAAGCTTTCAATTTGGCCATAAAAATGGCATCTAGGATCAGAAAATCATAGATGTTGAAGCCGAGGACCCAAAGGCAAGCCTTGGAAGAGGAGACACTAGGAAAAATGAGAAATCTTTGGCTTGGTGATAGCATGCCAGACAGTGGCAAATCTGAGACTCCAAGTCTTATTTGAAGGATGCAAATACCAACGCTGATTGAGGGTATCAACCATTGGAAGATGGAGTACTAGCCACTAATACCCTAGCCTAGGATTGCAACTAGTCATTGGAGTGGTAGGGTAGCACTTCCAATCTTTCCACCAAGGGAAAGAAGAGTGAATTCCAAGCTTGTGTAACAAATTGGAGGAACCGTAGAAACTAGAAGATCAATTATCTTTCGATCTAGATGGCTAAGCCTATACTACACCTGCAAGTTCTCCCATGAGCAAAGGCTCATTGTAACCCTACAAAATAAGTCTTTGGGTGTTTTGATACCCCTAAAAAATAAACATAAAGCACTAGCTCCTTGAATCTTAGTGAAAGGCATGCCTTGAGTGACAAATAAGGGTGACCACTAAAGGTTTTGTTGATTCATTGAGAGACAATCTCTAAATCTATTACTAGCCCAATAAAGCCAAGGTTTAATGACTTCCCAAGATTTCCAAATGCTCTTAGAAAATAAAGTACCCTGAATCTAAATAGGTTTAGAAGTTAGAAGAAGGATTTGAAACCCAATCCCTTCCATGGTCAAGTAGTTAACCAGAAAGCCTGAAGAAATGTAGTGATGCAAAAAAATAATTCTAGGTCTCATCTCTAGTGAGAGCCCATATGACCCATTCAACATAGAGGGCTATCCATTTTTTTCAAGTTGAAAGTAAGCCAAGACCAATAGAATCCTTGGGTAAACAACAAAAGTTCAAGGCCACTTTGTGAAAACCATGATGCACAACATCAAAGGACTAGAGAAAGTCCCTAAGAAGATGTTCAACCTTAAGATATGAGGCTTTGGAGGGATCCCAAGAAGAGGAATAATATACATGAGTAGCAACAAGTACTTTGGAGCATATTTGGAACTTCCCTATAAGTGAAAGAGGCTTGATGATCCAATATTCTAGCTTCTTCTCAATTTGAGCAAGCACAACATTCCACAACTCCATAGGAGATTCTTGAAAAGCAAAGGGAATACCCAAGAATTTAAAATTTTCACCATGTTGGACCCATTTCCAGCCATACTACTATAACTAGTGAGGACCTCATAGAAAATATTGTCAGTAGCAAAGGGTTTTCTGCCATTGGATAGCCGACCTTGAAGCAAGACAAAAAATATCTGAACACTACAAAGCATTGGCAATATTCTCCTCATCCTTAATCAATGTGAGGAAAGAATCATTAGCAAAATAGCCATTAACTAGCTAGGTGGTAAAATTTGGTAAAGAAATGCCATGCACCAGCTCTTGAGAGATGGCATTGGCCAGCAGATAACCAAAGCCCTCAACTACCAAAACATAGAGAGAAGGTGCAAGAGGACTACCTTGGAAGATAGATCTAAAGAGTCCAAAAGCTTTAGACTAGCGACCATTAATGGTGATGCAAGTAGAAGCATCCCCAAATAGAATTTGCATCAATTGACAAAATACTAGGCCAAAACCCAGAGCTTGAAGCATAGCAAGAATAAAGGGCCATTCAATATGGTCATATGCTTTGGTGAAATCAATCTTTAGGAAAAGGGCTTGCTATTTGGCTTGCCTAGCCCATTCCATTCCTTCCTAGATAGCAATGATGTCATCCAAGTTATAGTAGGACTTGATGAAGCTAGTTTGTTTAGGTCAAGCAATATGAGGGAGAAAATGCCAAATTTTAAGAGAGGGCTTTGGCAATGATCTTGTATGAGACATTCAACAAGGTGATGGGCCTCCAATTGAAAATCTCTTTAGGATCTCAAGCTTTAGATATGAATTTATATTCCCTTTATTGATAATGTTGCCTAATTATTTAGAATTATAACCTTCAAGAAAAACCTAAAACAAATTAGGGCCAATGTCATCTAAAAGTGTCTTGTAGAATTCACATGGGAAGCCATCACATCTAGGGGATTTTTCATTAGCCATGGATAAGATAGCTTCCTTTAAGTCTACAATGGATAAGATAACTTCCTTTAAGTCTACAAGAGTAAGATTTTTCTCACAAAAGGCATACTACTCTAGAGCAAGCCTATTGGGAGCAATAGCAAGGCAGGACTACAACACTTGATCATGCACAATAGAGGGCCCCTGAGTTGTAAAAACCTACGTATAATGATACACAAAAGCCTAGAGAATATGAGGTAGTTTGGTGAAAACCTTCCAATGTTCATGGATGTGCTTAATACCCACAATAGAATGATGAGCCCTCAAAGCACTAAAAAATTCCTTAGAAGCCTAATCACTAACCTCTAACAAATAGAGATGGGCTAAGTCCCCCCCTAGCAGCATAACTATCTACAACCTACTTTTGGTGGTGAAGCTTGGTGAGTTGAACCTAGAGATCCATATCAAATGTATTCATGGCAAGAGCCTTAGAGGTCATACGTAGATCAAGAGTAGTGGTTTGATAAGATCACCTAGGGTACATAGCTAGTTGTTTGCCATAAATGTGAAGAAATCTCATAGTATGAAGGATAGTGTCATTCCACCATTTAGTCCATCCAAGATGATTGTAGGGTCAAGGCTCAAGATTCTAGACACATAGGATGTGAGCAATAGTTAGGGGATGAGACAAGAAAGAAGTGTTGAGGTAAAACTAGGTTTTATTCAAGTGAGGTGAGTTGTCTATCAAGTGATGGAAAAGAGGATGGGGGAGTGGTTTAACAACATCACATTAGATAGAGGAATGATAGGAAAGAAATGCTTTTGAGAAAAAGAGAAAAATAACTGCCCAAAAATCATAGCCCTATCACGTCTTTTAAAGACTCTATTAGATCTAGCTCAAAAATTGGACCAAGTATGCCAAATCCCATTAGGGTGGCAATGAGTAGCACTAGGATCAAAAAGACCTAATTTCTTCCACATGTAAAGCCAAGCCTCCTATTCACCAGTTGCCCATCTAAAGAGTAGAAGGCCATCCTTGTCAGAGGCTAGCTCAACCTTATTAAAGTCCCCACAGAAAAACCATGTCATAGGTGGAAAATAATCTGCCAACCAATGCCATAGGTGTAAATGCTCAACATCATCATTGGAAGCATAGATGCTAACAATACCAAAAGAATGATTCTAAAAAGACAACAAAATCCAAACCGCCTTATGGAAAGGGTCAAAACCATGTGAAACAATAGAGGAGATTAAATGAGGGGAGAGAAGAGTAACAACACCACCTTGACTAGCTTCATGTTGAGAAGAAAAAATGACACTGTCCAACCAAATAACACAATAGACTAAGGTAAGAAGAAACCCAACAACTTTAACTTCCTAGAGGCAAAGCATATCAAGATCAAATTGACACTTGGTATCACACACATAATATTTTCTAGGGAGGTTTGTTAGCCCCCATGCATCTCGTGACATACAATTCATGGTAACCTAGCTTACATGTCATCCTAATCCCCAAGAGAGGAGAAACTATTGTGCAAAAAAGAGGGAGGCTCAAAAGAGGGGTTATCAGTAGCAATGACCCTCTGAAGCTTCTCACCATTGTCAATAAACTCATTGCCACCATCTAGGCTACAAGACAGACATAGCTTTTTTTGGGTAATCATCAATGTCACTTGTGGCACTTGAGTCCAAAGAGGATGCAGATCTAGGGTATGAACACCCACTATCCCCTAGCCTCTAGGGTTTGAAACAGGAGGCAAACAAAGCAATGGAACTAGAGATTCAAGGGGTATCTATCTTGAGCTAGATTTACCATGATCCACAGGCATAGAGCTTGCCTTAACTGGAACCAAACCTTTCCCTTTTTTCAGCATTATAGTCCATTCATCTTTTTTAGCAGTCAAAGTGGGCTTAGTTTTTGAAGCAAAGGGATGGTTACAGTCCAACAAGGGACAATTCCTAATCTTATACTTAGCTTACTAGCATCGGTAGCAGGTATTTGGAAGGTTAAGGTAAAGCACCTTCTGAGTAAAGGTGGTACCACCTATCTATATGTCCATTGTATCTTTGAGGTCCCTAGATAGGTCAACCTCAACACATATTATTTGGTTCAAGGCAAACAATGTTGCCAACAATTTTCATAATAGTAGGTAAAAAAGATTAGCAAGGAATGGAAAGCCCAGGGAACTCCACCCAAATGGGTACCTTAAATTTATGATCATTGGAAATAGTAAAATCTCAAGAATAGTGCTGAAAAACCCAGAGGGATGACCTTAGTCTAGGAGCCTCACACAAAAACATGTTCAACTTGGCCTACATTGCCAAAGCAAAAAAGAAAAAAGCCTTTGGTAAGGCTTTGAACACCTTCAAGGTGTCCAAACCTTGGAAAACCATTCCCATAGCATTCTTTCAAAAGGAGTACAAACCACAAAATACCCAATAAGGATTTGTTGTTCTAACCAGGTGCATGCACTATCAAACTCCTTGGCATTCAAAATAATATTAGGAGAGGAATTATCTCATGGAACACTTTGGGAACAAACTTGCATGGGTGTTTGGTCAGTGGAGCCATTGACTCTAGTAGCAACAACAACTCCAAGACTAGCATCAACTACTGGGCTGCAGAAGGCCAAACTCATTATAAATGAAAATATTCCTATAGTAAATGTGGTATGAAAAATAGTGGAAACTAAAAAGGATTTAGATGGAAGCCATACAAACCCTAGTAGAGAAAATCCTTTTTTTGTGAGCTTTGAATGTTTATATCAATCTACAAAACAAAAATTCATTTTTCAATTCAGGGATTTGTGCCCAAAATGGTTTTTTTATGAAAAAAAATCATTAAAAAAAATTAAAAAATCAAAAATCAATTTCTTTTTATAGCCTACAAACATCAAGATAAACCTACAAAAAAATTCAATAAAAAATTCAATGTCATTTAGGAGATATTAAAAAAATCTTTAAAAACTTGTAGGCAAAAATTAGTCTGCATATAAATATGAGTGATCTAAAAAGTGGGAATTTGAGGCTAAATATCATGTTCAACCCCATGGTGGGTGCCATAAATGTGTGTGTGAAAGATAGTACATGTATCTATAAACACCACACTTCAATAAATTAGTATATCCATGGTTAGCCAAATAAGAAAATAATCAATATGAAAAACACCATGTGAAAGCAACTTGTCACCTTCTAATCAATAGGAGTTTGTAGCTCTCAAATACAAAGTTGTATCAATGACTAGACACTATTGAAATGAAGGATTTTAGTATGAATGAAAAACTAAGTTATTTTTTTTGTACTTTTTTATTCAAGTATGCATGAGAACTAGATGAATAAAAAACAAAAAATAATGAAACCTATATGATCTACCAAAGTAATAATCTCAACAAAGCTTGATGCACAACACCTCCAGAGAAAATGCATCATTATAATCTTACTCTTCCATTGCACACCTATATCTAATGAGAAATGAAGGTTATAAGGCCTTCTTTTATAGAAATTTCCAAGATGAGGAAGAGTTGAGTTTGACTCCACATACCTTCTATTAGACAAAGTCTTTGTGGGAGGTGACAGACTAGTTCACTACCCAACCCTGATTAGGACTGATTGGGAGTGATTGACAACTAACTTTGTTAGATTGCCCAATTAAATTTTTAAAATGGTGGTATAATTCCCTTGAATTTCATTTTTTATTCATGCATGGAAAAGTTAAATATTCCATTTAATATTGGATTTTCTTGGTATGAAATTAGAGCTCAACTCAACTCTTTCAACCAATCCTTGTTTTCAACAATTTTCAATTTTGGAGAAGATAATTGAAGATAATTGAATTCAATTAAATATTTATCTCTTTTATTCAATTTGTCACAATTTATCAAATATTTAATTCAAAATTTTATTTTATTTTGAAATTTAATTCAATTTAATCAATTTTAATTCCTTTTTTATTTACGTAATTAGAAAATGTGCTCAATTTAATTAATATGCTAGGACATTTGAATTAAATTAAATATTCCATCATGATTTATTGCTAATTATCATCGTATATTTAGGAATTAATCTTTTTTTAGGATTATTGTATTTTAAGGGTTTAATACAATTTGATGCACTGATCGGATTAAGTGATACAAGTATATTGTCTTTTATGTTAGGAATTTTGATGATTTTTATTTTATTTTTGAGATTAGTGGCACCCATTTAATTCTACCATTTTTAGGTAATTACAAATGGAATGACTGAGGAATTTCCATTGATGACATTACAAATCCTATCATTGAATTTGTAGTACATGCAATTGCACACAAATTCTAGTAGTCAAGCTGAATGAATAGTGTGCCATGCATTGCAGTTGACTTGGGATACAAGATTGTGAAGAAAGACCACAATTACAACCTTGCTGAGCTACAATAGATACAAATAACTAAGAATCTTGGAGTGATTAGGAAAGTTAAAATTACTTCATGTAAGTTTGGATCACTCCTAATGTGTATATTCTTCTATGTGCACAATTTATTTCCTAAATTGTTGGAGAAGTTGTGTGGGATAGAAACAAACTAGCAATCAAGAAAATCAATTATTTCACTAAGAAATTGGGAGAAAATTTTGAAACTATTCTAGATGGATAGTTTGATGATTTTAAAGGAAAAATTAAGAATAGATTGAGGATTTCTTAGTGTATTGTTGATCATTATTATGATGGCATTTGCTTCATGGTGGACATTGACTATGCTTTATAGTGGACATTGAATATACTTATGCACAAGAAATATTACCAAGGGTTGTATGACTAAGGCCTATGAAATATGAGGTGAACATAAATGAGATATCTGCAACAATAAAAAACTTTCTACCTGAAGAGATAGATAAGAATGTCAATCCATTCGACAACTAAGAAACATAATAGATTGAGATGTTGATGCAAACTAAAGTTCCCAAGATGGAAAAGAAAAGGAAGAAGATGATTGTTGATCTTGAAGGAAAAATGTGTGAGGGACCCCTATAGATAACAAAAGCTAAAGGGGAAGATGAGGAATCTCAAGAAGAAGAAGAATCAAAAGGAAAAGAGTTAGAGGTTTATGAGCCTAAGGAAACAAAAATAAATAAATAAAATTGTGATTGTAGATCCTAAGGTAAAGAGGAATCTGAAGAAAAGTGTTACACCTCCTACCTCTACACCTCAAAGAAGAGACATAAGACTACGATCTAAGAAAACATCTCCTATAGTTGGCAAGCCAAAGAAAGGGGTAGCTAAGATAACCAAGCCAGTTAAGGGAAAAGACACACCAAAGGGACCAAGTAGGGTTAGAAGAAGAAGATGAGGAAACTCATTGTTATGTGTGATGATGAGGACAATGAAGGTGAAAGAACATAGTCATATGATATAAGAAAGTTTAAAATTATTCTTAGGAAACTTCCTCAAGATATTGATCACGTGTGTGAAAATATTAGAAATTTAGTATGAATTTCAAGATTTAAATAGTTAAATATGATTATTTGAGAGGATTGATAAAGAAAAGGTTAAGAAAGTGCTACTAGATATGATGATAATGTTCAAATAAATGCCTATATAATTAAGCAAATAAATCCTTGAAAAATTATACAATATGATGGATACAAAGTGGAAATGGGAATTGTCTATAGAAAGGAAAATAAGAGAAACAACATTAGCCCAGACTATGCTATATTTGGGGAAGACACACATGTCTATAGCCCTAAGGGATTTCTCTAAAAATTTTGTGCCCAAGACAAGGGTGTATAAAATTTTGAATAGTAAAATAGAAGATGTAGTATAAGACAGAATCTTAATTTGGAAGAAGGTATTTGGGTTGTTAGTTCCAACAATTAAAGAAGACAGGGAGGCAGAACTAGTGGAATTAGAACATCAAGAAGAGTATGATGATCCAAATAATCTAAAGGATAAAATAAGAAGATAGTAGAGGAAAGTGAACAACAAGATGTTGTTACTATAGAAGACTTACCTCAAGACATGTACCAAATATTAATGTCTTGGTTAAGAAAGAACTAAAGAATGAAGCATTCATTAATTCAACCTCAAACACTCCTCTACCCATGCATGCATCAATCTAGTTTTGGTACAAATTCATGATTATATAAGGATTAAGAATGCACCCTCTAAGGATTAAACACAAGATCAATCAATAGTCACAGTTGAATACAAGGGTTAACAAAATGTTAAGTGTCAAGGAACAAGGCAAGACAATGATTAGGCTATTAAATCTAATGCCCACAACCAATCTTGTCCTTGACAAGGAAAAAAGAGAAGTTTAAGAGAAGGAAAATAAATTTGAAAATGATGCCTCAGGATCTCACATCAAGCGAGAAATGGAGGCCAAGCCACAAAAGACCAAAGAATCTTATCAACTAAAAGAATAAGAGGCAATACAAGCATTAGTGCAATTTCCAAGAATTGTGTCCACATCGACTAAAAAATCAACTCAAACATCAACTACTACACCCAATCAACATGGTATATCTACTCAAAAAGATATTACAATCACATGCCAAGAGATGTTGAGGTTGAGAGATAAAGTGACACCATTACAGATATCAATGTCGAGCGGTAGCAAACCAAGATCAAGAAGATGGAGAAAAATGTAAACTCATGTAATGGGCACCCCTGGATGTCCCAAAAAACTAAACCAAATTGCTGAAAGGAATTATGTCAAACAGTTTGCATTCAACTTCTTAAAACCCCTTATAACTCCGAAAATCAAACGTTTATTTTTTTGTTGTGTTTCATGCATAGAATTGGTATCATACAACATAAACAAGAAAGAAACTACAATAATATGCAAAGTGGAAATGAACGGCTACTAATAAAATGTTATTTTCAGAATTCATAAAATGAAATACATGGTAGATTTATCAACTCACTAATTACTTCAGCAATATTGTCATGATACTCTAGCCCATGCTTATGAACTTGCTGCTACAATACTTTGTCCTCCAATCAATCCACTACCTTCATAATACCATTCCCTCCAAGTGGCATAAGTGTCAGACAAGTAGTGAAGAAGATATGAGCAAAATATCAAATCTGCCTGTAGCCGAAAATGCAACTAAACTGCCTGATAATGAAGCCAATAAGAAGGAATTCCAAAGGCCAAACCCCAAGGTAATGATGTCTAGAATGTTACAAGAGAGGATAGATGTCCTCAAATGCCAAGAACAAAGCTGCAATTCACACACCAATTTCTTCTCATATTCAACCTATCTAATGAAGCCACAAATGCTTCCTTTTATTCTATTCCCACGGGTCCACTCAACTCATATGGGCAATGTGGGATAAAAGATGTGTAATATAAAACATATATTAAAATACCCCTTATGTCTCCCTTGGATACACATCACCATAAAATAAATATTAAAGTAACACTTTAATATTTTACAATTAAATTAGACGTTACTTTAATAAAACTTCAGGCATTAAAATGTATTAGCAATCAGACTCCGATTAATGTGAGTGATAGCTCATCGAAAAGCTCTCATCGAGGAGTATCGAATCCAATCACCAAAATTGACCTGTACTGTGTCCTGCCAACTTACTAAAAATAGTAAGTATGCCTGAAACTGAGTAAATCAACTTTGTTTTGGCCCAAACTAGAAATGACTAGGCCAAAACACTCCAAGATCCCATTAAACCCTTCGTTAGCCCTCGGGACCATGTAGAACAAGGCTAACGAACACACACTTGGTCAATTGCTAAAATGGGGACATTACAACTCACCTAGAAATCAAGTGATATTAGATGAGGTAATTTTTATTCCCAAGTTTGATCTTGATAATATGACTCTAGATCAAATTCAAATTTTGCAAATTGTATTAGCATAGAAGACAAAAATAGGAAGAGATGAAAAAGGAACATCTACAGAGGAAAATATTACATGAGATAGTTGTTGAAGCATTTGATATACAAGGTATCAATGAGAAAGAACCTCTTATCAACTAGTTAGTTCACATTATGAGAAGGTTAACAATGATGGCATTGAAGCAAATGAGAAATTATTGACTGGTTTGAGAAGAAATTTGAGAAACAATTTTTTGAGAAAGTGTCAACCAACATTGCTATAAGGAAAGTTGAACTTTCTAATCTTGTAAATAATATTGATAGAGTTATAAAGAACATTCATATTTTGTATAAAAAGTGTTGGAAATAACAATGGGAAAGTAAACTTTGAGGCGGGGGGTGAATTAGCTCTTGAAAATTTTAACCATAAAACATTCACCACACAATTTAGCATGTAAATCAGGCTAGCTAACTACACATGTTCATCCATCACATGAAACAAATAACACATAACACAATAAATTTGTTACCTAGAAAGCCTCCAATGAGAAGGTAAAACTGGGGTGGGGATGACACCCAAAAACCTTCACCACTATGGTTTTAAAGTGTAGCCAATTAAGGTTACAATAACTATGACCATAAACTATTATCTACCATGTGAGGGGTATTACCTATTAAAGGCTTACAAATACTCTTAGGTCTCACCTTGTTAAAGGATTTCAACACCCTGCTAAATGTGTGCCTTGTTAGAGGGCTTAAACTTACAATAAAGTAAGCACTCGATTAAAAGATTTACACAAGTCTATTAAGACTACTTTGTTAGGAGATTTACTTTGTATCACCTATTAAAATGATTTAGCACCATAGTCCTTCAATTAGCACTCTATTGCTAGATATTAGATCTTCTCTTTCCTGATGAATCCTTGATCCTTCTGATTAGGTATGTATCATTTGTCCTCTCTCTACTTTCCTCTATTCCCTCTAACTAATTCTACAATTCATATTATTGTCACAACCTCCATAACCACCATGAATTCTCCTCCTCCTCCTCCTCCTCTTCTCCTCCTCCTTCTCCTTCTCCTTCCCCAAATATTTCCTTCATCTTTTTCACTAGTTTGTTCTTCTTCCTAGGAATAGTAGTTATTTTCAAGTATATTGTTATCCTTGATTTAGATATTTCATATTTCCCAAAAGAGGTGGTAATCTCATTAATATATTCTTCTAATAGAGCTTAATAGCTATAGAGGCCTCATATACATTTATCTCATATGGCAAGGGCTTTAGCCAGCTGACCCTAGTTATAGCTTCTTACACATATGTATAGTTAGCATCCACTAAGAAACACACATCATCATAATGTTTTTGCACAAGGGATATAGGGATCCTCAACCTCTTTTTCATAGATTTCTTCAAATCCTCAAAGTAACTTGTCATTATTGAGTCAAGATTTTCTCCAAGGTGTACTATGAATTTTGAAATCTATTGTGTTATTGGCCTGTTGGTATTCCAACCAACTATACCAAAGGTGGGGAAGGTGTTTTGCACATAAAAGAATATGTAAATAAGTAAAGAACCAAATTCTCATAATGCACTTTTTTCTTTTCTGATGGCCTCCAAGTTTTTTGATAGTTGTTGTAGTTACAGCTCGACAAGGTCATAGGAGTGGTCCCTCTTTACTATCTTGTAACCCAAATCAATAGCCATGCATGATACACTATTCAATCAGCTAGACTAAAAGAACTTGTGACCAATCACTCTCACTACAAAATAAATTAAGGGATATGAGGTTATGTTAATAGACATCTCTCTCTTGTTCCATACTACACCTTTATTATTCTTAATCACCTCCTTCACATCACTACACATGCTCCTAGGTTGATCAAGGGTAGGGTACCTTGATACTTGATTAATGATCCTCTTTGCGATCTTAATTAGTCCATGTTCCAACCAAATATAGTTATCATGCATGTAGATTAGAACAATTCATGTCCATTTAGTCTTAAATACTTGAGGAAAATCTAGGGAATGGTTTAATCCTTTTCATTTAATGATTTTATATTCTTCACTCAAGAATCCATTATCACATAGTTTTTTGTAGGCATCTCTTATCTCCATGTCATCTACTTCTCCTATCTTTCCCATATAGCAACATCTAGCATCTTGTATCATCAATACTTTTAGTGGTATCATCGATAACACAGTAGAGGGGTCTCCTTTATATGTTATCTTAGGTATTTCTTAGAAATATGGCTATCTTACATCATTACTTATCAACTAAAAATTAAAAACCTCCTTTCCCATTTTCTAACATTCATAGAAGAGTTGGCTACCATATTGAGCACTTAGGATTTACAAAAATTCAAACAATGTAACTCAATAGTCAAATCTAGTTCGTAAAGGCTACAATTTCCTTTTCCAATTCATCTTCATTCTCTTTATTCTATCTTCAATCACTGATGAATGCAAACGAGTCAAAAATTGACTATATAGCCCTTCATATTCAACAATATATGCCCAATGCTTATACAATTGTAAGCTCATCTATCATAGGACTTCCCACTTGCTCAACTTAGACATGATCTCTAGTATTCTTAGCTAACATAGCAAGCTTGGTCAATACTAAAAAAATTCCATCATTCGTCAATAACTATAAAACTTTCCATGCTTGGCAACAACATAGAAAACTAACAAAACTATAGATTTCTTCAAGGATCTAATCAATACATTACATCTTAATTCATGCATATATAATCCTTTGAAATCTTAGATTCTTGGAAATGATGCATAATATAACTTTTAAAATATCAGTTCTATACATACCTCTTGATTTCCTAGTTGGGGGTGATGTAATCACCTAATCCATTGGATGAAGTGACCTCATTTGAGCTTGATGTGTTGAAATCTTCCTTCTTCTTTTGTGTCTTGGTCATTTTCACTTTTATTTTCTCAACATTGACCTTTTCTTTTCCTTTATTATTCCCATTACTTGGTGTTGGTGACCTAGTTGGATAGTTTCTACTGACATGGCCAGTCTTGAGACAACTAAAGCATGTAGTCTAACTCAACCATCCATTGTAGTTGTCTCTGAAATTTTTTCTAGTGAAATTCTCATGAACATGTCCATATTCTTGACAATATTGACAATTATACCTTGTGTTGTAATCCCAATCATAGGATTTTACTTTTTTTTTGTACCTTTGTCTACTTGTTTGATGTCCACTTGGCATTAGATCTACATTCATATTCTATGTGTCCATACTTCTGACAATTGTGATAGTACCCTTCAAATCTCCAAGTTTTCATGGTCTTGGTCTTGAATTTATGTGCCTAATGTCCTTTCTTGTTGCACTTATGATAGTGACCCTTTAATTTATACTTAGGGTTATAATTTGCATTATTTCTCTTGCAAACATTTGTTGTTTACCTAGATTTCTACAATTATGACAAGTGGGTTTGTAGTTCTTATTTTTGTTGTTCCTTTTCTCACCACTTTTATATGATTCTCCTTCCTTAGTACTAGTGTACCCTAATCCATTAGTATCATTGTTAGGTCTTGGAGATCTCATTAGTTTCTCAAAGTATTTGATGGCTTCACTAGGTTTGTTAAAACTTTCAGTGAATTCCTTTTCTTCTCTTAGTTTATTCCTCAGTTGATCATTCTATAACTTTAGGGTTGTGATCTCAATGTCCTTTCCATTAAATTCATGGTTTGTAATCACCAATTGATTCATTGTATCTAAGTGCATGTTAGCAATATTTTGCATATATGATGTCTTGTCTTCCATTCTGTTGGTTAGTGTTCTTTGGTCATCTTGAATCATGACTTTGTCTTCCTTAGCTTTCTTTTTCTATTTGGTCACCTCAAATAGAAATACCGATCGGAGTTCTTGTTCTATCTTAAGATTTTTGACCTCTTCTATTAGGTCATTTTTCTTTTCCATTAGATCTACAACTTCTGCATCAAACTCACTTGAGTTTCCATTCTTAAATAATTTTGTAGTGTCTTCTTCTTGGTCTATCCTATTAAATGCCTACAAAGACTACTAGGTCTCACCTTGTTAAAGGATTTCAATAGCCTACTAAAAATGTGCCCTCTTAGAGGGCTTAAATTTAAAATAAAGTAAGTAGATAGTTAAGATATTTACACAAATTTGTTAAGACTAATCTATTAGGAGATTTACTCTATATCACCTATCAAAATGATTCAACACTATGATCCTTCAGTTAGCAATCTATTGCTAGATGTCAAATCTTCTCTTTCCTAATGAATCCTTGATCCTTCTGATCAAATGTGTCATTTTCCCTCTCTCTTCTTTCCTTTGTTCTCTTTAACTAATTCTGCAATTCAAATATTGTCACAACCTCCATTTCCATCACGAATGATCTCTCTACGATTAGAATTTGTCTTTTTCTACTCTCTTCACATTTACACAAACTTTTAAAGGTTTTCCTCCTTACGTAAACATAAGTGGACTAGGGTTAGGTAAGAATCAATAGCTGAGGTTGATCTATATTGCCACTTGAACATCCCTTAATTTGATTGGTTATATGTTACTACATAGGATTTATAATATACCTCCATACATATCTTCTAGAATTGTAAAAAAAAATTTATGTCAGCCCAAATATAGTTTACATAAAAGTTTGTGCCATTACAAACAACTATGTCCAAAACTGTTTACTCAACATCTGAAGGCTCTGATGCTCAGCCATCACTACATTCTCAATGTTGTAACTTGGCTTCTGAATTGGCCAACATACATTGTTTACTCAGCTCCTAATTTACATGGCATCTTGGCTCATGAGTGACTCATCACATACTATCTGGTTAATGTGTATTGTTTAAAAATTCATGCTCAACATGCTTTGATCACTCAGCTCACACTAATTTCTTAGCTCACTCTAATCACATGGCTTGCATTGTAATACTGATATATAATGACTAAGTGTTTTGTCACTTCCTTGTCAAAAACAATCTAAGATTTAGAAAATGTTGTGTGATGTACAAAGGTCCACACAAGATATCAAGATCAAATTGAAAAAGTGCTACTAGATCTAAAATTTATAGAAAATTCTTTGACCATGGACACAAGTTCAAGTTCTATTCATTTTAATAGATTCATTTTTGCTCAAGGGATTTTGGTTGAATTACAAGCCATAGATGAATAATGGGAGCTATATTGATTTCTATTCAATTGATGGTAATATAGAGAGAGCTAACTTTAACTAAAGAGATAGCAAGCTAAGATTCCCATCTCTCTACTATAGAGAACCTAGTTGAATTAGCTACTCAACTAGAGATTAAAATTTCAATTTTGGAATCTGTCAGAACAAGTTGGGATAATGTACATCTAAAAGATCAAAGGTATGACAATGTGCTATTACTCATTTTTAGAAACATGTATATGATTTATATAGTAAAATATTTTTGAAGACCATGTCATATTCTAAGGGGGAGTGGTATTTTGTAATTTTGAATGAAATGATCAGACTTAACAAAATGTTTTTTCACTAATGTCAAAGGGGGAGATTATTGATCTCCAAGTCATGTTGCCTATTAGTGTCAAACACTTAGTCATTTCCTAGGAAGAGTTGGTCAATAATCATTGCGACTAAGCCACCCAATGAAGGTCAAATAATGTGTTTAGACTTGTTTGCATTTTAGTTTGAGTTGAGAAATTCTTAGGTTGTTCAGTACCCAAGTATGGACCGAATGCCAGTTTATGTGAAGTAAAGAAAGAAGATGTTGATTGAAGAAGAGTTGGTTCATGCTAGATTGCCGAGCATATAGAAGCCAAGGGAAAATATGAATATCAATTGTGACCAAGCATTAGGGTATTTAAGTGATGAATAAACCATTTTTAGCATATGTGTTTATGATGGTACAAACACACATATAAACCATTTTGGTCAACTTCTACATGCAATTTAATGATTGTAGAGACAACTAAGGAATTGTTTATACATTTTTCTTAGAGATCATCAATCCCTATGCTATTGAGATTATGTGTTGTACACATTCCATAATATTGTTATATTGTATTATTTTATTTTATTATTTAATCTTTCTCCTAGGAGCACCTAGATGGATGTGCATTATTTAGGTATTCCCATGGGATATACCTAATGAATTGTATTGTAACATTATGATAATAGTTGATGTAATTATTTAATATTGGGAAAATAATTAAATGCACAATAGTAAATGTAGGGCCAATGGGTTAGGTAGCACATGGTCTATGTAATACCACTTGGTGGTTTTGTGAGACTTGCTACTATAATTAATGATAAGGATAGTTGTAAAAACAAGATAGAAAGAAAAAAGGACAAAAAGGCTTGACATGTTAGCTAATGGAGAATTTGTGAATGTTGGAAGCATGGCATGGTTGTGTGGATTCATACTTATTCACATGGATTTCTTCATTGTGTCTATGACTTTGAAGGCTTCCATGGTTGTATTGCAATAATATTTTTGCTAAATAATACATGGTGATGTATTCTTTTGGAGGTTGGTTTTTTTTTTTTCCCCTCAATGAGGGTTTCCCAGGTTATATCTTGTGTCACTTTTTTTTTTGTATCTTGTTTATTCTTTTGCATGTGGATTTTAATTGCATATTATTTTAGATCTATTATGGGTTATGTGGAAATAGTAATATTTTTTGATTGCAAGTTTCCTTTCAAGAGGTATCAGAGCTATGGTTTTATTATTGTAACCCTAGATTGAATCCATGGTAAGGCATGAGAGGATAAAAGAAAGGGAAAGATATATATAACTTGTTTATTGAAGATCTAAGGGTTTTGGATTTTCTGTTGTGATGGGATGTTTGTAGATTTTGAGCATGTGAAATTTTTGGTCAAATATTTTTTTTTGGATGTTACATTTAAATGATGGTTTTAGGGATAAGCTTAAAGAAATGACCTCCTAGACAAAAACAAACCTCACCATTGGATCTGGGTTCAATTTTTCATAAATTTTAATATATAATATGCCCTAGTTTGACCATGTTGGGAGAAAAAATACAAAGCTTTTTTTGTTTCAGCCCATGAAAACTATTAAATTTAATCCTATTATTATTTTTGTTAGAAAAAAATCATACTGAAAATGATAAAAAGACTATCTGGGTAAAATGACCATAACATTCTCTCACAATATCTAATTTTGGACTTCTTATAGTCATTGAATAGATAATTCAAAGCACTACAACTTGGTAGAGTTTTAATTATATGACTTTGAAATTTTGTTAGGTTTTAGGAGCCCAAACTTTACATGTTATTTATTTTGAGTATGAATGTGGGCATAAATTGGGCATACAGAGTTAGATTTTGGACACCGAGTAGTCGATAAAAAGCTCTTGGAGAGCTCTATACATTGGTTCAATTTTGGTGTAGGTTTGGCATAATTTATTTTGTGATACATTGATCGAAATGATTTATGATATATACTTACTATGGTAACATTGTGAGTTTATGAAATTGTATGTTATGGAGATTTGAGATTTGATGTCATTGTGTACTTAGTTCATATTTTAGATTGGTTTCATGATCATATGTTTATCAATGTCTAATTTGGATATTTATGATGACCTATTGGGTCTACAAGTTGTGTAGTGTTGTAGGCAGTCTATACTTACAAGTTGCATTTATGGCTTGGTTATGGGTTGTCTTTGCCCATTGATCTTTCATTATTGATGCATATTCAAATTGGTGGCTTCAATTTGGGTTGTCTATTCCCTAAGTCACATGATTTGTTGATTATTATTCTTGTAGAAGCAATGAGATGTTGTTACTAGGTATAGTCATGGTGGAGGATTGCAGTTGACTATTTTATGCTGACAAGTTGGATACTTTGAGAGTTAGATGGTTGGTTCATGGATGTTATCATGGTATAATGTATTTTGGCATGAAATGATTTGATATATAAGTACATCCTTGATTTTTTCCCAATCGGCTTAATACCCTAGGAACAAAGGATTGGACATCCTTTCACAATGATTCTATGGCCATACAACATCATGTATTTTACCTAAAATAGTACACTGACCTCATTTAATTTTTCAACTCAGGAGTGTAAAATTGAGATGGTGAGTACAAAGTATATGCTCTAATTCTTCTTTAAGTCATTACAACTAAAGCAAAGGAAATCTATGCTAGAAACTGAAACAACAACTTAACTCAAAGCTTAAAGTAATGCTACAAATAGTAAACAAATCTATGCACCTATTCTATAGGAACAATTCATTGATTCCATTATCAATGGTTTTAGGAGCAACTGACTTCTACCTTACTTAGAAACAACAAGGAAATAAAATCTATTCTAACAAAATAGTTCACTCAATAAGTGCCCCCCCTTGGATTAGTGAACAACAAAGACAATCAAGATAAAAGATATAAAATTGAACTACTCATTCTATTCATTCTATGCATTCATGGTGAAAGAATTATACTAATTATTCATTCACAGACAAGATGCAAGAATGTATTTGTCCACAAAAAATGCCTCAAGAATGTAATGCAAATGTAGACTAAAACTAGTATGAATATGCAAAATGAAGCTATGTTGAAAAGAGTGAGAGTGATACAAACCAACCTAGTTGTGTCATGTGAGCTAGATCATTACAAAATAGAAGATGAACTAACATGTAACATTATTCTAAGCTAAAATGCTATGGTATGAGAGAATGTAGACAAGAAATGGAAGTTCTCCAAAAATCCTCTCAAGAATTTGAATGATAAACCTACAACATATCAATACTCAAGAGTGTGGATACTTTGAGGGGGAAGTTCTCTCTCTTTTAAAGTCATATGGATGGTGGAGATCAAGATCAAGATGATGGAAGATCAAGGGTGGATTTTGAAAATGAGGTTGATCCATGTGCACAAGAAAGTCAAAAAAGAAGAAGAAGTTGGCTTCCCATTTAAGACAAAAGTCACAAAACCTTTTCTTTTGATTCAAAAAATAGAAAAAGGACTTTATGTGTGCACTTTAAGTGGGTTAGAAGAAAGGGGTATTTTTTTAATTAAAAGGGGACATGTTCTTTTAATCAAATAATGAACTTAGGATAGTATAGTCAAACTATAGTTTATAATCAAATTAATTGATTATTAGCAATTTGTTCTAGGTAAATGATCGATTAAATTTGCCAAAATGTTGAGAAGTGGGATAATAATCTAGATGACCATTTTTAAGTAATTACATTTTCCCTTATTTGACTAATGTATGATCAATTTGGGATTACATTACGTCAAAGAAAAAAAAGCCAAGTAGGGAAAAATAGAGATATTTGATTTTGAAGAATGAAATGCAGAAAGAGATAACAAATCCTAAATGTACAACCTGATAGTGGTAATATTGAACACTTAGGAAAGAGATGATGTTAGAACTCAAGAATAATTCTAACACTTAGCAAAGAAGATAGATCGAGAGTAAATGAAAAGATAAAACATATGCTCCTAAGAAAAAAATAGATGTAGCAAGCAATGATAGAGTATTTCTACCCCCTCGAGATTGAAATCAAAATGAGGTAAGAGAAATGTAGAAATGAGCTAGATAAGACTAAATTGAGATCTATAAAATTCCATGAGGATAGTTAGATGATTAGAACCAAATAGTGGCCATACAAAAATGATAGAATGCCCCACTTTGACCACAGTTAACAATGAAGGATAAAGCATGGAAATTTGGTCAAATCAAGTAGAAAGGTGATTTTTAGACATGAAAATATGAATTAGAGTAGATATGAAGTATAGAAATGATAAAGAAATAAAGAAATGAAGATTCCCCAATGGTGATTCGAAGATTAGACTCAAAAGGTCAGCTAAGTGCATAGATTAAGGTAGAATTTCAAAATGTGATTTTTACTATCAAGATGAACTCAAATTTTTATTTTGATCCCAAAAATGGATCTAGGACATTGAAATAATGTAAGAGGACAAAAGGTTATATAGATGTGATGATAGGATAGCAAAGAGATGAAGCAAAAGACCAAGAAGGTGAAAAGACATGATCAAGAAGAAAGCAAAGAAGATATGAAAGTAGTTAGCTGACAATGTTCGAGAAAAGATGAAGAGAGAGCTCTCCCCATATGAAAGAATGCAAGAATGAACCTATATTGTAAACTAATCTACAAAGTGGTTTACTAGCAAGAAACACATAACATTTAGACTCTAATTTTATCATTGAACATTTATTAAAGACATCATGAGATAGTAAAACTTATGAGGATATGAATATGATTGATATTAGATAGGAATGTGGAAATCCAATCCAAGCATTAAAGATGCATAAGTCAAGATGTCTACATGATTAGATTTCCTAAGTTTAATATAGCAATATTAAACTTGTATCAAGGCATAAGTGCTAGGATAACCCTCGAGTATGATCTTGTGAAAATAGTCAAGGATAATAGATTGTAGGTCCAAAGTGTCATGTAGGACAAGAATGAAAGATCTAAGCACCCTAGACTAACAAAGTATACCCAAAAGTAGAAAGAAAATAAAACATGCCCCATGCCCAGCCAAATCTTCTAGTTCATGAAATCCTTGAAAGACTATTAGGGAGGGAACACTCAGTAAAGAAATTGTCATAAACAACACCCAAAGAAAGATAAATTTCATCATAGCTCAACAGTTTAGATGTTTTAGTGTATGTGTGTGTAATTCACTTGGCCATTTCTTTGAGACTTGATTTTGATAATGAGAAATTTCGTGATATCCAAGTCTATAGGTAGATTATTTGAAAAGTGTTGTGAAACACTTGATGTCAAAGGGGGGCAGTGTTGAGAAATACTATTTTGTGAGTTTCCAAAGAAACCCTAATGCACAAGGATACCTCAATAGGCTAAGAAGTTGTGCCCTCAAAATGAGGACAAGAAACAATTCCAAGCTAGGAAATGTGTTTCAAAGTGGGTGATTGAGATTGATAGACATAGGTGCAAGGGTCTCAAGTAGTGCCTGTTTCTAGGTTTTCACTACTTGGCAAAAAATTTTAGGACTTTTTTCATTCTTTTTTGTATTTTTTTTGGTGATACATCAAAGCACCTATTGATAGGTTTTTACTAAGATGATCCCTTTTTAGGAAATTTTCTACTTTTTAGGATTTTTTAGAATGATGTAGAGATTACTAGTTCTCAAGCAAGATCACATAAATTGTCCCAATGTATAGCATGGTGTAGGACATGATGGAGTAGTGAGCTAATGAATAAGCAAAGGTGGATAAGAAAGGAGTAGGAAGGAAGTAAAATAAATCCTCAAGGACTAGTTCCTTAAGAGTACCCAAGCTAGGGAAAGAAAGCCATATGAAGTAGGTTTTGGATAAACAATGAAAAAGATAGCATGTAGGATAAGAAATGGAGCCAACAAGTGAGATAGCATAAAAGTATGTAATCCAAAAGAGAAGGCATATCAAGAGGCCTAAGAACAATTTTTTCCTTTATTGTGATCAAGACCAAGGGGTCAACTAGATAGGATAGAAATGGGATAGAGTAGTAAGAATGAAGATAGATATGAAGGCTATGAATGAATGAGGAAGCACAATAGAGAATCTCATGGACAAGATAACCAATATGCAAGAATAGTTGAACATTTTCAAGATCAAAGAAAGAAGAGGGAATAGATAGATGATGGAAGAATTATGCATGATGCCTGTTTATTAGGTTTTCACCATGATACTTATCAAGGGTGCCACAAGAAGTGGTTTTCACTAAGGCACATTTTCATTTTTTCTTTTTTGATTTTTTTTAGAAAGAGCTCATTTTTTTTCAAGTTAGATATCACTCTTATAGGAAGGATAAGTCATGATAAGAAAAGATCATAGAAAGGTGTGCTTAAAGAAACTGATAGGGTAATGGAAGGGATATTGTAGGAAGAAGAGAGCTAGATGGAGGACAAGGTTGTAGGTATTGAATAGATAGATAGAGGATGTGTAATAGGAAAGTGTAGGCTTAAAAAGATTGTAGAAGGATAGGTGTGAAAGTGGGAAAGGTAATCAAAGACACACACCTTGAAGGGTAGTGGAATGATTGAGAAGTTATGGATGAAATATCTTGAGGTTGAGATGTATGAAGTAGTAGAATAATTTTGGAGGAAGATGGAATGGAAGGCTTCAAAAGATTATTATGAACATGTTTAGAAGAAGATGAAGTGGAAGCATTTGGAAGCTTGAATGTCAACTTTGAAGTATTTTCAATATTCAATTCCTTTAAGAAAGACTTGGGAATCCATATAAATATAGATTCTTCATTAGATGTTTTAGAGGCATTTCCTTAGTAATGGATTTAGGAACCCATACTTTCTTTGGTTTAGCTCTTTGAGTAGTGGACCTCTATAGTCTCTTTTGTGCATTTTTTTTCTTAGCATTCACATGTCGATTAGAGGAGACATAGTTAACTTTTGAAGATGGATTCATGCATTTATGTTTGAGTTGATCATCCAAAGTACTTCCAAAAGACTTGGGAATTGTGGATGAATAAGGCTAATATGTCTAGTTTAGATGGAAAGGTGAATGTGAAGACTTCAAGTATGTGTGTCTTCGTTGACCCTGAGGTGTAAGAGGAGAGGTGGGAAATGATAGGATAGGAGAAATGGGCAATGGGCTAGGAGTGAAAAATGGAGATAAAGGAACATAAGGTCCTAAGATGGAATGAAGTTCTGACGGCATTAGTTTAGATGGATAAGGAGCAAGGATAGAATTAGGAGATGCAAATGGATAGTGGAAAAGGAAATAAAAATATTTAGAGTGAGAAACATGGTCAAAGCCATTAATAGAATCATGAGTAGCTTTGATAGGAGAAACATTTTTAATAGGAGCATTTGAAGCTTGAGCATAATTTTGAAGCGGATATGAAGAAGTAGAACATGAGGGGATGCTTTGATCTTGACAAGTAGCTTTGGATAACATAGGAAGAGAAATTTTCTCATAATTTTCAGTAAGCTCAAAGGAAATAGTGGAAGTGGTGTCTTCATCATACTTAGGAGGTGGATAATACATAAGATATGGAGGAGTGACATTTTGAAGGAGATGAAAGGGTTCTTGATCTTAATCTTTCTTACCATTTATAGCTTTTCTCTTTTGAGAGTCCTCTTGACATGGAACCACTTCTAAGGAAAAGGGAGAAAGTATGGATTGAATGATGAGACCTTGAAGAGGTAATGAAGGACTAGTTGGAGTATGAATACTAGGCATATAATTGTATGAAGGTTGAGAATTTTAAGTTATAGTAGCATGGAAAAGGTTTACAACCAAGTGAAGGTTACCTTGAGTATAGGCATAGTCAATGTGGAAAGAATTAGGTTCTCTTTTTGATGGAGGCATCTTGGAAAGATTTGAAGTGTTGGGAGATGCATTAGCGTTGGAAGAAATAGGGGTGTCAAAGAGACCATCACTAGACATAGGTTCATCAACATGATCTTGCTCAAGAGAATTATCCTCATCACATGAGTCATTAGAGGTATAAAAAATCCTATCATCAATAAGATCTTGGATTTTATGTTTCAACTCTATGCAATCTAAAAAAATATGCTCATTACATCGATGATAAGTACAATAGATATCCAAGAATGGGTTTCCATATGAGCTAGACTTAGGCAACATGATGAGCTTAGTGCCAATAAGTGTTTGCAAAATTTCATCATAAGAATATTCCAAGGGATTGAAATATCTCTCAAAAGTATGTCTAGAGTTCTTTTGTTGTTTCTCAAGCGAATAAAAAGATTTCATGTCTTCATCATATTGGTCAAAGATAGGTTTGTCATGAAATTTTGGTGTATGCTCCAAGGATGTATCATTTTATAGCTCTCTAAAAAGGCCTCTAGATGTAGTAGGTAAAGACAATTGATGTCTTAAAGAAGAGCATGTAGACTTGGAAGAAGAGGACCCATATGTACATAAAGTTATTAAGGGAGATTCATTTAAGAATGCAATCTTCTCCTCTAATATTTTCTCAAGTTTAGTATTCATTTCTATCATGTGCTTAGAGAGATGAAGGTAAGAAAGATCATTTGTCTCTTCTAGTTCTTTATATTGAGTGTATAGATCTTGAAAGTCTTTATTGGCATGGAGGATATCATGATTATCTAGATTTTTTTTAGGTTTGGTAGCACAAGGTTTGAATGACATAGTGGTAGATAGAAAATCAAGCATGAAAGAGACCAGAAGATAACTTGATGTTCAAATTATAGGAGATAGAGTGTTCACTTGTCCAATATAGGGTAGCAATGAGAAAATGACTTGTAAAATAATGTGTTTAAGAAACTTATGACATGAATGACTCAAGTTGATAGATAGGCAAGAATATAAAATAGCCAAGTAGATAGAACAATCAAGAACAAGTGAACAAACTTCCCAACCCAAGAGTGTAGTTAAGAAATCAAGGTAACCATTTCAGCAAAAAGATAACTATTGAGAATACATAGACCATGAAGATAGAAAGACCAAGATAACTAAGATTAAAGAGTCACTTTAAGAATGTTAAAAAACTAGAGAGTAGAAAATCAAAGTCAAATGATGAAACTCCCCTTACTAAGCAACATAAGAAAATGTTTGCACTGGATGTTTTGAATTGACAATAGTTGATAGGATATCAATTTTGATGTTTAAAAGAAATTTCTCTCCAAGCAAGCTAGTGAAACATGTAGTGGTCTTCAAATAATGAAGCAAGGGACAAAGCAACATTGCATGATACAAGAATATGTGAGGTCTCAAAAGAAATCCCTAGAACTATCTTCATGTGTATTTTCAAAAGATTTTCAAAGGTATGGCACATTTGAAGACACATCAAAAACATTCTACCTAAAAGACACAGTTCATTACTCAATAACTTGGCCCATGCCCCTTTGCCTCACACCAAGTGGTTGCCCACAAGAGATATTGGCTTTTTCATGGAAATGCCATAATTATAACCAAGGGAACATAGATGGTAAGTGTAAAATCTTGGGGTGATCTGGGTAATCCACTAGGATTGATCCTTGTACCAAGAAGTTGATCAACAAAATAAGGTGGCTACTAACCTAGGGTGTTTAGAAAGGATTTCCATTCATAGCACTCCTCTTGATCCTAATATAGGACACCTCACCTTGCAGTGAGTAACTGGTCTTACAACCACAAGAGTACCTTAAGCATTCCTCCCTAGTGATCTACTCATGCTCACAATCCCACAAGAAATCACACTAGGTAAGACAAGTTTACATCTATTGAGGTTATCTGTCTTTGATAGCCTTGAGATTATAGTATGTCTAAATAGCTAGGTTCATTTGTCTCCACTTGGGTCATTCTTCTTGATTGCTCAAGAGCAGGCCCACTAAAGAATTCTAACTATTAGATATTGGATCTACTTTCAAGAGTCAAGATTTTTTATTCACCATACAGGGGAAGAGCATACTCTCCTATATTAATCATTTCCCCCAACATACACCAAAAAGTTTCAATTACCCCCTTGCTTTTGAAGTCCAAAGGTGAGTCAATATTCCTAATTCGCCACAAGAGTGAAGGGCATACTCTCCTATCACCAATGAACCTCAATCACAAGTTTAATATGCCTATGAAAATGAAATAACTAGTAATATTTCCACACATGAAATAAAGAAAATATAAGCAAGTTTTTTTTTTATGCTTTGGGCAGCCTTGTAAACAAGTGTTAGTAGCCCTTGCACATTTGAAGCTTTGACATGCATTATTTTTGGCAATGAAATGAGAAACTCCCTACAAAAAAACCAAGGTTAGGGCATAGTCATCAAGTAAGACCTGCAATAAAAAGTGGTTAGTTTCCTCAAAGATCCAAGTTATCTTCCAACCAAGTGTATGCAAAGAAAGTGCAAGTCACAAAATGATATCTTTTTTACTCTTTGCTTTTGAACTAGTCAACAAGATTGGAATTTTTTGCTATTATTTTGGATCCAAAAATAGAAATGAAAAGAAAATACCCTTGCTAAAAACTAAAGAGATTTCCAAAAATGTAAGAAATTTAGCAATATTTCTTCATTTGTGGCCTAGGGACCCATTTTTTTCCAAAAATAGACTAGATTTATCAAATCGCATTATTGATCCTTAATATGACCTCTAAATAAAAACACAAAGAACTATTGCCCCATAGAATTCAGAGACCTTTTTGAAAAAGTAAATTTTTTTCAAAAATTCATAGATTTGTGACTAGAAATGAATTTTTATGAAAAACAAAGAAAAAATCATAATGGATGCATATCAAGTCAAAAAAATCTATAAATTGGATTGAGACATTTTTGAGGTATCTCCAACTTGTGAAAAAAATTTCAAAACTTAAATCTAAGTGATTTAGGAGATATGATCAAATCTTTAAAAATATAGGGTTTTGGCCTTCAAACCAATCAACACAAGGGTTAGTCTTAAAACCAAAGTGAGAGCCCTATACAACCACTTGATTAGATCCAATATGCTACCATAAAAAATAAGAAATAAGAAATGAAAGAAAATGAAGCTAGAAACTTGATTCAAGCCCCACTATGGGCGCCAAAAAAGTACACTTGATTTGTGTCACACTCTAAACCCTTCTATCCAAGTGATTCCATGAGTTTAGAATGCTTGGATGTTGGCTTAGATCTCTCTATTCATGGAGTGTAAGAGATTATGATTCAAGCATGAAGGCTCTTAGCTGAGCCTTAGAGATACTCTTCTTGCTAGTAAACTATGCAATGGGAGGTTCTCTTAGAGATAAGATGAAAGAATGAAAATTTCCATAAAGAATGCCTCAAGAATGAAATGCAAGTGTAGACTAAAACTAGTATGAATATGCAAAATATAGCTATGTTAACAAGAATGAGAGTGTCATGAACCAACCTAGTTATGCTATGTGAGCTAGATCATTACAAAATAGAAGCTAAAACTAACATGCAACATGATTCTAAGCTAAAATGCTATGGCATGAGAGAATGTAGACAAGAAATGGAAGTTCTCCACAAATGCTCTCAAAAATTCAAATGATAAACCTAGAGCATAATTTTACTCAAGAGTGTGGATCCTTTAAGGGGGAAATATCTCTCTTTTAAAGTCATATGGATGGTGGAGATCAAGTTCATGATGATGGAAGAACATGGGTGGAGTTCCAAAATGAGGTTGATCCATGTGCAAAATAAAGTCAACCAATAAATTAGAAGTTGACTTCCCATATAAGAAAAAAGTCACAAAGCCTTTTCTTTTAATTTGAAAATTAGAAAAAGGACTTTATGTGTTCACTTTAAGTGGATTAGAAGAAAGGGTGATTTTATTTAATTAAAAGGGGACATGTTCTTTTAATCAAATAATGAACTTAGGATGGTATAGTCAAACTATAGGTTATAATAAAATTAATTGATTATTAGCAATTTGGTCTTGGTAAATGATTAATTAGATTAGCCAAAATGCTAGGAAGGGGGATAATATCCTAGATGACCATTTTTAGGTAATTACACTTATAAAATAATCAATGTACACACAACTTCCACATACATATATTTATTTCATCATCAATATTAGAGAAAAGGTGAAAAGTTCAAATTACCACTCTTGCAACTTCTATGGCTATAGGAGGAAAACTACCCAAGACATAACATAGATGGGGAAACATTTATTCTCATGTAATGTTACTTCATTATAGCATTTATGTCCATAGATTCAAACAAGCATACAATATTTGAGCTATCCATACTTCTACTTCATGTCTTATATATATATATATATACACATATATATAACATGTACATAAAAACATAAATTCATATTCTTAAAACCATAAAGTCGTGACTTTTTTTTAAGGTAACTATTTGAAAAAAAAAGAGGATCTTAAAACAATGGCCTTGTGGAGGCCCATCATTGCCCCCAACTAAGCTATTTGTAGTCCCCAACAACAATGAGGTTTTTGATTTTGGCCTGAACTCTCCAATCACTAGCTATCCTCTCCCCTAGCTCATTCTTAATGTAGTCAAACTATCTATAATTTTCCTTGAGCTTTCTCTATCATTGATCTTATTTAATCATATCATGATCATTTGTGTTGTTTTTCACTGCTAGTAGTGGTTGTAGGAGAATAGGTGGCTAATACTTTAATGGAAGCCAATATTTGCACTAATTCCTTCCCAAATTGATATACCATGGAATTTGTACAATAGAAAGAGTTAAATTTTGAGGAGAGTAGGATTCTCTTATCTTCAAGTCATGTTGCATCCATGTCCACCCTTTTCTTGAAGCAACAATTGTTGTCTCAACATCTCAAGATGAGTGTTGCTCCCAATTTGCAAAGGCTTGTTCTCTGACTGGACATACTTTACTAGCTCTAGCAAGGTTTCCTAGAATAGATATCCAATCCAAAAAAATTTATCTAGAGTTTTCAAATTCTAGTCTCATGAGTAGAGGAAATATCATTTTATTGTCCCTATAAAGCATAGCTTGTTGTCCCTACTTATCTCATTTTGCATCCAAGACATCACTGCTCTCAATTACACATCTCCTATATAAAGGAGTGAGTTCCACTTTGTATCATTAGAAGCTACCAAATTATGGAGATGTAATTCACATAATAAATTATTCAAAGGCATTAGAACATATTGTAATGCATCATAAAACTCATGTGTAGTTGATATGGGGTGATTAAGCCCTTCCATAATTCTAGTCAATTTGAAATTTACAAGCTATTATTTGAGAAATAATTCATACACCAGTGATGGTGATTTATATTCAATCAGTTTAGGAATTGATCCTATGACTTGTTAAATCCTTCTTTTTTAAAATTCATTATAGTCTGAGCTATACTTCAACTAATAGCTTTCTTCATTAATAACATGTTTTAAATTTTCTCTTTCCATCTTCCATTTAATTCTTTCCCATGATAATTGTTGGAACAAATTGATCCCTACAGACAAAGTTGTAGATAGATTGGGTGGTGGCAATGGCTCTTGGGTAAAAATGTCTATCCAATTAGATGTTGGATGAGGAATTTTTTTGGCACTTTGTAGCATGGAGCATTCACCTTTCCTTATAAAAAGCATTGTCACCACATTTTCTTCCTTACAGGATTGAGTTGCTATTGTAGCTAGTGTATCTAGTCCATCTTGATTAAGCTTTTCCATTACTTCCTCAACAATTTCTTGCCTAAATTCTAGATAGTCCTTAGAAGGAAGGTCTTGTGAATTATAACTAATATCCTACTTAACAGGACTTTCTTCAAACTCTTTAGATGCATCAGGCTTGTTAGACTCCTTATTACTATCAACAAGTACATAGTTAACACTAAGGTCAACTTCAGGTTGTGGACTCTGGTTATTGCACTCATTCTAAAACTTAAAAGACTCTAGGGGTAAAAGCATAGATCTATGTCACTGTTTATGATACCAAAACCTGTTTTGGTAAAATCTCATTTCTCTATCAAAACTCAAATTTTTTCAAAAACTAAAAATACCCTTTTATAGATCTTAGATTCAATATCATCATTATATAAATTTTTGAGTGTTTTGATTGGTTATAATATGTTATAATCTCAAAATATTATAAGTTGATATTTCAACATTTCAGAAGATGCTCCCTCAAAAAAGGAAAAGGAATAGTAAATCATAACAAAAAAATAAAAAAATAATATTTATCTCTAGAGGAGAGAATCCTCTTCACGAATATGTAATTTTTTTTCAAGAAGGTATAGATTTGATAAGGAAGTTTTGATGGGAGGAAAAAACTGTTGGATTCTAATAAGATTGAACTTGAGTACTTATAACAAAGAAAATATACATCAAAAATAAGTTTTTTTTTTTTTTTGGTTCACTAGCTATACATGTCATCTATAAGATATTTTCAAATCAGAACAAAAAAAGATGATTTGCATATACTTGTTTGACAAGAACTATACCCTATATTTTTTACAGTTAAAAAAGGGACTTCAAAATAAAATAAAATGAATAAATTCTTACTCAAAAAAATTATAAAAATTATAGCCATAAAATTCATCCAATTCTACACATTTCATTAGTTTACATCATCTTCATATTTTAAACACAAATACCATTTTTTTTGTCATTAATGTTGAACTTTTAGATTCTGATATCCCGTTTCTTTATAAAAGGTGACACAGGTTTGTGCTTTTACCCCTAGGTTAACCATTTGAATAGAGTTTTAGTAACCCTATTTCTTTCTGAAAGCCTCACACTTTGCCTCAAAGAAGGTGTAGACATGTATGGAGGATTCTTTCATTTCCTCTTGCTTGCAAACATTTCTATCGTAGGTGCTTCAGGAGGTTTTTTTGAAGCTTCCTCCTCTTGTGAGTGCAAGGTTTCATTAATTTTACTTTCATTATCAAGTTGGTGTTCTAATTTCTCTTCTTTAGGTTCCACAACTTTACCTTTTCCTTCCCTAATAGTAGACCTAGCATTAATAGATGATGGCATCTTGGGGGCACTAGCATCTTCTCTTTTTTTATTTTTATTTTTCTAGAAATGGAGGCATCAGCTTTATAAATCCTCTTCTTAGTTGGTCTAGAAATGGAGGGAGAGGCTTGATGAACATTTTTTGTCTTGGGAATAACCTTACAAAAACTAGTAGATGTCCTTTCCCTTCATCCACCACCCTAGCATCTAGGACCAACCAATCTAGGCTCTACCTATTTTAACTACCCAAACTCTTCTCATGTTGCAATTGATTATTTCTTTAATTCCCTTTCCACAACTAGTTTTATCAAACAATAATGGGAGAAAAACTGATCCTTTCTTGATTGCACTAAAGAAGCTTGCTTGCTTCTTAATAGTGTTAAAAATGAAGTTAAGAAGATTAACCTATCTATAGTCATGCCACAGATGAGCCATAATCTTGAAATGTAGGGCTTGCAAGTATTTGTAACGACCTTCACAAGTTAAGTATTGAATGATAAATGGTGTTGGTTGGACAAAATCCAAAGGAAATGATAATCTAGAGGTGTCCTACTTCTTGTCATTGTTCAATAGAGGGTCAAGATGTACACTAAACTATGCCCTAGCCATACATATATAAAATCCTATACCCAATTTTCTCCTTCCATGGGTAACCTAGTGACATTAACCACCACATCTTCTATAAATTCAATTTTAAGACCCTTAATCATTACAAAGCCATCCTTCAAGGTGTTCATAAATTGAAGAGCAACCTCCTCATAAAATCTCTTAGGACTAAGGCAATAATCTAAACATCCTCTTCTCCTAAACATCTCACAACTAGTCATGTCACCCAATAAAGCCCTTTAATCAACCGACTCATATCTCTGAAGACCTCCACCCATTGTTACACACACCAAAATTTTATCAAAATCATGGTGTTTTTAGAGCTTAACAATGGTGAATTAACAATTATAGTGTTATGGCATTAGATAGAGAAAATGACATACTATTGCTATGTGCTTCTTAAGTATTTTTATTGCACAATATCTCATGATATCCTTCCTTACATCAACTCTCATATTTTTTTTCTCCTATATAGGTTTACCACCTCAAACACATTGTAAATTATCATTAAAAGTTAACTCAACTTTTAATGTCCTTAATTTCATTAATGACACAATCACAGAAGGACATGTCATCAACATGTGATGGTAGTCATCTCATAAGACAATAACTATTAAAGTTTACATGTGATTTGAAATTCTAAAAAATTAATATCCCCCAACTAACTTCTTGTAGATTTCTAGGTGGTTGTATAAGCCCAAAGAGCTTCAAGAAGGAATATGGCCAAATCCTTCCAATGAAGTGCTATTATTTTGGTGAGAATGGCTTCCAACTCCGTGTTGGTAACTTCTACTTGTTGTTAGCTTGTGGATGGTAAGCTAATGATTTACAATGTTCAATAGTATATTCCTCCATTAGAGAAACTATCAAAGTGGATGTAAACATAGCTCCTTGATCAGATGTCAACTCCCTAGGGACTCCAAACCATGTGGAGATGGATTCATACAAGAACTTGGAAATATTTCTATCCCTTGGGTGTTTCATGGGTTTGGCTTCTACCCACTTAGTTATATAATTAATGCAAACTAGAACATAGTGTTTACCTCGTGAAGAGGATTCAATAGGACCTACAAAGTCAATCCCCCATTTATCAAAGGGTGTAACAACTACCTGAGGTTGTAGGGGCATTTCATCTGATTTAATGGGTCTTCCCATACATTTACACTTATCATATTTCTTTGTGTATCTAGCAAAATGCTCGTGTAAAATTATCCAATAGTACCTATTTGTCAAAATTTTAAAGGTTGTTCACTTGGCTACAAAATGACCTCAATAGGGCTCATCATGGCATTCCCTCAAGATCTCATATGTTTCATCTTCCCTTATGCATTGACATATTACTTGATCAGGACTAGTATAAAAAATAAATCCAACAATCCAAGAATAGTTAAAGCTCTTTTCAACTAGTAAATTTCTTTCTTTGGTAGAGAAGTGAAATGACATTTTTACTATAGTAGGTAATTTGCAATATCTACATATCATGGATTTTGTGTTGACAATAGGGAAGAGTGTTCATCTGGGAAACTGTCATCAATGGATGTAGGATCATCAGGGACATGCAACTGAGAGAGAAAGTCAGCTATCACATTGGCCTTGTCAAGTTTATCTATTATGGTGATATCAAATTCCTACATAAGTAAGAACCAACAAGCTAATGTTCCTGATATTGTAGGATTATTCATCAGATACTTTATAGTAGAGTGATTAGTATGAACAAATACTTCATATCCAATAATATAGTGCCTAAATTTATTCAATGCATAGATAACTACAAGTAGATCTTTTTTAGTGAGTATGTCATTAAACTATTCACCTTGCAATTTTTTACTAATGAAATAAATAGCATGTGCAAGTGAGTCTACCTTTTGGCCTAGCACTAGATCTATAGCATAATCTAAGGCATATGTATGGATGTGGAAATGTAGTCCCCAATTGGGTCCTCTTAAAATTGGTGCTGTGGTGAGGACTTTAAGTTGTAGGAAAGATGTAGCACACTCAGAGTCCCAGACAGATTCAAAATTCTTTTTTAACAAGTTATAAAGGGGTGTTGCAAATTCACTAAAATTCTTGATGAATCTTTTATAATATCTAGCATGTCCTAGGAAACTTTGTGCATCCTTCTTCTTAACTAGCATAGGCAAGGTACTAATGACTTGAATCTTTTCTAGATCTACTTGGATACCTCTTGATGAAATGAAATGACCTAGTACTACTCCTTCCATTATCATAAAACATTTTTCACTATTTAGGGAAAGGTTATAGTCTCGACATCTCTTGAGTACCGTCTCTAAGCTAGCTTTTGTCTCCTCAAAAGTATTCCTATAAATAGTAAAATCATCCATGTAGATCTCCATAGAGTCAATAGATATATTAAAAAAAACACTTATGATAGCTCGTTGGGATATGGCTTGGCCATTACACAAGCCAAAAGGTAAAACTGAGTAGGAAATATTTCCCTAGGGGCATGTGAAAGTTTTTCTTTCTTGGTCCTCTAGAGCTATTTATATTTGATTGTAACCACTGAAACCATCTAGAAAAGACAAATATTTCTTTCTAGCTAGGTCGTCAAGAACTTGATCTATAAATGGTAAGGGAAAGTGGTCTTTCTTAGTGGCTAAATTGAGCTCCCTATAATCCACACAAACTCTCCATTTTCCTCCCTTCTTTACTACTATAACCAGGGGTGAGACCTATTGGCTACCAGAGATGGGGTAGATAAAACCAACACTTAATAATTTGTGTAGCTCATTCTTAAAGGGTTAACTCTCCTCTGAGACTGTCAAATAGGTTTGAAGTCAATACTAATGAAAATCTTGTGAGTGCAAAGCATAGGGTCTATTCCTTTCATTTCCATGTAGTCCTAAGAAAATGCTTTTTGCTTATCCTATAGTAACTACAACATAATTCTCTTTTGGGAAGGTGATAAGGCATTGTTTACATTCAACTTTCTTTTTGGACCAACTTCCATCTTAATAACCTTATGTGCTATGAATAATTGGGCAATAATAGAAGAACCCATCTCATAAGGTAATAATGAGTGAAGGAATTGGGAAGCTTATGAATGATGGCATGTTTTGAAAGGTGGTAATATGGTTTCTAGGACACATTCAGCTTGAGGACACACTAGAGGCTCTACTCCATACTCATTCATGATAATGGCTGAAATGATCTCATCTTCTTCTTGAGAGGATAAAAATGACTCTTGACCTATTAGCTGATGGATGGAATTGACCTTTGGATCATTATTTCCCAAGTCTAGTTAGATTACTTGGTCATGTAGCAATAGTGGCTAAGAAAGGGAGTAAAAAGTTAGGTTCTTAGAATGGATACCATTGGATCTTGTCATCTTTCTAGACTGACAAGCTATTTAGGAATTTGCAGTGGCTAACCATGGACACCCTAGAATTAAAGGTATATCCACCCATGTTAGCCTTTGGAGAGAGGAAAACAAAGTCTATTGGATACTCCCAAGGGATTAAGGTGACTGTGACATCTTATATCATCCCATTTGGCTTGATAGTAGAACTATCAACAAGCTAAAGTATGGTTGGTGTTTCTTTGAGACCAATGATATTCAATCGAGACAATACATCCTTTTTCATGACATTTATAGATTCTCCTAATTCAACTAAAGCATTTTTAACTTGCATCCCATGAATGGTGATAGTAGCCACAGGACTCCCAGGGTTAGAATATTTTGATTAGTTAATTTTTCCAACATTAAATCAGACAATTTTTATAAGACATGAATTTTTTTTGGATCTTTCTTCTTTCTTCTTGGTTTTTTGATACATGCTTTCTTTATACCTTTAGTACAGGTAGGAACTTCCTTGATAGCATTAAGTAATGGTATTTGTATTATCATTTTCTTCAGTTGATTGAGCAAATCAATTATTGTGTAGTTTTCTATAGGATGGCCTTGTTCCATCAACCTATGAGGAAATGGAGGTTCTTTGGCTACAAAAGAGGTCTTCTGATTTGACACATCTATCTATTTAGTTGGAGAATCTTCAACTTTAGTTATTATAGGCTTTTGGGGTAAAGGAAGAGTAGTGTCTGACCTTAAGTGGATATCATTCAAGGAAATAGCATAGCTTTGTTTTTGTGATGGTTATTTGATATTTTGGGGATTAGGATTAGGCTGGATTGGTAGTTGAGCCTACGTACGAGTATTAGTGGCTATAGGAGGAGGCACTAGAACTTGGTGCTGAGGTGGTGGCATTAAGGCTTGCTGACTAGGTTGGGTATTCCAATTTTGGTTTTGCTACTAGCCTTGTTGTGGTTGTTTCCAACCTTGCTAAGGTTGATGCCAATCCTACTGAGGTTGTTGCCAACCCTACTGAGGTTTTTTCCAATTATTACTTCCACTAAAACTATTATTTTGAGAATTTTTCCATCAATTTTTACTATTATAATTTTGAAGAGAGTCTTGTGGCATACCTTATCATTGAGCCCATGGCTTTCATTGAATAATGAAGAGAACCTCTTCATTTTCATCAATGGCTTTAAACTCAGTAGGCATTGGTTGTGTTTCTAGACTTGTAACAGACTTGCATCTATAATTCCTTTTCTCTTCTCTACAATATGGACAATATTTAGCTAACATGGCATTAGCTCTATCCTTCTTCCTTCTTTCTTGCATGGTATCTAGTTGAGTGGCTCCATCATTGATGATGTCTTGTTTGAAATCTAATAGAAAATTGTATAGTTCCATCTTTCATACTCTTAAATTATGATTAGACTTATGTGGTAGGTCTCTAAATCTCCTACCTTTCCTCACAGTGGCCCTAGAATAATCAAACATATACTCAATATATCAGTCCTTTTTTTTTTAATAGATATCTTCTCCTACCATAAGATCTAGATCTTCAATACTTCCATCATCTACACCTATCAAAAAATAGGTTTCTTTGATTCTTCATTTAGTTGATGTTGTGTGTTACACTATAGGTTCAACATAAACCATGAAACATAGTCTTCCAAGGTTTCATCATCCTTTTGGGATATTTTGAAAATGTCATCCCCTTTCAAATCTTGACCCCTATAGTACACAACCCCTTGAACCATCTCAGAGTAGCTTCCTTTAGGGTGGATGGAAATAACTTTATCTTGTGAACATCAATTGTATAGTTATAACTTTTATAAAGGATATCAAACTCAAAGAGGAAGGTTTTAGGGCCTTCATTATTTAGGCCATAGAACTTGGGAAGTGTAGTAGAAGGTATGTTCTTCAAGTTTTTATTACCTTACTAAGAAGGGATAGGAAAAGGAAATGTAGGTTGAGGTTGAGCCATTCTTAGAGGTGGACCTAGTGGTGGTGGTTAATAGATAACAAGGGCAAGCGAATTATCTTGGTATTCAAGTTCAAAAAAGAGATCATTCAAATTCAAGGATTCTTTAGAGTATGAGGGTATTCATTTTTTAGCAACAACAAATGGATTTTCAAAAGGTTCTTCTTTTTCTTCATTCTCGCTATGAGGTCTTTAGGCTCAAGATTTAAAATGTCTTCCTAAATATTACAGGGATGAAATTTCCCAAGGAGTTCTCTTCGTCTATGCATGCAAAGTAATGTATGATTTAAACTAACATAATGACTTCAAGGTCAAACTATATTGGAACCTTCCTTGGAAATGATGCCAAAAATGGTCAATCAACTTAATACCTTAGTAACAAAGGATTGGACATCCTTTCACAGCGATTCTATAGTGAGACAACATCATGTGTTTTACCTAAAATAGTACACTAACTTCATTTTTCAACCTAGGAGTGTAAACTTGAGATGGTGACTACAAAGTATATGCTCTAATTCTTCCTTAAGTCATTACAATTAAAGAAAAGACAATGCTGGAGGAAGTCTATGCTAGAAACTAAAACTAAAACTTGAATCAAACCTTAAAGTAATGCTACAAGAAATAAACCTATCTATGCACCTATATCATAGGATCAATTCATTGATTCTATTATCAATGGACGCAGGAGCAAAATAATTCTACCATACTTAGAAACAATAAGGAAATAAAATATATTCTAATAGAATAGTTCACTCACAATGGGCCTCCTTAGATGAGTGAATGGAAAAAACAATCAAGATAAAAGATATTAACTTGAACTGCTCATTCTATTCATTAATGGTGAAAGAATTATACTGATTAAAAACAACATCACACTCTACTACTATGAAAATCAACTTATCCTATTCTTCTTCCAAAATTGCACTTAAAGCTACAATAGTCATTATTTAAGGAAACTACAACTACTTCCTAACTCTAAAATCACTCCATTAATGAGGATCAATTACATAATCATAAAGTTTGAAATAGAAACAATATTAACAAAAAATAAATCCTCCAGGAATATAACAATTTTTGGAAGCTACATTCGTGCACTGCAAGAAGTAAAAGCATATAATGACTTGCCCCACTTGTGATAGTTTAGTGACCTAGTTGGCCTTGACTTCCTTAGCACTGAAATGTTGACCTTTGAATATCTATAGCAAGTGCCTATAAAATAATCAATGCGCACACAACTTCCACATAAATATATTTATTTCATCATCAATATTAAGAAAATGGTATAAAGTTCAAATTACCGCTCTTGCAAATCCTATGGCTATAGGAGGAAAACTACCCGAGACATAGCATAGATGGGGAGATATTTATCAGCATGTAACATTACTTCATTATACCATTTTTGTCCATAGATTCAAGCAAGTATAGTATATTTGAACTATCCATACTTCCACTTCATGTCTTAACATATATATACATATACATATACATAAACATATACATATACATATACATATACATATACATATACATATACATATACATATACATATACATATACATATACATACATACATACATACATACATACATATATACATATATACATATATACATACATACATATATATATATATATATATATATAAACATAAGTTCATCTTCTTAAATTCATAAAGTCGTGACTATTTTTGCAAGATAACTACTTGAAAAAAAGATTTAAAAAAGATTAAAATAATGACCTTTTGGAGGCCCATCAGTGTTCTTTGATTTGTATTCCTAATTTGGTTATGGTGGTATATGTTCTTGGTTGAGGATCATGATTATTTGGTTTCTTTTTTTAGGAGCTCATGATTTACACTTTGATTCATTTGATGGTTTAGTTCCTTAGTCGATTCTCATGGTTAGAGGATAAATTTTTTGTTTCTATAGAAGCTTCTTTAACATTTTCATGGTGCACTTGTTATCTTAATGGTGTGTAGAGACAAGTTTTCTTTATGGTGTATGGAGATGGTTACATCTTGATGACTCATGGGATTCTTTGTAAAGGTGTGATTTATGATTTCATTTGACATGTTATCCTTGGAGTGTGGATAGTTTCATTATTATTTCATGGTACACTCTTGATACACATTTAGAGTTTTGGCATATTAAGTTATATTCATATGGAGCATGTTATCTCTTTGGTTGAGATGGTTTAGATCATGTTGTCATATTTTTGTTCCTAATGCCATGTTAGAAATTTGACATTGATATTGTTTAAGTTTCTTGGTATTGAGTACATTGATCATTTGTTGGATACTTCATGATATTGCTATGTTGCATTTAGAGTTTGCATGGATTGATTGGTTATAGGTGCTCATGGATAGTTTGAGACAATGGTGATGTTGATTTCTCTTCGATTACAAAAGTATTTTTTGGGACATTTGATGTTTTAGTAGGAAATCCAAGGGGCACTCACCTGATATGGACTTAAGAGGATGTTATTATTAGAGTAGCTTTGGTTGGAGAATTGGATATCTTGATGAGCATTCTCATTCCCCACTCTTGGTGTACTTGGTGGTTTTGTACTTGAGAATTACATATAAGGCCCCTTCCCTAGTACTCTATTATAAAACTTAATAACATGAATATGGTCAAAGCTAGGAAGTGTAAGGAAATGACATGCCACATTTTTGCCTCTTCTGTATAGAATGTGAATTATATACTATTACCATATGCCTCATGAAAGAATGATGGTAAGAAGGTTCCAGGATCTAAGTATGACATGATTGGCATTTTGCTTATCAATAATGAATCTAAGATCTTATTGAGACTGATATACATTTTAGTCGTTGTTGTGCTAAGTATCATATTTGGAATTACATTAGGTTCATAAGCTAAGACCCTATGGAATAAAGGCTTGAGGTTTCATAACTTACAAACTATGTCGATGAGTTCATGATATTTTATGGCCTATTAGGATAATTGAATTAGATGGTTATTATGGAAAGATGAATCAACACCCACCCTTATGATATTACTAATAGACATATATGAAAATTTCTATCAAGAATGAATAAGTTTCTACAAGGTAGAACTCAATATGATGTAATGTAATGAGTTAATTATTGTTCAAGTAGTATTAGGTGGATATGTTGATATTCACGAGGATAGATTTTATGGCCCAATAAAATGTAATGGATTTATTCTACGATTGATTTTGAAACTATGTGACTATGCAAACATCTTGATTACCTGACATGATTGATACACCTTATAGTGTATTATCTAATAATGATAATGAAATATTGTTAGTAATCAAACTATATTTAATTGAATCAAATGATACTAGTTCTGATGTTTACATTTTGGTGATTTTGACCTAAGATATGTATTCATAACTAATTTCCATGTTGGTTGATTTAATAGTATAGATTCAACATTTCATCATTATGATAGGAAATGAACTATGATGTGGTTAAGAATGTTAGTTGGATCATTTGACTAGATATTGTTTTTGATATGCATTTTCTAATATTTTAATGTTTTAAATGCTTTATATGAAAATAATTATAAAATAAAAATTGATTATGATGTTAAGGTGAATTATTTAATATGAAAATTGTCATGCACCTATATACATGTATTTTATATGATTTTTCACTAGGCTACTGATATTTGAGTTTGGTGTGTAGGCAATTGAGCTATGAAATTTAATCAAGGAAAAAAGGTCCACACTTATGTGGACATAGTATAGCCAAGGCAAATATTTGGAAGATTCAAAAGCCTCATTGTGATGTGTTTATTTCATAAGTATAAGTTTGCATGGGTGTGGTAAATTTAATCTCATAAATACATTAGGGACAAGTGATGGCAATGTGTAGTGTGTTTTAAATGTGTCACTTGACACTTGTAATTGTTTGTGTGTTTTTTATTAAGAAAAATAGGTTATACAAGGATCCTAAAACCCAAAAGTTTTACATAAAAGCAGGTAGTATAATATTTAAAAAAGCCCAGACCCAACAAAGCTACCACATAAGGCCATAACAAAAGATAGGCCAATAGCCAGAAAAGAAAAGCTAACAAACCCAATAGAAAAAAGGACAGGACAAGAAATAAAACCCTTACTACACAGTTTACCTATCAAGTTATGACATGGATTCAACTGCTTCATAGGCTCTTTGGATCTCCATGGTCACAAGCTCCTATTTCAAATCATTATAGTGTTTTATCGAGCCCTTAGTTGCATCCATTTACTCCTTGGTTAGCTTGGAATCATCATTGACCCTTTTTTCCTTTTCCCCACCAATGCTCATAGTTTTCAACAACTCACCCAGGTTGATGATGTTCTCATTGATAGTGTTCAGAGTGACAATCATCTAGTTGGCAAGGTTTTGGTTTAAAATCTTGATCCTTTGCATCCTTTTCTCGACCTTAGAAAGATGGCCCTCCTGGTCGGCTACAATACCTTGGTTGCTACTCTTCCTTTGGCCTTTCATCTGGCCCATTTTCTCCTTTAGCTCTTCAATCTCATGGAACAACCATTTTATTGAGAAAAAGTTGTCTATCATACTATTTTTGGCATTATTGAGTAAGCTAAGCCCTAACTCCCTTGCATTTTTTGAGATAGCAACCAAACTCAAGTCAATGAGATCCTCCAAATGAACATTTCCCTCCTTGTCTTCAAGGATTTGAGGATTCATTATCTCTTTGACAATCCCCATCTTCATAATTTTAGCATTGAAGTGTCTCCACCTTCTCCTCTTTTCTTTAATTACCTCCTCACCATTATCTTCCACCAAGATCTATGTTTTCTTCCCCTGGGGTGAAGAAAGGGAGGGGGTAGGAGTCTCAGGGGTCTTATCACTTCTCTTGTCTAGAGGAATATCCTCCTTAGCTTTCCATTTCTTGGGATTACTAGGTAGGATTAAAACATCCTCCTCCTTATTCTCATCCTCTAACTCCATATCCTCCTAGTCATCATTATACTCTTCCTCCCCCTGTGCCATAGGTTTGGGCGTTAAGCCTCTAGGGCTCTTCCTACTTGGAACATTACTAGTGGAAGGATAAATTTTTTCACCACCCTTTGGCTTCTTACCCATTGAGGGGATATCATCTCCTTCCTCTGAATTGAGACTTTAGATTTCCTTAGAATCAAATGAAAAATTTGAGCTCTTAGTGTCCTCCAAAACATCCCCAAAGTGGCTTAAGGAAAGGAGAAAACTCTCATGAGTAATTTTTTGTGTTAATTAAATCTCACCTAGGCTTTTGGTCATGGTTACACATAACCTTATACTAATTACCTTTCATAAGATTAAATTAATCCACTTTGAGAAATGATAGGATGGGTCACCATCAAGAGAAATTCAAGTTCAAACTTGACAAGGAATTTTTAAGGGTCAATAAGAGGTTCCAAAGTACCATTTTTGTTAAAATAAGCCACTCATATATTAGCATAACATGCTAGGGGAATAAATTTGACTATTTTAGTGCTTAGCTAGCCTAGGGGACCCCTTAACCAATGAATTCCTCCACTAATTCAAAATTTTGGGTTTTCCCATGAGTGTACCCTCACACTTTCACTTGATCAAGGTTTTCCTTTTAGAAGGGACAACTCTATAAGAAATAGTAGGCTTGATGTTTCTACTAGAAATGGGATAATAGAGAGACTTTTTAGAGGATTGGTTGAAAACTAGTGGGGTATTCACCCTATCTCTAATTTTAGAGACAACTAGGGTTTTGGAAGGAGAAAGACTAAGGAGAAGGGAGCACTTCATCAACTATAATTTTCCTTTAGTTTGGACCAAGGTTGGTGCCCATTCCATGACCTTCTTTTTCACTTGCATAATGGTATTGTAATCTTATTATTGTTGTTGGTGAAATTAGGCTTTGTGTTGTGTTGAAGTGAATGTAAATTGTGTTGCTCTTACTTCTTTGGATTTTTTTATTTTTTATTTTTTCTTTGAGTGTTGAATGTTAATTGGTGTGAAGGATTCACTCACCCTTGGGAGGGAAGAGATTCCTTGGGTGAAGGGGTTAGCTGGGCTCAACATTGAAGTTGAGATATTTTCCTCTTCGAGGGGGTTTTGGTGTTCATGGAGTATGTGCTACATTGAAGCCATATAGCTTGTTTTTTTATTATGAGAGGTATAAGTGTATTGATGTGATGAGGAGGATGCATTTTGATAGCCTTGAAGAGCCATTTATATTATGGGAAGTATAAGTGTATTGATGAGATTAGGATGTATTTGATAGCCTTGAAGAGGAATTATGAAATCACAAATGTACATGTGTATATGGATATGGAATTCTCCTTTTCAGAGAGCCCATGTTCAACCAATGTTTCATGATTCCAATGGTGAATCATTGTGTTGAACCTTGGGGGGATTATATATGTATTGTGATGTTTTGTTGCATGCTTTTTTAGCTACATGAGTGTAAACAATTTGAGTCTTATTTCCCTAGCTAGGTGGGTGGCTTCATAGAAGCCTAGGATGGGAGGTGAGCCTCCATGTGGTGCCTCTTGTGTTTGCAATTTGTACCTTGTCTATTTTGATTCATGAGATACTTGATACTTTTTTATATGTACCTTGTGATGACCTGAGGATCAAATGTTATACTTTGATTTAGTACCATAAATGCTTTACTGCTATGTGGTTTAGTTTATCATATTTTCATTTTGATGCCATTTTGAGATGATAGTAGATCTATGAGGATATCTAATTTTCTAGTAGTTGGACATATTTTCTAACTATCTTATGTGATGGATTCTATGCTATGGTGATTTACATCATTCTTGTCTCTTTATGCTTTATGTGAATGTGAGTGATGTAAATGGATTACTGAGGTATTTAATGAATTATTTCTTCAGCTATGATATTATTATATAATTGCACTTGATTGTGTGTTTTAGTCTATAGGAATTATATCCCCGGTAGTGGCACATGGAGTTAGTGATTCAGCTATTCATATTTTACCAATGTTATCCCTATATGGTCAATGTATTCTTATTTTTATTAATTAAATTAAAACCTTTTGATGATTAATAAATCAAAAATCATATGCATTATGTGATTAGACCAGTGAGCATGTCTATGCATTTAGAGGTTCACATTGTCATGAAATTTGTATAGTGATTTCTATGATTTTGGATTTTTGGGCTTTAAATCTTCTCAAATTTAATTTTTGGCAACTTTTACTTAGGTGAATTTCCATTACAAGGAACAACACATTTTCATTTGGGTTGATTCGTATTCTAGCTACTCTAACTAGCTACTTGCCCTAATCGACTAATCACTCAAAAAGTGAATAAGTATTGAAAAGGGGATTTTATTATTTACTTCTCACTTTTTGGAAATAGAAATTTGGAAAGCTTTTCTACAATCATCTTTTGAAGGATTTGATTTTTGTTCATTTTGGAAGCTGTGAGTGTGAGATTTTTGCAAGATTAGTCTCATTGGATCTAGCTCGAGTAGACCTTGCTTTGTTGTGATATTCGATAGATTCAGTGAGCGTTTCATTTTATTGTGTGGGTTTTAGTTTCTACCCCTTTTTCTATTAGGTAGGGCTTCCCATTTTTATCATTTCTACTCTTTTTAAGCTTCTATTTTTGGTAGCCATTTGTTAAGAGGCTAAGAACTAGTGTTCCCCTCTATTTCTATTTGTTGGTTTTATCCAGTTGGTCGAGTATGAATATTTTCCCTATTTTTGGAATGGGGGTTTGGTGTTTTGCACTATTCTGCTAGCCATTTTTGCATATGGTGTCCAAACCCAAATATTATTGGATTTTTGGGGTTTTTGTATTGTAGCAAATTAATCAAAATATATCATTTTCCACATAATTGAACTCTTTTAGGAGTTATTCTTCCACCTTCAAAGAAGTGTTAATTATCCTAATTCCCTATCAATTAATTTGGAAAAATAGGACTAAAGACTATAGGAATAAGGAAAAACAAAGGAGAAAGAATGCTAAAAAATATGACACTATCAACATCCAATAGGAGGAGTCACATGGGACATAGAAGAAGGGTTAAGTAGGGATTTAGAGAATTAGTTAGTAGTTGAGTAGATGTAATACAGTTTAGTAGTTTAGTTTTGCAATTAGGAAATTAGTAAATTTAAAATTAGTTTATTTGAAATTTGTGAGAAGGAACTCTTGATAATGAAAGAAAGGGGTCATTAAAATGATTATTATTTAGGAAAGGTTAAATACTTGTGGGTGTAAGGATAGTTAGTGACTAGGATAGTAGTGTTAGAGTTAGAATTATTTTGTGAGTTAGTGGTAAATTATATTAGTGGTGACTTAGTGGTGACTTAGCGGTATAAATAGATTAGTAAGTATATTAATGGGTAGTTGGTATAAGTAATTAGTAATTAGTGTTAAGTGGGAAGTATTATGTAAATATCAATAGGGGATAGTACTTATTTGGTGAGTATGTGTTAGTCATTATTTATGTAATTTAATAATCAATTACTAAAACTAAATGGGTTAGGAATTATTGTAGTAATAGTTGATAATATCAATATAGTAATATTTATCGATTTCTTACTTTGTAGATGGCACATACACTTAATTTATTAGTTTGGGAGTTTGATCCTATTGTTTCATCACAAGTTAATGGTCACCCATATTATTCAACTTTTCAAATAGTAAGATACTTCATAATGTTTAAGATAAATCTATGCATCATAGATAGGAACTACACAAATGGAAATAAGATGGGTAAAGAAAAGAAAGGAAATTAGGTATGAATCAAACACCTAGGCCCCACATTACAAGGTATCATATAATGTAGCCTAAACTTTTAAGTCAAATGTATGGGCATAGCATATAGTGAAAAAATAAGTCATATAGAGTTGGAAATCAAATATGAATATACCTTTTGATTTTCGGATTCTAAAGTTAGAAAGGAGCAAATTGGCTTATATGGTTTCCAATCAGGATTAGTTATTTTTACCCAATCAAGTTGCCCATTGGGGTACACTAAATATAATCATCCTACATATGACACCAAAGGTCCCGAGTAGACATACTTGGAATATTGAACTATTTAATAATCTAGTTGATCCGTCTCTTCTAAATATGTAGTTTCCCTTAGAGTAACCATTTTAAATAATAATAATAAATTTATTTATTAATATTAAAATTAAAATTTAAAAAAATTGTAGCTGTGTTTTTTCCCTATAAATTTTGGGCATGATAGTATAGATCACTTTTTCTCTTAGGTGCATTATATTTATGCTTGCCTTTCATGGATATGGATTTTGAGCTATGGTACATGAGTTAGTTTTGGAGGGTTCATTTGAGAGATGGTTAAGAATTGGTTATCTCCACATCCATAACTTGTTGTTATGATGGTTGATTTTGGGAGATAGTTTTATATTGGGCATATTCCTTGGATTAGGAATGGTTATTCCTTAGTTTAGGAGTGGTTTAAAAGTTTGATATTCTTGTGAGAGGCTTATGTCCATGATTAGTTATATGGTATGGTTTGGATATTGTTGTGGCTTCTTGGTTGGGGTTTTATGGAGGAGATTATACTTGCATAGTTTACATCTAGAGGTCTATGTAGAAGGATATGATACATATTATGATTTGCATGTTTTCTCTTTGGTCTTGGTTAGCTTCCTAGATATTTGGTTTTACTTACATTGGATTTGGGATTGGTTAGAGATTTTGATTATTAGTTTGTTCTCATGTATGCCATGTGAGAGATGACATGCTTATTCCTTTATCTCTTTCCTTTTTTGGTTGTGAAGAACTTGGAGAGCATTGGAGAGTTGTTATGAAAGTTGGTCTTGCAGGATATTGGTTTATGTATTGTGGATGTCCTTCATACTGTAGGGATTCACTTCCATGAGATATTGAGTAGATTGGTTACATATTTGACATTATCTTTTGCAATGGGAGCTTCTTGGTGTATGTGTGGTAGGTATTGCTCTTGGGGCTTGTGATTGTAATCACCTAAAAATGGTCATCTAGACTATTAGCTCCCTTTTCAACATTTTGGCTAATTTAATCACTTACCTAAGCCAAATTGCTAATAATCAATTTATTTGATTATAACCTATAGTTTGAATATGCTATCCTAAGTTCATTATTTGATTAAAAGAACATGTCCCCTTTTAATTAAATAAAAGACCTCATTCTTCTAACCCACTTAAAGTGCACACATAAAGTCCTTTTTCTATTTTGCAATTAAAAGAAAAGGCTTTGTGACTTTTGTCTTATATGACAAGTCAACTTATATTCTATTGGTTGATTTGTGTGTGCACATGGATCACTCCTATTTTCGAATTCCACCGTTGATCATCCACCATCTTCATCTTGATCTCCACCGTCCATACATCTTTAAAAGGGAGAGAGCTTTCCCCTTCAATCCATCATCATTTTGAACATTGTTATGTTGCAGGTTTTCTAATAGGTTTTCTTTGGAGCTTTGTGGAGAACTTCTCTTCCTTGTCTACATTCTCTCATCCATGGCATTTTAGCTTAGATTCATGTTGCATGTTAGTTTAGCTTCTATTTTGCAATAATCTCTCACATAGCTTAATATTTGGATATTAACACTCTCATACATGTTTTAGCATAGCTGCATTTTGCATTATCATCTTAGCTTAGTTTCCATACCTGCATTGCATTCTTGAGGGATTCCTTGAAGATATTTTCACTCTTGCTCTTATCTCAAAGAACCTCTCGTTGCATGGTTTACTAGCAAGAAGTACATTTCCAAAGCTTGGCTGAGAGCCTTCATGCTGAAATACTAACTCCTTGCACTCCGTGGATAGGGAGCTCTAAGCTGGCATCCAAGCATTCCAACTCATGGAATCGTTTGGATAGAAGGGTTTAGAGTGGGACACTTTCGAGTTTACATTTTTGGCGCCCACCGTGGGGCTTAAATCAAGTTTCTAGCTCCATTTGCTTTTATTTTTCATCTCTGGTTTTTTACAGTAGCATATTTGATCTAATCAAATGCTTTTGTAGAATTATCACTTTCGTTTTAAGGCCAACCCATAAGAAAATTGGTTTGAAGGCCAAAAACTTAGTTGGTTTAAAGATTTGATCATATCTTTTAAACCGCTTGGAGTTTGGTTCTAAAATTTTTTTTACAACTTTGGTATATGCTCAAAATGTCTCAATCCAATTTATAGAGCATTTTGATATGATTTTCGAGAGTTATGAGTTTTTCTTAATTTTTCATAAAAAGCCATTTTTGATTGCAAATCAGCGAATTTTTTTTAAAAACTTACATTTTAAGAAATGGTTTTCAATTCTAATGGGGGTTTTTTTTTTGTGTTTTGAATTTTGAAGTCGTATTAAAGATCAAAAACTCGATTTGATAAATTTAGTCTTTTTTGACAAAATCAATTTCTAGGGAGCAAATGAAGAGATTTTTTTAAAATTCTTGCATTTTTGGAAAGCTCTCTGATTTTTAACAAGGGTCTCTTCTTTTCATTTTCATTTTTGGATACGAAATCATAGAAAACAAGTCCAATCTTGTTGACTAAGTCAAAATCAAAGAGTAAAAATGAAAGCATTTGTAATTAACTTGCACTTTCTTTGCATGTACTTGGTTGGAAGATAAATTAGATTTTTGAAGCAACTCACCACTTTTTATTGCAGATTTTTATGTTATTTCACACTAACTTTTGTTGCTAACAAGTTGTGATTTCAGGTTGCCATCCTTGTGAAAAAAATTGAAACATTGCATAAAAAGAACGCATGTCAAAGCTTCAAATGCACAAGGGCTACTAACGATTGTTTGCAGGGCTGCCCAAAGCATAAAAACCCAAAATTTCTTGCTTTTCTGTTTTCATGTGTGGCATTGAATAATTGTTCATTTTTCATAGGCACATAAAACTTGTGATTGGAGTCTTTTGGTAATAGGAGAGTATGCTCTTCACCCTTGTGGTGAATCAGAAATCTTGACTTGCCATTTGGTTTCAAAAGCAAGGGGTAACTGAATCTTCTTGGCATGTTTGGGAGAAAATGATTGGAATAGGAGAGTATGCTCTTCACCCTTATGGTGAATCAGAAATCTTGACTTTCAAAAGTTGATCCACTCTTTGTGTAGTTTAGAATCCTTTAGAGGGCCTGCTCTCGGACAACCTGAGAGGAACGACCCAAGTGGGAACAAGCCGATTACCTGGCTCTTCCAACCCACTATAAACTCAAGGCTATCAAGGACACAAAACCTTGGTAGACATAGTGTTTATCTTCGTCTAGTGTGATCGCTTATGGGATTTCGACCATAGGGAGATCACTAGGCAAGAATGCTTAAGGTACTCTTGTGATCGCGAGATCGGTTACTCATCGCAAGGTGAGGTCTCCCGTAATTGGAAGCAAGAGGAACACTATGAAAGAAAGCCCGATCTAAAAACTCTAAGTTAGTAACTACCTTTTTTTTAGCCACTCAACTTCTTGGTGCAAGGATTGATCCTAGTGGACTACCCGGATCACCCCAAGATTTACACTCACCATATGTGTTCCCTTGGTTATGCTTATGGCATTTCCATGACAAAGCCAATATCTCTTGTGGGCAACCACTTGGTGTGAGGCGAAGGAGCATCAAGCGTGGGCTAATTTGTTGAGTAATGAACCATGACTCTAAGGTAGATTGCTTGGCTATTGTTTTCGATGTTTTGACCAGTGTTAACGTTCTTGCAACATAAACATTCCGATAAAGATTTGTTAGGAAGGTTGTTTTGATATCCCAAGTGTGTATTGACAAGGTTGTTTTTACCCTTGATCAATTGTTTTGAAGACATGTTACAACACTTACTGTTTGCAAACCTTGCTGTTTACTGATACAAGCTGAGACAAAATGCTGTCTGATTGAAACAACTATCTGATTGACAAATTGAAACGAACTCCAAGCCAAAAAATTGATTTTTTTTTTTTTACACAAAACTAGCACTCTGTCGCACGCTTTCATGAGAAATATCGCGCGACATTTTTTTCAAAAATTATGTCGCACGTCAGTAGTAAATTATGTCGCACTGTGTCTTATATTCCGTCGCACTTGGTATAAATATATGTCGCCTGAACAAAAAGTATCGCACTGTTCCTAAAATTCTGTTGCACGACATTATTTGCTAAACTTATGTCACCCTCCTTTTGAGAAAGTATCAGAGTCATTTTGGGTCAAAAACAGAGTTTGCCGTCGGATTTGTTTGGTCTAAGGAGTGTCACTCTAGTCACCCTTGATCCTGGCCACGTATCAGTGTGTGAAGAATTCATCCTAAGTTGAAAAGATGGGTTTAGTCCGTCGAATGTAAGTCTTGAAACGTCTTGATAAATCACTTGTCAAAATTCAGCTATTATTTTTCTAGCTATCCACTATTGAGCTTCTCGCTCGTCCGCTCGGCTCGAGTCACCCGTGCTGTAAGATCTTGAGCACTGTTTGACAAGCCATCTAATCACATTTTGACAAGTGACTAGTCCTGATCGTAAAAGCTTCAAATTTGGCTCGCTCTTCTTGTCCTACTAAACAAAGACAACTCTTTACATGCCGGTCACAACTAGATATCAAGGTGGTAACGGTAGCCACACGCCTTTCATTTTCAAACAATTGGAAACACCACCCAAACGTCCTCACAAACAACCTTGTGATAAGAACCTCGAATTTGATCAAACACAAACAGCTAACGTTTGGCACAACCCACTTTATAGTTTTGAAAATCCATTTGGCACACCCTTTGAGACACCTGAGGGTACGAGTAGTATAGTCACTATGGTGCATCCTGATGAAATTAAATGTCACTTAAAAGAACAAGCACATGAAACCCAAAAGACTTTGGAGGCTATATACGCTACGGAGAGAGAAAATCAACAAGCTGAAACTGACAATCAGGCATGCTACGAAGGATATAAAGGAACTTGTCCTCGAAATCCCTTTAAAAATAATGATGGTAATCACACACCTCCAAGGACTCCTATAGCTGCCACTGGTGCATGTCCTTCACCTAAACCATCTCATCATGATAGTGATGAAGAAGTAACTAGCAAAGATGTGATCAAATTTCAACAAGATGGCTTCGCCCAAAAACTAATGCTCAGAGCTTTAGAGGAAAATGGAGACCAATACTTCTGATACATGGCAGCTAGGGGATGGAAAATCCCTAAAGGTTTTAATGTTGAACATATTATCCCAAAACGAGAGCCCACTGAGGCTGAAATCTTAAGGGAAGAAATACAAGAACTAAGAAACAATTTACACAACTGCAAACTTCAAAAGAGCCACCTAAGACATCATTTGTTGAATCAATTTGCGCTCTTCCATTTGATAGGGGTCTATACATGCTACCATTTCCTAAGGATATACAGGTTCCTAAGTATGACAAATATGATGGAAATGGTGACCCTCACGACCATGTGAGACATTTCTATGCTATTAGCATGGACTTTATGCATGAAGACACCTTTCTTATGCGTTTGTTCCCTAGAAGTCTAAGAGGACAAGCTATGGAGTGGTTCACAAAATTGAGTCCTCCTCTTAAAACATTTGACGAACTTGCACAATGTTTCATCCAGCAATATTCGTACAACATTCAACATCGTGTGACAGTGCTAGACTTATGCAACATCAAACAAAGACCAGGAGAGTCTTTTGCAATATACCTTCAACGATGGAGATCTTTATACTCTCGGTATCCTAGGCAAGTGCCCGAGGCTAAAAAAATTGACATCTTTGTCAACACGCTTGTACCCGAATTATACTTTGATCTAAGAAAATAGTTATTCACATCCTTCAATGCCATGGTAGAAAGTGCATATCGCATTGAGGATGTTGCTATCAAAAAAGGTGATATTACCATAAACAAGGATAGAATTAACAATGGGAACAATAAAGACAAAGGAAAACCTTGGAACAAAAACAAGTATGTTGTCAATGACAGAGTAGTGGACACTCCTAAGACTAAGGAGCCTGCATTTAACCTTTCCAATGCCATCTATGCAGCAAAGCAACAAGAAGGTTCAAAACCACAACCCTTTGACAAAGGTTCTAAATTTGCGAAGAAGCGACATGTTTACACACCTATGGTCGAACCTTATGAAGTGGTTTTAAAAACCTTAATTGCAAACAAATTGGTTACCTTACCAGACAACTCACGTCCTTACAATCCACCTGTTAGACCTCCATGGTGGAGAGAAGATCATACTTGTAGCTATCACCAAAGTAAAGGACATAACACAGAGAATTGCTTCAAACTCAAAGATGTAATTCAAGACCTCATCGAAGCTGGAAAAGTTGTTACAGATGGCCTTGTTAAGAATACTGATCATAAGGCTTTCCAAAAACCATTACCTGAATATGAAAAGGGTGAGACCTCAAGGGTAGCTGCCAAAAAGAATCATGACGCCAAAATTAGTTATGCTTACGCTAACACTGATAATGTTATAAGCATGCTTGAGCCTGTTGAATACATATGTATGGCAAGCTCCAACAATGACAACTGGCCAAATTATGACGCTAAAGATGAATGACCAAGAGTGGTCTTAAGGACACGATCCACTCCTCAAGATCATACTAATACTAGACCCAAGGTGGTACTCCGAGTGGCTAAGTCTTCATCTTCTCAGGGTGAACCACTTAACGCTGTCACTAGGGGGCAATCTAAGGTTGTCCTAAAAGTTGCTAATGATCCTAAAAATGCTTCATCATCTAAGCAACCAATTACTTCCAAGATCTCCAACTATGATCTTGTTAGCCAACTGCAATGCACACAAGCACAAATCTCCATTTTTGAGTTACTAGAGTTATCTCCTTTGCACAGGGATATCCTTGAGAAAGCTTTACGTTCTGCCGATGTTCCCACAGATATTGATGCGAAACAATTCCAAGCTATGGTGAACCACATCTCCTCACCCCACTATCTCACCTTTTCTGAAGAAGATGACCGAGCTCTTAGTCATCCCCATAACCTTGCTCTTCATGTCGAAGTTCAAATCTTTCGTACCCCTGTTCGTCGAGTCTTGATAGACAATGGTGCAGGGTTAAATATCATTTCGTTCAATGTAATCCAACAATTGGGCATGTCTGAATTTGCCGCAAGATCACTATAAAGGCCTATGATGAGGTTGAAAGGCCTTCTAAAGGTCTAATTGTACTTCCAATCAGAGTTGGTCCAGTTGAGAATAATGTCATTTTCCAAGTCTTAGACATACCACTTGCATACAACTTGTTGTTGGGACGACCATGGATTCATGATATGCAAGCAGTACCCTCTACATACCATCAGTGCATTAAGTTCCCTTTTAATGGTACTGAAGTGGTTGTCCTCGACGACAACTCCATGTCTATCAACACATTATCTGCTGCCAAAACACTAGTCCCGCACAATCGCTCTTCTCATGAGGTAGCACCATCTTTCACAGAATGTAAACAAAAACTAAAAATGATGAGCCTTGGTATGGGCGAGTACACTTTGGACTCTATTGCTGCCTTACCAATTTCCCCTCGGTCTTATGGGAAACCAACTATTGCAAAGAAGTCTTCTGCTTCTGCTATGACACTTTTTGGCACTTTTGTGCAATCTTCCATACCACTGGAAGTAGAGAAGGAAGAACAAGCCATTAGGGACTGGATCTACAGAGAAGAGGAAGACGAGGAGGTTACAATGACTACCCCTATTTCTCCCAAAAAATATGGAAAAGGCTATAAATTTTTGACAAAAATGGGCTACCAGGGCCACGGGTCCTTAACTGGTTGTAAGAATGCTCTAGTTGAACCTTCAAGTCACACTCAAGGTCATGATGCTCGAGACACCGCTGGTCTAGGCTTTGGGCTAGACAATAATACACCAAACTGTAGTCAAAAATTACTCATGTCTAGTGAATCGAAGGATGATGACCCTCCCGTAATTGCTACTACTACACAAGATGAAGACTTTGTTCCTCTCACTTCCCTCCTTTGGGGAGAAGACATAGTTATTGCTAATAATGAAGAAGCTTCTACCTCCCAACAACAGGAACAAGAAGGGTCTACTTCTGAGGACATAAATAGAGGACGAATTAGGCAAAATATTGCTCATCTCATAAATAGGGGTCAAAGTACAGATTCTCATGAGTATGAATGGGAAAGCCTCTCCGATGCATCTTGCGAGCTAGGGGTGGATGTCATTCATGCCTATGCAACCCAACCCAATGTAGTCGAATGGTCTAGTATGAGGTCAAATGAGTTTGACTCACAACATGTCTCAATGGATCACGCTAGCTCCTCTAGGACTATTCCTGAGCTGGACTCTTTTGCGACATTTTCTATAGGCTCAACTTCATAGGTCACCAGAGATGACTCCTTCCATATCAATCACATTGAAACTTCTCCCTCACTCTCGCTAATTTACCCAGAACTCATAGATTGGTCTATCCAAAATCAAAAACCTGAAATACGGTCTTTCCAAAATGACTATGAGATCACTTGTTATCTAAACGCAATTGAACTTGTCATTTCTTCCACCAGAAAACCCGCGGTTAACATGACGAAATCAGATATCAAGTACCTCAGTCAAAAAATTAAAAGAAAAAATAAGCGATCAGACGGCGAAAACCACATTGTGGCGGTGTATGACCCTCAAAAAAGTAAAAATAAAGACGTATCTAATGGTGAAAACATCTCTGAGGCACCTGCGGATGAGGTACTTGGTAGTCTGCCAAGCTATTTCCAAGATAGATCTTCGGTTCTAGTCGAACCTACACAACCTATCAACTTGGGAACAGAAGAATGTCCTCAGATTATCCATGTAGCTCAATCTTTGTCAAACAAAGAAAAGACACAGTTTGCTCAGTTCTTTCAAGACAAGAAGGTCAACTTCGCATGGACATACTCTGACATGCCAGGGCTTGATACAGATCTCATCATGCATCATTTATCAATCTCACCAGATGTCAAGCTTGTCAAACAGAAGTTAAGAAAAATGCATCCACATGTGGCTCTACTGGTCAAGATAGAGTTAGAAAAACTATTGAATGCAAACTTCATTAGGGCCATTGATTATGCTGAGTGGATTTCCAACATTGTACCTGTCTCCAAGCATGACAAATCCATATGAGTCTGTACTGATTTTAGAGACCTCAATAAAGCATGCCCCAAGGATGACTTTCCACTACCAAACATCGATATGATAGTGGACATGACTACAGGTTATGAGATGTACTCGCTCATGGATGGATTTTCTGGGTACAACCAAATAAAGATAGCTCCAGCAGACCAAGAAAAGACAGCCTTTACATGTGCATGGGGTACCTTTTGTTGGAATGTCATGCCTTTTGGGCTCAAAAATGCTGGCGCTACATATCAAAGAGCAATGACAACCATCTTTCATGATATGATGCATAAAAACATGGAAGACTATGTTGATGACACACTGGTGAAATCAAAGAAACGAGACACACATCTCAAAGACCTTAGTTTGATATTGGACCGTATGGAACAATTCCAACTTAGGTTGAATCCAAAAAAATGTGCATTTGGTGTCACTTCTGGAAAATTGCTAGGTTATATCATCTTAGCAAAAGGCATTGAGGTTGACCCTGAAAAGGTCCAAGCTATCATGGATATGCCTCCACCAAAGACTATCAGTCAGCTTAGAGGTCTGCAAGGATGGCTACAATCCACAAGAAGATTTATCTCTCAATTAGCTGATAAGGCTCAACCTTTCAATAAAAATCTGCATAAAGGATCTACCCATATTTGGAACAGTGACTGTCAACAAAGCTTAGACCAAATCAAAGGCTACTTGGCAAAACCGCCAGTTTTGATGCCACCCATTCTGGGAAAACCTTTGATTCTGTACATTTCAGCTACGGATTCTTCTCTAGGAGCACTCTTAGCCCAAAGTGATGAGACGGGTAAAGAAAGAGCCATATACTATATTAGTCAAACTTTGGTGGCTTATGAACTAAATTATACAAGTATAGAGAAGGCATGCCTTGCTGTAGTTTTTGCCTCCCAAAAACTTCGGCATTATATGTTGGCCCACACAGTTCACTTGATTGCCAAGATAGACCCTTTGAAATATTTATTAAGTAAAGCTGCACTTACTGGTCGCCTTGCTAAATGGATGATGATTCTTTCCGAATTTGACATTCAGTATGTTGAACGTAAAGAAATCAAAGGACAGGCCATAGCTGACCAATTGGCTGACTTCCCACTTGAAGATGTAGCACCTCTACAAATTGAGTTTCTAGATGCCTCAATCATGAACATTACTGACAGAACATGGAAAATGTTTTTTGATGGATCCCATACACAGAATGGAGTAGGAGCAGGGGTGTTGTTTGTTTCCCCTCATGGTTATATGATCCCAAAATCCTACAAATTATTGTTCCCATGTACAAACAATATTGCAGAGTATGAAGCATTAACAAATGGGATCAAAATGGCCCTTGAATGGCGAATAACTGAGCTACACATCTATGGGGATTCTCAACTGGTTGTGAACCAAGTGAATAATGAATATCAAACAAAGGATGATAAATTGATCCCTTATAAAAAGTTGATAGATGCTCTATGGAACTATTTTACCTTTGTAACATTCCAACAAATTCCTAGAGCAGAAAACAAGGCTGCTGATGCTATGGCCACCTTAGCATCTATCCTCCAATTACAAGAACATGAATCGCGATTTGAGTTCCTGGTGGAAGAATTGTGTCATCCAGCCTATGATTCTTCAGATAACCAAGTGATCTACACTGTTGTAGGTCATGATTCCTCCTGCTATGCGGCTATTTTCTCCTACCTACGTGATCAGGTTATTCTCGAAACCCTCACACGCAACCAAAAATGCCAACTCCTTCGTAATGCCTCACACTACACTTTGGTCTCTGGTAACTTGTATAGGAGGGGTCTAGACGGAACGTTGCTTAGGTGTTTAGAACTAGAAGAGTCTGAGAAGGAACTTGCCGAAGTCCACGATGGCATTTGTGGGGCGCATTCTAATGGCCTTGCACTTTCTCGAAAACTGCTTAGGACGGGTTATTACTGGCCCACCATGCAAGCTGATGCTGTGCGCTATGCAAAGTCCTATCAGAAATGTCAGCTCCATGGTAACTTGATACATGCTCCTGGGCGAGAGTTAATCCCTTTTGTGACATATTGGCCATTTCAGCAATGGGCCTTTGACTTGGTAGGAAAGATCCATCCAAGCTCATCCAGCGGTCATAAATTTATCATCACAGCAACAGAGTATTTCACTAAATGGGTTGAAGCTATACCATTATCTGCTGCTATAGGCAAACATGTTGCCCTGCTTATACTGAATCACATCATTTGTCGATATGGTATCCCATCCTCTATTGTTACAGATAATGGAGGACAGTTCAAAAATAAAGACTTAAAACAGCTGTGCAAAAAGTTTTGAATTAAGCAACACTGGTCTTCCATTTACTATCCCCAAGGGAATGGCCAAGCTGAGGCCTCTAATAAAACGCTGCTGAAAATCCTACACCGCACAGTTCACAAGTCTGGGAAAGATTGGCACTTGCAAATAAATCTGGCACTTTAGGCCTATAGAACCTCTATTCGTACTCCTACAGGGGCTACACCCTTTTCTCTAGTCTATGGCTCTGAGGCTGTTCTCCCATTAGAAGTCGAAATACCTTCTTTGCGCGTCTCCTTACATGGGTTGATAACCGATGAAGACCATAGAGCTATGAGAGTACAGGAATTAGAGACTTTGGATGAACGTCGCAAGGCTACTTTTGATCACATGAGAGCTTATCAGAAGCGCATGTCTACACAATATAACAAAAAGGTTCACCCCCGTGAGTTCCAAGTTGGTGAACTCGTGCTTAGAGAGAATCCCAAAAATCAGCAAAATCGAGAACAGAAAGGGAAATTTGAACCTAACTGGTTAGGTCCTTACATTATCACAACATCATTTGGGTCTAGTGCTTACCAGTTGTCTACTTCAGAGGGTGAAGAACTAGCAGAACCTATCAACATCCTACACTTGAAGAAGTTCTATACTTAGAGGCTTGCTGCTCAGCTATCTTGTATATATCTATGAGCCTGAAAAAATCTTAAAAATCAGAAAATGTCCTGAAAAAATGATCATCTTAGTGAAAACCTCACTTTGATGTATCACCAAAAAAAAAAAAAAAACAAAAAATCTTTCAAAGTGGTGAAAAATTGGAAACAGGCACTACTTGAAACCCTCGCACCTATGTCTATCAGTCTCAATCATCCACTTCGCTACACATTTCCTAGCTTGGAATTGTTTCTTGTCCTCATCTTGGGGGCATAGCTACTTAGCCTATTGAGGTATTCTTGTGCATTAGGGTTTCTTTGACAACTCACAAAATAGTGTTTCTCAACACTTCCCCCACTTTGAAATCAAGTGTTTTTTCAACACTTTATAGATAGTTTACCTACGGTCTCCGATGTCATGATATTTCTCACTATCAGAATCAAGTCTGGAAGAAATGGCCAAGTGACTTACACACACGCACTTCAACACCTAAACGACTGAGCTATGATGATCTTTATCTACTTTGTGTGCTGTCTATGATGATTTCTTTGCCAGGTGTTCCCTCCCTAATAGTCTTTCAAGGATGTCATTGACTAGAAGACTGGGGGCATGGGACATATTTTCTTGATTTCTGCTTATGGGTATACTTTTTTTTGTCTATAGTGTTGTAAGCATTTATGCTTGACCTATTCAACACTTTGACTTATAAATGTATCATCCTTGACTGTTTTGCAAGACCGCACTCAGGGTTTATCCTGGCGCATATGCCTTGATACAAGTGTAATCTTGCTAAATTAAACTTAGGGAATCTAATCATGTAGTTATCTTGACTTAATGTCTCTGATGCTTAGATTGGATTTCCACATACCTATCTAATATCGATCATATTCATATCCTCATAGTTATACTAGTGATGGTTGTATGATCTCATGATGTCCCTAATAAATGCTCAATGATGAAATTAAGAGTCTAAATGTTATGCGCTTCTTGCTGGTAAACCACTTTGCATATTAGCTTGCATTTTAGGTTCATTTTCTAGCTTAATCTTGCATTCTTGCATATGGGGAGAGCTCTCTTTCTTCATCTTTTTGTGGACATATCGGCTAACTGCTTTCATATATTTCTTTACTTTCTTCTTGTTCATGTCTTTTCACCTTCTTAATCTTTCACTTCATCTCTTTTCTATCTTATCATCACATTATATAAAGTTTTGACCCCTTAAATAATTTTGACATCCTAGATTCATTTTCGGGATCGAAATCCAAATTCGAGTTCATCTTGATGGTCAAAATTGTCTTTTAAAATTCTACTTTCTTCTGAGCAGTTAGCTGACCTTTTGAGGTCTAATCTCTGAATCATCACTAGGGCATCTTCATTTCTTCATTTCTTCATCATTTCCATACTTCATATCTACTTAAATTCACTATTTCATGTCTAAAATCACCTTTCTACTCATTTCGACCTTATTTTTATGCTATATCCTTCAAGGTCAACTCTAGTCAAACTGGGGCATTTTATCAATTTTTTTCTATAGTCATTCTTGGGTTCTAATCATCTATTTGTCATCTTGGACATTGCTATATTCTAATTTTCTCATTTCTAGCCAATTTTTGCATCCCCTTACCTCATTTCAATTTCAATCCCGAGGGGGCAGAAATAATCTATCACTGCTTAGGAGCATTTGTTTGATCTTCTCACTTGCTCTCACTCTATTTTCTTTTCTAAGTGTTAGTATTCTTCTTGAATTCTGACATCATCTCTTCCTAGTGTTCAGTACTACTGCTATCAGGTTGTGCATTTAGGACGTGCTATCTATTTTTGTATTTCACTCTTCGAAATTAGACATCTATATCTATCATCGCCTACTTGGCTTCAATTTTCTTTGACATAATGTGTTCCCAGATCGATCACACATTAGTCAAAGAGGGGCAAATGTAATCACCTAAAAATGGTCATCTAGACTATTAGCTCCCTTTTCAACATTTTGGCTAAATTAATTTAATCACTTACCTAAGCCAAATTGCTAATAATCAATTTATATGATTATAACCTATAGTTTGACTATGCTATCCTAAGTTCATTATTTGATTAAAAGAACATGTCCCCTTTTAATTAAATAAAAGACCTCATTCTTCTAACCCACTTAAAGTGCACACATAAAGTCCTTTTTCTATTTTGCAATTAAAAGAAAAGGCTTTGTGACTTTTGTCTTATATGACAAGTCAACTTATATTCTATTGGTTGATTTGTGTGTGCACATGGATCACTCCTATTTTCGAATTCCACCGTTGATCATCCACCATCTTCATCTTGATCTCCACCGTCCATACATCTTTAAAAGGGAGAGAGCTTTCCCCTTCAATCCATCATCATTTTGAACATTGTTATGCTACAGGTTTTCTAATAGGTTTTCTTTGGAGCTTTGTGGAGAACTTCTCTTCCTTGTCTACATTCTCTTATCCATGGCATTTTAGCTTAGATTCATGTTGCATGTTAGTTTAGCTTCTATTTTGCAATAATCTCTCACATAGCTTAATATTTGGATATTAACACTCTCATACATGTTTTAGCATAGCTGCATTTTGCATTATCATCTTAGCTTAGTTTCCATACCTGCATTGCATTCTTGAGGGATTCCTTGAAGATATTTGCACTCTTGCTCTTATCTCAAAGAACCTCCCGTTGCATGGTTTACTAGCAAGAAGTACATTTCTAAGGCTTGGCTGAGAGCCTTCATGCTGAAATACTAACTCCTTGCACTCCGTGGATAGGGAGCTCTAAGCCGGCATCCAAGCATTCCAACTCATGGAATCGTTTGGATAGAAGGGTTTAGAGTGGGACACTTTCGAGTGTACAGTGATTGCAAGTTACAAATTGGAAATTTTGATGATGTCATATTCACTTGGTATGTACCTTTGGAGGTATGGATAGTTGGATGGGTTAGCACTTGTTGTGGGTGTTATTTTAGCTATGGATATTTGACAATTATATATATATGATTACTTTTGGATCAGGTTTTTATGCTTGAGATTTTAGTTGGTATAAGATTTAATGATCTCTTAATGTGATAGATTGGGTGGCTTTCTCTTTGGATGACTTCTATGTATGTCTAGTGGCAATGAAATAATAGGAGGTGAGACCATTTATGTTTGAGATGCTAGATACTTTTATTTTGTTGCAAGTACCAAGATAGAGCACATGGTGTACTTTTATCCATGATGGCGGGTGTGCTAGGAATGATTGTTTCCATGTTCATTTATGTGGCTACAGATTGACTCTATACAATATATACAACAAGTGGGAGATTATTGAGATTATATGTGTTGCACACATTGCATAATATTGTTATATTGTATTATTGTATTTTATTATATAATATCACACCTAGGAGCACTTATATAGATGTGCAACATGTAGAGATTCCCATGGGATATACTTGATGAGTTGTATTGTAAGCAACCACAAGGGTAGTTAAAGATAGAAAGAAAAAGGGGAAAAAAGAAAAGTCAAGCAAGACAAGGCTTGACAGGTTAGCTAAATGAGCATTTATGAAGTTTGGAAGCATGAAATGGGATGTGTTGATTCATGATTGTTCACATGGATTGCTCGGTTGTTGGTATGGCTTTGAAGGCTTCCATGGTTGTATTGCAATGATATTTTTGTTGAATAATACATGGTAATGAATTCTTTTGGAGGCTAAGATTTTTTTCCCTCAATGAGGATTTTTCGAGGTATATCATTTGTCACATTTTTGTAGGTATGTTGTCTATTCTCTTGCATGTGGATTTTGATTTCATATTTATTTTTAGATCTATTATCAGTTATGTGGAAATGATAATATTTTTTGGTTGCAAGTTTCCTTACATATGCAAGGTGATTAACCAATCAAAAAATTGGAGGGACCCAACTTTAGAAGACCATAACTCTTGAACCATTGCTCTGATTGGCTATTATAACCACTTTTTAGAAACCTCAGCTTGTGATCTGCAGGCTCAGATTTGCACAAGCACCCATTTGTCAAGGTTTTGGGCCTCATACATACACTTTTAGGCCTTCAACAATGAGCCTAAAGTTTATATACCAAAACTACAAACCAAAAATCTACAATAAATCCATGAATACAAATGATATAGTACTTAGCCTCAATAGGTAGGCTGATATATCTAAGATGAATATCCACCTCTAAAATTAGGACATTTCAAGCTTGTATGACTAAATTACTAAGTAGCAAGCCTCCATAGACATCAACTCTACATGAACACAACCCTTATTGAAACAACTAAAATGAAATATTTTTGGTTGATGGAAGATTGCTCTTACACCTAGGATGCTCTTACATTATACACCTAGGCTAATTTGAGAAGTGACCCTACCACATCTCAAGTATTAAGAGGAAAACCAATATGGTTATCCTCCTCCTTTGCTAGCCATGATGAATCTTCTACTGGCCTCCCTTTCCATTTGATGAGGTATTCTTCATAAGTTTGGTTCCTTTTACTTTTGCCAACATGATTGTCCAGTATCTTCTCAATCTCCTTTGTTACCAAACTAGCTATTGAAATACTCCACTACGCTTCTACAAATTCATCTCCATCACCTCCTTCATAATATGATTTTAAATTTAAAATGCTAAATACTAGTAAGATATTCAATTCAGTGGGAAACTCCACTTCATCTACATTTCTAGAATCATGCCTTCTCACTATGTTGCATGATTCAAACTTCTTCATCTTCAACTTATTATATGCACCCACTAGAAAATTCTCTTTTCTCAAATGAACCATGATTTCATCCTCAATCTAAAATTCCTTATATCTACTTTTCACATCAACCTTAGCTTTATTATGTATTCATCTTTATAATGTGATTCCTCACCTCCTCATGGATATTCTTCAAATGTTCAGCAAATTCTTCTACTTTAGCACTACTTATCTCTCCTTTATCTAACTACCTCGATTCAGAAGCATTTTTGGGACCACTCCCATATACAATATGAATGGTGATTTACCAATACTCCTATTGATAGAATTATTATATGCAAATTTTGCATCTGGTAAAATCATATCCCATCCTTTTGGCTTGTCTCCACCCAAACATTGCAAAAAATTTCCCAAACTACAATTCACAACTTCTATTTGTCCATTAGTCTGTGGATGATGTGATGAATTGAAATTCAACTCTATCTTTAATTTCTTTCATAATGTATGCCAAAATACCCAATAATCGATATGAAACTATACTCTTTGGCAAACCACGTAGTCTCACCAATTCTCTAAAAAATAACTCTACCACATGAACAAAATCACTAGTCTTCTTGCAAGGAATGAAATGTGCCATCTTTGAAAACCTGTCAACCACCACAAAAATAGAATGATTCCCTCACTGAATTCTTGGTAATCCAAGAACACAATCTGTGTTGACACCCATGACTTCTTTGGTACAGGTAATGGTTGATACAACCCCTTATTTTGCTTCACTTCTTTTGCTATTTGACATACTCTACAACTCTATACAAACTTATTCACATCTTGTTGATTTGAGGCCAATAATAGTTATCAACAACCAAAGCAATGGTTTTATCTCTACCAAAGTGTCCAGCCAATCCTCCATTATGCTTCTCCTCGATGAGATTCTCTCTCATTGAATTTCTCGGAATGCACAACTAACTTCTTTTGAATATCGTACCATCTTGAATTATGAAATCCAACCACTTCATTCTATCAAGAATAACAAGTTTTGTAAAAGCCTTCCATGCTTCACCAAAATCAAGATCCTCTCGATACAAATTACTGAGTTCCTTGAACCCAACCACCTAAATGTGCATTTCTATCAATAAAAGATGTCTTCTACTAAGAACATTTGTAACTCTATTAGACTTCCCACTCCTATGTTTCAAAACAAATGTATAACTCTGTAAAAATTCAAACAACTTCAAATGCCTTTGCTTTAATTATCCTTGACTATTCAAATATTACAAAGCTTGATGACTAATATACAAAATAACTCCTTAGGAAGAAGACAGTCTCTCCACTTTTTCAATACCTGAACTATAGCACAAAATTCTTGATCATAAACATAATATTTTCTTTTAGCATCATTCAACTTCTTACTAAAATAAGCAACAGGTCTACCTTCTTGGCTCAAAACAACTCCACAATCTACATGAAACATATTATTAAAATCTAGAAGTGCTAAAATGGGCTACTCTATAATTTTTTGCTTCAACAGGTTAAAACTCTTATCTGCTCCTATAGTCTACTTAAATTATTTCCTATCCCTTCTCATTGTTTATGTCAAGGGTCCACAAATACTGTTAAAACCTCTTATGAACTTTCTATAAAAACTAGCCAGTCCATGAAAAGATCTTACCTCTATAACTCTCTTTGGAGTAGGTCATTCAAGGAAAACCTTCAATTTCTTCAGGTCCATTTTTAGATGTTTGGATGAGACTACAAATCCCAAGTACACCAAATCCTTCTTCCCAGAACTACACTTCTTCAGGTTTATCAACAACTTTTCTTCCCTCAACTTATCAAAGACCTTTTAGAAATACATCATATGCTCCTCCAATGTCTTACTAAAGATCAAAATATCATCTAGGTAAACAATGACAAACTTACTTAAAAACTCCTTTAGTACCTTATTCATGAGCCTCATGAAAGTTCTTGGTGCATTGGTTATCACAAAAGCCATGACTAACTACTCATACAATCTTTCCCTTATCTTGAAAGTAGTCTTCCACTTATCACCTTCTCTAATATGAATATGATGGTACCTACTCTTCAGATCTATCTTTGTGAACTTTTCTACCCCACTCAAATAGTGTGAGAATCTATCACATCCTCCATCCTCCATTCTTCTTTGATGCTAATACTACTAGTATAACACATAGACTCAGAGTCTCTTGAATCAACCCCTTCTGCAACAACTCGTGAACTTGTACATTCAACTGTTCACTTTTTTTGGGTGCAATTCTATGCACTACCTTGTTTGGAAAAGTGGCTCCTAGAATCAAATCCATCTGGTGATTGATATTCCTCATTGGGGGTAATCTATCAGGTACATTATCTAACACAATATCATAAAACTCTCCCAATATGTCTGCAACTTCTATAGGTACCTCCTCAACTTCTTCTTTACCATCTTTTGGAATTACAATAAAACACATATGCTCAAACTTCATACCTTGGAGAAACTCCTTTCCATCAACAAAACATATTCTAGTAGCACTACATACCTTTTCTTCTTTCCCCTTCAATTGCTTCAACTTATGTTTCACTCCATCCTTGCTCAGAGTGTAAGTATTTTCTTGCCCATCATGTACAACATGCCTATCAAACTGTCACAACCTACCCAACAACATATGACACATGTCTATACGTACGATATTACAAAATACCTCATCCTAGTAGCTTCCAATCTTGAACTTTGCTGAGCAATGCTCCCTGACCATGAACTTGTGGTCATCTTGCACCCAAGCAATATAGTATGGGAGGGGGTGTTTTTGTCTCTTTAGCTTCAACTTTGTGACCATAATTTCTAACACCAATTTTTTAGTACTTCCACAATCAATGATCACATCACAACACTTATCTTCACATCTACACCTTGTGTGAAACAAGGTCCTTCTTTAATCAGGTTCATTCTCACCACTCAATAGGAATCTTCTATTAACTAGGACTTCTCCTCTTTCATCATCTTTAGAATGTGATGATATGACATCTTCATTGACATGTACATCTCTATCCTAGCCTTTTGTTCTTCGATCTGTCCTTCCTTGGCATTGGGAACACTCAAATTCTCTATGCCCTTTTTCTCCACAGTGAAAACATTTCCCATAGAAGCCTCCTCTTCTAGATCCTTGCCCTCTACCCTTTCCTCTTTGATCTCTATTAATTTGATCATATAAATGATTGGAATTATTCCCCCTTTGGTTCTGACTACTACTTCCAACCTCATCCTTGTTCTCTTAATCATCAGTTTGGCCTCCATAAGATCATCTGCCAAATCTTCCATCACAACCTCTTCCACTATTCTTGTTGTCAAACTTTTTCCCACTTTCTTCTCAACTCTTAGGGAAAACTGGTATGCCTCCTCAATACTGGTCATTCAAACTAGACTCAACTCATCCTAAATACTTAGCCTTAACCCATAAAGATAATGAGTGACTTTCTCCTTATCATCTTCTGCATGGTCGGTTCTAATGAGAACTTGGTAGAACTCTTCAATATACTCTTGAATAGATTTTTTGGCTTTCTTCAACCCTTGCATTTTCTTGAACAAATCAAGCTCATAATCCATGGGAATGAACTATCGGTTCATTTTCATTACCATCTGATCTCATCTAGTGATTTTGTCCTTTCCTCTTTTATTTCAATCCAACTAGATCTCCTATAACTAGATCTTTGCATGACCCTTCAGTTTAGCCTTCACAAACTTGACCCTATCTATATCTTCAATATCTTCATATTCAAAGTACTCTTCCAAGTCATTGATCCAATCAATCAATTCCTCTAGGTTGAGATTTATGAAAAATGTGAGAACATCAAACTTAGGTCTTTTTCTAATACAAAAAATGACCTTAAAAAGCTTCACCTCCTTTGGGTCAAGAACTTCTTCTACTCCATATTGATTCACATTTCCTTCTTCTTCTCTTTCATCCTCATTTTCATCATCTCCTATGACAAGATTCATTACTCTGGGCATCTATTCTTACATTTTTCTCTAGAGGGTTCTAAAGCCTTAGGTGCAAAACCTTCAACTCTTTCACCACACTCTCTTCATGGAGGTATTTTTGCGCTTTTGTTGAAACCCTAGTGCAAACTTCTTGGCAATCGATGATCTATCTACACACTTAGTCCAAACCACAAGCTCGGTGTGAACTGCCTCATAATTGTTGATCTATCCAAACACTCAAAAACTCTAGCTCTAATCCCACTTGATGAAGGGTGCTCTCCTTAATAACATAAACACATAACAAAAACAAAGAAACAACAACAATTGCAGGAACAAAATATGGGCTTCTTATTATCGTTGCAAATGTGAAATTACAAATTTCACAATTAGAATATGCTAGCCCACATGGGTGCCTTCATTACTGTAATGTGCAAGACAAAGCTGCAAACTATCACCCAGTGCTATCCTAGACAATGTTTGGCCATTTCTTAAATAGATAAGTGTATGTTGCCTGGGAAGATTTTAGACACTCAAACTTAATACCTAGGGCTGACAGACCCTATCAATACATTAAAAGTCAGACAAATACATTTTTGACATTTATTTTGGATTTATTGGTCAGCCCAACTTTAAAAGACCATAACTCTCAAACTGTTGCTCTGACTAGCTATTATAACCACTTTTTAGAAACCTCAACTCTTTATTTATGAGATCACATTTGTGCAAGTTTTCACTCATCGAGGTTTCAAGCCTCATTTGGGAATTTTTAGGCTTCCAATGGTGAGCCTAAATTTTATATACCAAAATTATAAACCAAAAATCCACAATAAATCCATGAATATGCATGGTATGGCACTAAGCCTCAATTGGTAGGTTGATATATCTAAGATGAATATTCATCTTTGAAATTAGGACATTCCAAGATCGTTTGACTGACCTACTAAGTAAAAAGCCTCCATAGACATCAACTCTAGATTAAGACAACCCTTATTGAAACAACTGAAATGAAATATTTCTAGTGGATTTGCAAGATTTCTCTTACACCTAGGATGCTCTTACATCAACACATGTGAGAGATGAAGTAGATATTGAAGAATCAAGTGTATGGGCAAAGGAAGGCTATGTTTGATGTTTAGAAGAAGAGCAAATAGAGCAACCTAGGACTGAAGGAAAAAATAAAGTTTATCAGATAAGGAGATCAAATCATAATTAGAAAGAGGAGATCTATAATCTAGCATCAAAGTGCTAACTAAAGGATTGGGTAGTGATACATTCTAGAAAGTAAATCTCTTAACAAAGTGGTTTTAACAGGCCTATTCAAATATCCTAATAGAGTACTTAGTTGCAAGTTTAAATTCATTAGTCAAGGTAGACTGAATAAGTCTTGTAATCTCTTAACAGGGCAAATCCCTCATAGGGTAGATCATAGAAGTGATCAAACTTTGTAGACTTAATATGCACACTTTATTGCTATAGTAATGAATATTTTTGGTTGTCATCCCCACCCTAGTTTTACCTTCACCTTGGAGGGTTTCTTAGTAACCAATCTTTGTGTTATACATGTGTTTTCATTTACTTTCATGTTTATACACGTGATAGATAGTTAGATCTATTTCAATTTGTGGTTATATGCTTCATGATGTTGATATGAGATGGGTTACTAGTGAATGCATTTGATTTGTTTTGAAGAGTTAAAATTTGGATAGATTATGATTCATCCCCTTATCTTAGTATCCTACTTTCCCAATAGACTTCCAACAAATTTTTTTCACAAAAGTGAGACCCAACTCTTGCATTGACCCAAAATTCAAGTTGCACTTTTATGGGGAAAAATAAATTGGGTCACAAATTTGTTGGCAAAAAATTTACAAAGATCATGAAATTCAAACATTGCAACCAAAAAGGCACCCGGTTACAAACAAAGTTGTCAAGGAGCTACGAGAAAACCTTGGAATGACATTTCATTACATGACTAACAACAAATACTCTCACAATCCATACTAAATATCAATGAAATGTAATTCAAGCATAGCTAAGAAGATGATACAATGACCTGCACATCTTCTTACTAGGATTATATTCATTGCAACAATTTTACATATTCAAATGTCGTTTGAAGTCCTTAATCATCAGCTACCTTCTAACTATTGTCATCTATGCAACTAATAAAAACTTACCACAACACAAATCCTTTTATTAAAAACTCTATTTCAAGGAACTGTGAGCTATGTTTTAAATTTTTTTAAAGAGACAAAACATCACCATCTATTTTGGAACTCAAGTATATTTTGAAATTCTTTTGAAGAGGCAATCATTACTAAGGGTTGAACACTGTGAATTACCTTGCAAAGATATCAATATGAATTTCTTTTTGTAGAATTTGTCAGTAGCTAGAACTAATATCTCTTGAATCAATTAAAATATATCAATTTACGCTATGCACTTTTTCTTTGTATAATTTTTATTATTATGTATAACTATCAAAGAAGTTATTAAAATACACATTGTAGAAAGCTAGGGGGAATAACAAACTACATCTAGCCATACAATAACTAAGTTAAAAAAAATTCAAAAAAACATAAGATTTTTTTGAAGCAAATAATTTTTTAAAAAATAAACAATTAAAAAATTAATAATAATGATGTAATACAAGGAAAACATAAACTATAGAAATACATGGAGGACACATCAATAGGATATATACCTATGCCCCACACATGCATGACTGATGATTAATTTTTAATTTTTTTCATAACTAAGAAAAATTTAGGTTTTTATTTCAAAAATATGTATAATAGAAAGTTGTTAATTATAAATACTTATTTTGATAAAATAATAATAATAATCACCTAAAAATGGTCATCTAGACTATTAGCCCCCTTCTCAACATTTAGGCTAAATTATTTAATAATTTCCCTAGGCCAAATTGCTAAAAATCAATTTATTTGATTTAACCTATAGTTTGACTATAATATCCTAAGCCCATATTTGATTAAAAGAACATGTCCCCTTTTAATTAAATAAAAAACCCTATTCTTCTAACCACTCAATGTGCACACATAAAGTCTTTTTCCTATTTACAAATTAAAAGAAAAGGCTTGTCTCACATGAAAACTCAACTCCTTTTCATTGGTTGACTTGATCTTGCACATGGATCATGTCACAAGTCAACCCTCACCCTTGACCATCCATTTCTTGATCTTGATCTCAACCGTCTGTCTACCTTTAAAAGAGAGAGCTCTCTCCCTCTCCAAGGATCTCGTTTTCAGCTAATGTTAAATGTTGCAGGTTTCTTGACAAATTTTCTTAGAGCTTTGTGGAGAACTTATTACTTCTTGTCTAATTCTCTCATTACCATCCCCATTCTAGTTTAAATGTATTCACAATATCTTTTTTTCTATACACATTAGCTTAGATCACCTAGTTTAAGTAAAATGGTTGTAATATGCTCATCTTGCTTAGCTTAGTTGCATTGTTGCATTGCAAGTTTGAGAGCTCTCTTTGTTATTTACACTCTTGCTTTTGCTAAGGAATCTCCGATTGCATGGTTTACTAGCAAGGGTTGTGTCTCCAAGATTTAGCTAAGAGGTCATCATATGCATAAACACACAGCTTTGCACTCCATGGATAGGGAACTCTAAGCTGGCATTCAAGTGTTCCATTTCATGAGATACCTTGGATAGAAGCGTTTATAGAAGTGCACAAATTGAGTGTACAACAACAACAACAACATTTTTAAAATAATTTAATAGTAATAGAACAATTAGAATATGATATGTATAATTAAACATGTAATATTTTTAAAATGATTTATTATTAATAATAGAACAATTAGAATATGATATGTATAATTGAACTTGTAATATTTTAAAAATAGTTTAATAAAAATAATAAATAGCATTTATACATATTTCATTCATAAGACTATTTTTTTCTATTAGAGTTGTCAATCTACCTTTTTGTTTATTTGTTTGTTGAGATTAATTATAATTATGTGTTAAACTTGAGTAGATTCGAATCCAAGACATCCCCAATGAGAAGGTCACAAGTTACCAGACTCTTGCGAAACAAAACAATTTTTTGTTCCTAGTTAATTATAAAAATGTAATGATAATGTATAATATATTATTTCATTATATATGTTTAATAATATTATATAATATACAATTATGTTATTTATAATAATATTATAGATACTAAATTTTTAACTGTAAAAATAAATTCAATAATATTATTTGATAAAATAATAATACAATGTTTTAATTTGAAATAAAAAATAAACATAGTAAAAATTATATATAAATAATTAAAATTAAAATTAACATTATAACAATCAACACGATACATAAATATCAAACCAATTTAAAATGCAATCCTTGAATCTACGAAATTAGTCTTGTTTTTGTCCTTGAAGAATAAAGAAGATGAATGAGCTTATGATTTCCTTTAACTGTTCTCCTCCATCTAACTCCACAACAACCACGTTAAAAAGGTTGAGATTTTAACGTGTGATCGAGCTGCCCATTTTGTCATCATTTATGTTTAAAATCTCTTACAAATTTTCTTGAGTGGGAGTAATAGAAATTTTATGTGAATTAATTATAAAATTATTGTGTTATATGAGTGATGAAACATTTGATTAGTATGGTATCATATTATGCAATTTATTTTATTATGTTTAATACTTAATATTATTATATGATACAATATGAATGATGTAAATTAATAATACAATTTGATTCATTTATGAATTATAAATTATAGTACTAATGTAAATTAATGAATGAATGATAAAATCTAGTCATATTCATGTATCAAATTTATTTTCATGATTGCTTTAGAGTTTCTAATTCTTTTTATGATTTTATACATTCAAAATGACATAAATGTTATTGTTTTATTCAAATTTTAATTTATTGTTGATGAATTTGAAATTCTAGTCTGATAACTTTACATGATTAACTTATTTAACTTTAAAAAAATACTCTTAAACTTTTAAATTTAAAAAGTGAGATACTCTTAAAAATATTAAGAATACAATATGCATAGTATTGTAAACTTTAAACAATAATCTCATATATATATATATATATATATATATATATATATATATATATATATCTATTGATATATTGAAGTGGATAATAAAATTTTATATATTTAGTAATTAATACTAATAATAAAAATAAAAATTCTATTTTTAAATTAAATTATTAATTAAATAATTTACATTATAAAATCAATTAATACAATTATGTGTATAATTTTAAAAGGATAGATAGAAATGCAATTTAAAAAAGAGATGGATTAAATTACATTCATAAACTTTTTAAAAATAAAATCATTTAATAAAAATAAAAATAAAACTTGAAAAAAATCTATAAGTAGGAAAAACAAAAATAATAATTAAGAAAAGTAAGAAAGACAACCAAATATCCACTTTCTTCATTTACAAGCTGAGTTTTTGAATCTTGCTCACCACTACAACTATTTGCAATTACTTTGTAACGCGTTGTTTTTAGCAAAATATAAAGACATGTTTAATGTTTTGTTATAATAAGAGGTAATTGAAATATTTGAATTTAGATTTAATAAATTGATATTTTAACCCATCTTACCATTTTTTCTAATTAAAAAGATTGTACTTGACTATTATTAGATTTATCTTGGCCATAATATCTTACATTGAATGAAAGATAGATCAAGTTGATAAACTTAAAATATTATTATTTTGTTAAATTTTCTAAGTTACATTCATTTAAAAATAGTAATTAAATTTTTTGTGGGGTTATTATTGAATGTGGATCATTTTTAATAGTGTTATTATCTACATTTTATTTATTAAATATTAATAAAAAAAACATATTAAAAAAAATTATTTTTAGTCTTTTCTTTTATTTTAGTTTTATGCTAAGTAGAATTAAAAGATCTGCATCCATAATCTATGGAACAGTAACACAAGAATGTATAATCAAAGGACAAACAAATTGATGGATTAAAAGATTTGTGAATTTTGATTTATGTTGAACAATAATTATTGTGTTATATGAATAATGAAACATTTGATTAATATGGTATCATATTATACAATTTAATTATAAAAAAATGAAATGAATAAAGTCCACTCAAAAAATTAAAAAATAAATAAAACTTAAAAAAATCTATAAATAGGAAAAATAAAATTAATAAAAAACGAAAAGAGAAGTTGGAGATAACAGAAAATCTTATCCGCTGCTACTCTAAGTCGTCGAACACAATCTTGCATGTTCTTCACAGTGGCAGTCTTGCCTTGCGTCCACAAACTTATTATTAGAATATATAATTATGAGATTTATTTACTAGTAATTGCATCTTATATTAAAATAAGTTGTCAAAAATATATTGAAGATCAGTTTTGAAAAATTTGTAGAGAGGAGGATGACTTTGTGAATATTTATAATTCATTTAAGATTTATTTTACACAATAAATTTATATAAGTGATGAAATATTTGATTAGTATGGTATTATATTATGCATTTTTATTATAAAAATGAAATGAATAAAGCCGACTACAAGAATTTGAAAAAAAAAAAAACTGGAAGAAGTCTATAAATAGGAAAAACAAAATTAGTAAAAAACAATTGGAGGTAACTTTATATAAAAGGGGATCCAGTGAGAAAGGAGGCAATTGCGAGAGAAGAAAGAAGAGTGAGGAAGGCGAATTGACAGGTTTTTATCTCCATCTTTTTTAATTCATGCAGTTACAATGAGGTTTCATGAGCATCATGAACATAATCTTTATGAGGCGAAACCCATATATATATATATATATATATATATAGTTTTTTCATTAGCTGATTGTATTATTACATTGAGAATTTTTGCATACACCATTTTTAATAAAGATATTCGATTTCTTTACCATGTTCTAATGTTGGATTTATTTTAAGAAGTTAACAAGAATTCTCGATGTTTGATGAACATTAGGATTTTAATGTTAAAAAAAAATTAAATTTAGGAAAATTATGTGTTGAATGAATTCTCCTGATTTGCAGTTGTATAAAGAAATTGAGGAAAAATGGTCTACACAACTGAATCTAAGCGAAAAAGGTAATTAAGTTTATACTTGATGACATAAATTTTTTATAGTTTTATAAATTATGGATAGAAAGTTTTAGATAGAATTTCTTGTTTTTTCAAAAATTATTCATTGCTTTGAAGCGCTAATAACTTTGTTTTCTCCTTCACAGAATGTTAAGTATTTCGGCCACGGGGCATCAAGATTTGGAAGACTTTGTAAACTCCAGTGTTACATGTCAAGAATTGACACTACTTCATTTAACTAATGAATCGGGGTATTTTGGATGGAGAGTTAAGTTTGGTTTGGGTCTAAATTTTGATATTGAGATCGATGCATGGAATTGGTTCTGTAATGATTGTGACAATGATTATCAAACTCAATTGATAAATATAATTATGCTCTACTGGCCACATTGCTACCCACGCATTATCATTTGTTGTACATATAATGTACAAATTTATAGAGCATACCTTGGTATTGGCACAGTTCCAAAAAATGCAATAGAAGATGTGACTCACAATTTTCCTTCTAATAGATTGGTGTTGGATTATACTGAGCTTTTTAATGAAAGAAATTATTGGACGAAACAAAGATTTCAGAGAACAAGCTCAAGGATAGGGAAGAGAAAGAAGATTTCAGAGGATAATTCGAGAATAGCAAGGAAGAAGAAGTTGTAGATCTATGAACAAGTTGGGTCTGGTAATGTGGGTAGTAGAATATTTTCTTGACTTCATTATTGAGGTGTGTTTCAGCATCCCATTCACTATTGTAACTATATGGTTTTTCTTCAAGAAAAGTAAGAAAGACAAAATCTATATTGGTATCAAATTTTATTTATTTTTGATTTGCCAATTGAATTTTTGAATCTTGCTCACCATGACAACTATTGCCATTACTTTGTAAGGCAATGTTTTTTACAAAATATAAAAACACAGTTAATGTTTTGTTATAATCAGAAGGCAATTGAAATATTTAAATTTATATTTAATAAATTGGTATTTGATATAACCTAACCCATCTTACCATTTTTTTCAATTTAAAAAATAGTACTTAACTATTATGAAATTTATCTTAGTCATGATATTTTACATTAGACTAGCTTTTATAATGAAAAATAGATCAAGTAGATAAACTTAGAATATTATTATTTTGTTAAATTTTCTAAGTTTCATTTATTTAAAAATATTAATTAAATCTTTTGTGAAATTACTATTGAGTGTCGATCATTTTTTTATAGTATTATTAACCACATTTTATTTCTTAAATATTAATAAAGAAACATATTTTAAAAAATTAGTATTTTTTTATTTTAGTTTTATGCGAACTAGAACTTAAAGATCTGGCATCCATAATACATGAAACAGTTACACAAGAATGAGGAAAATCAAGATTGATGGATTGTTTGTTCAAGAATTGATAATGTGGTGAAGAATGACTGTTTTGGTGTTTAATGCTCCCACTGCAACGGAGACAGATAGACAATAATCTTTGAATTTCTGTGTGTAGGCAGTCATTCTTTGTCATGGATTAATGTGAGTAAAATGTCTCTCTTTTTCTCTTTAAAACATGTGACTTTTCTTTATTGTCATTTGATTTTGGTAATAATAGTAACAAATTTTAAGAAAATTACTAATAAAGTCAATTCAAACTGCAACAGTTAAATTATTTGTCACATTACATAATCATTTCACTTGATTTTTGGTTTCTATTTCATTGTCACATTGTATAATCATTCCACTTTGAATTTTGACTCCTCCCTTCAATTTTTTTAGTTTTTTTTACAGAATTTCCTGTTCTTTCAACTCTGAAGCAGTGCATCAATATAAAATGGAAAAATATATTCTGCTGATTTGGAGTTCTTTAGAGTCAGCTGTGCGAGTCTTTGTGAAAAACTGTCTTGAAAATTTGTGGAAAAATATATAGTTTCTCTAGACATATTTTTATAAGAACAACGTTGGGACTGAATAAACTTGTCCATTAGAATAATTTAAATCTCTTATTTGAGACTATAATATAATATTCAGTCTTTACACTTGAGTTATCAGTTGCAGACTCCATATTCTATCCTTTGCTTTGAGCATTTGAGTGTCCACATGGATAACCATTTGCTATAACTTGAATTTTAGAATATAATAATCTTAATATTATATGCTATTTATTTATTTATATTTTTCAATCAAGTCTCATTTTTCCTTTGATCTTTTCAGTTTCTTGTAATTATTGTGGTGGCAAGAATAAGGAAATATCCCCTATCCTCAATGAAAACTATACCTTTATTCTGTGCTTGTAATGTGAGAACTATCAGTTGAAGAAAAAGCTAAAGAAATATAACATAGACGATTGGAGGAGAAAAGATCTTCATTGGTTTGAGTAATTACATTGCCTCTATTTATAGAGGGATTTTACAACTTCTAGAATTTGAAATGGTAAAATAGAATTAATTTCTATTCTAAGTAATTTCTTCACATGGACTATTGCATGAGGAGAGAATCTCCAGTCAACATGAAGATGTGTCTATCTGTTGGAGAAATTATAGGAAGTATGTGACACTTGTTGTAGTTCACTTGAAACTAATTTTACACATGTAGATTTCAATTAATTTTATCCAACACCCCCCCTTAATTTCTACCACTAATGGTTTTATATATGGGAGAGATTATTAGAAATTCAAACATCAACCTCTATGAGACATAGCAAGGTTCTAAACTAGCAATTGCATGCTTTTGTGCTTGCAACGATAAGCCAATAGGTGTTCGATAATAAAATTATTTTTTAAAATATAATCTTATGTGAACAAATTATATTATTAATTATTTTTAATTTAAAAAAAATAATATTTACTAATTTTTTAAAAATAGATTAATTAATATTATTTATTTAAATTCAATTTATCAAATATGAAAAATAAATTTAAAAATCTCTAGCAAAAATCTATTATGAAAAATTAATAAGAGAAATACAAAAAAATAATATGAAAAAATAACGATGTCTCTAACAAATATTCTATTGATTAAATAAATTATAGAAACCAAAAAATTAAAAATTAAAAAAAATTAAACTAATATAAAAAATAAATTAAAATAATTTAAAAACTAAAACCTAAATATATTTTAAAAAGCAAAAGTTAAATAAATAGAGATCATAAGTAATTATTTTTAAATAAATAGGAAAAGAAAAGCAATAGTTAAAAGTCAATATTTAACATATAATCTTATTAACAAATTAGATTATTAATAATTTTCAATTTGAATAACATAATATTTACTAAAATATATTGAAAATATTTTCAATTTGAATATATAGATTGTGATTAGGAGAGAAGGCACAGAGGGATTTTGCATGGCAGAGGGATTTTGCAAGCACAGAGAGATATAGATATATGTATTGATCATTTCGTAGGCGCAAAAGGAATTCACAGGCGCATAGAGATATTCCTATTCTTGATATTCCTATTCTTGCACACACTGGGATGCTCCAATTTGCTCAGGGTTATGCAAACACGGAGACCTCTCTCAACAGATTTAATGTCGTGCTTAAATTTACCATTTTTTGCATTATTAGATGCTTCGAATCTTGATCTAATTGTTGCTCTAGATTTCTATTTTCGGTGGTCTAATTGAAGGTTCCTACATTATGGTTTGCCCCTACAGATTCACTGCGTGGCTTTGGGTTTATTTCCTAGCTCGATTTGAAGGCTTTTGTAGATTTTGTGGCCTCTAGCGGTTTTGGATTCGCTTGGTTGGATGTCGATTGCTTCAGGAGCAATTTTGTGTTTCTATTTAATGCTGTGTTTTTGATGGTTCGATTGATCTTGGGTTTGATTTCTTTTCTATTTTTGAAATCAACTTCAAAAACCCTGCAATCTAGTTGAGATTGATACGGAAAATAAAGAGAGCCAAAAAGGGATTGAGAAGTATAATAGGTGGGAGATCAATCCTATTCTTTATTGTTGAGCATGCAAATCAAAATTTTCAGACATCTATCTACAATAAGTAGAGGTTGGTTTGAAGCTTCCTAGTTCAGAATCACTCTCATTCGAGTCTTTTTGGCAAACCCTACTCTAGGGTTTTAAATCTTGAGCATCAGAAGCCCTATATGGTGTAAAGTGAGAAAAGGACTAGAAAGGTCAAGTGGTTTGACTTACAATTGAGTTATGGATTTATTACCCCTGCTGATGGCAGCAAAGATATTTTCATTCATAAGACATCGATTCGCTATAATGGATCTAGATCTCTGGTAGAAGGATAATTGGTTGAGTTTTATGTTAAGCATGAATGAGGTGGTAGGACTAGAGCTTTTGATGTGCATGGGAAACCTTCAAACCAAGCTCATCCTCCTCTTCTTCATCATCATGGTGGAAAAACATGTGCAAGGGATTTCAATATATCATATGGCTCTGACCATAGTGGACGAGGTGCAAAGAAGATAAAACATGGTCTCAAGACTACCAAACCCCAGATCCAACTGACTTTTGACATTTGTCATGGGCCACTTCAGTAGCCCATACCTATCTTTTCTAAAATTGGTGAGGAAATTGGGCATTTCAACTACCAACTTCCTTCTTATGTATCATGGCAAAATAATGTCTCCATTACCGATCCAAAATTCTTGTCTTATCACAATAATATTGCACTTGGAGGTAAAAAATATGTGGGAAATTAGCCTACCAAATCTTGGAAGGAAAAATTGGGGTCTACATCTTTAGTAATATCAATTAGTCCCAATAATAATCTAGATAGTTCAAATGCCACACTCACAGATGGTGATGCCCAACTTCTTGTGATTGAAGATGGACTTCTCGAACCACGGATCACTTACATGCTCGACACAACAATCATTGGTAAGATTTGGTCCTTCCTCCTAGCTGTAGATGTTCTTTCTTGGGTGAAGCATTACTGATATGGTGTTACTGATTTATTCTACATTGATCATGAGTCTTCTTTTTTTATTGCTATATTTGATTATAAGCTTGCTCAGAATAATGTTCTTCGAATTAAGAGTTGGTTTTGTAAAGGGTTGGGAATATATACCACTACTTGGTCTCCAAACTTCAAACCTAGTCATTCAACCTATGATTTTATGCCATTTTGGATTGAGCTTCTTGCTTTACCAATGGAATATAGAGATCTACAAATTATTGAATTAATAGAAAATAAAATTGGGGTATTCATCCATCATGATCTAGTGCCTTTTGATGAACCATCTCTTTCTATAAGGTTTTGTGCCTTACTAAATCTGAATAAACCATTACCTCCTTCCTTAATTATGGCATCTAAATATGGTCAATGGAACCAAACAATTATTATTCAAGATGCACAAACTGTGATTAAGTTGGCAGGTTGGTTGGGTCATTTTACTAATCAATGTCAAGATCCAAGTTGCTCTAATCTAATAGTTTATAGTAACCATAACTCTGACCCACTAAAGTGCACTTTTAAGACACAGTCCATTCCTTCTGCCCCTAATGATGTGTTGTATCTCAAGCTAAACTATCAAGTGACCCATATCATTTCTTATTTGTAAATCTAGTTGTGTACCATTCACCAAAGGGTCATTGTTCTACACAAGAAGATCAATCTCTTAGAAACTATTCAAGTCCTAATAAATCTTTGTGCTCATTTTCAGGGAATTATTTTCCTCTTATGGCTTCCCCCAATTTAGGGTCCTTCTCCTCTGATTTTTCTAAAAAACTTTATGTTTTTTTTACCCATCTTGTTTCTAAATGGAATACTCACTAAGATAAGTATATTAGTCTAGATCAATCTCTTTTCATGCCATCGAAATCTTCTAAACTTGCAATTACATATTTGGTTGCCAATGAAGAAGATGTTATTCATCCCTCTTAGATGGATGCTATTGTTAATGAGCTCATTTTTTATGATCAACCTCTTTCTTTCTTGTCTAGATTAGAAGTTGTATCAGTTTCCCAAGGCCATTCATTGTCTTCTGAATATGCCCAATAGCAGTAGAGTGTAGTGTTCCAATTCCTCCCAAATTCTCTGATGAAGATAACATGCTCCATGACCCACATGAGGATTATGTACACTTTAAATTGGATCCCCCTTCACCTAGGTTCGACTCTATGAGTGTTTTAGATCTTGTCTTGGTAGTCCAAAAGTCTCCTGCTCAAGCAGATAGTTTTGGTCAGGTTAGGTCCCTCTTTGCTGATCCACTTCTTACTAATGTTAGTTTTGATTTCTCCTAGAAATTTTCTATGTTGCAATCCCCCTCTCACCATCTCCTATAAAAAGAAATCTTCTAAGCCTAGGAGTAGACCATCGAAAGCATCAAAAGCTAAAATAGAAGTTGATGCAAGGATCCAGTCAACTTTGGACAATGATTTTCCTACCTCTAAGTGATCGATAAGGAGTGCCAAGAGTGCTCCTTGTCAGTTATGAAGATCCTCTCATGAAATGTCAAGGGCATTAATACCCCTGAAAAATGTAATAGGATCAAGTAGTGTCTTGATTCTATCCAATGTGATCTAGTCTTGCTTCAAGAGACTAAGCTATCAACAAATAACTTTTAGAAATCTATTGGATGTTAGTCAACATGAAATTCTTCACATGTTGTACCTCAAAATCCTTTTAGCAACTTTCCAGTGAGTAAAATATGGATTTTCCTAGTAACTAGGTACAACACCATCTCCAATTGCAATATTTGGTCTAGTTACGTGGTATGATATGAAAGATTTCAAACAAGCTTCCTATGCAATTTTCCATCCACCTTCTTTTGATTAGAATGAGAACTTAAATTTAATCCTACTTCACATGGTGTATTGGATGGTTTACAATAATTCATACTAAAATATTTCAATACATCAACAACATATTTAGTTTGAGAAAGCATGATCCTTTCTTCTTCTTTCTAAACTTGCATACCCAAGATATAGTGCATTAATCCTAGATCAATTATCTCAAAAGTATGCTTGAGTTGTTTCTTGGTGTCTTCATTATATTGTGTGGAATCTCTAGTAATCATTAGATCATCCTCATATAGCATAATATTAAAAAAAAATTCATCATCAATATGCTTGACATACACATTTGGATCAACTTTTCTTCTTTCAAATCCATCTTTCATAAAGAATTTTGGAATACCATCCCCTTGGAGCCTGTTTAAGACCATGTAATGATTTTCTCAATCTATATACTAAATCTTCTTTACCATATTTAACAAATCCTAGTAGTTTTTTCATGTAAATTTCTTCTTTTGAATCACCATTCAAAAATGCACTTTTTACATCCATTTGAAAATAAATCATCCATAATTTGCAGCTAAAGAAATAATTGTATGAATGGAGGTCATTTTAGCAACTAGGGAAAATGTCTCAATGTAGTCAATGCCTTCTTGTGAGAAACCACATGCCACTAACCTTTCCTTGTATCTCTCAATGACTCCATCTGATGTGAACTTTGTTTTTTAGGTCCATTTGAAACTAACTACATTCCTCCCTATTGGACATATTGTCAATTTCCAATTTTCATTCTTCATCAAGAAGTTGTATTCTTCTTGCATAGGTTCTTCACATTCCTCTTTTCCTTTTTCTTCCTCAACTGTTCTTGGAGTCTTAGCCTACATCACCTTATCCATTAGAGTATAGTTAGCAAAAATGTTAAGGCTTTCTTGAAGGCCTTCTTGAATGCTTCTAGTCTTCCTAATGTTCTCATCATCATCGTTACTTGGATCTTCAACTTTCATGTCTTAACATTAACTTGGGCAAAGGCATCATTAAGCAGCACATGGACCAAATTGTAGAAGGTAGTAGGGAAACCAAAGGCCTCAAGCATCATGGAGATAAAATTCCATTCCACTCTATCATAGAACTTTTAAAAGTCAAGGAGGAACATAGCAGAGTTTTAGGGAGAGTAGTTAGCCAAGTTCATGGCTTCCCAACTAGTGATTAAATTCTCAAGAATATATCTACCCTTAATGACACTAGTCTGGGTAGCACAAATGAAATTAGGTAGGATATTCACAAGCCTAAGAGCCACAATCTTGGCCAAAATCTTGTAAGAGAGATTGAGGAGAGTAATAGGTCTCTAATTCTCAATGAGAGCTTTGTCCCCATCCTTGGGATAAGCTTAATGATACCACTATTAATAGTAGCTCCAAGGGAACCATTGGCAAGAGCTTCCAAAATCTCTTGAAGATCTTTGCAAATCCAAACAATGTTAGCTTTATAAAATTCCACATGAAGGCTATCTAGCCCAGGGGCCTTATCATTATATAGAGACTTAATAGCTCTTTCAATTTTGTCCAAAGAGATATCCTTAGACAACAGGTCAGCATCAGCTCTAGACAACTTTTTAGGGTAAGAGGCTTACAATTGTTCCTAAGGTTAGCGGCCTCTTCTGAATTCTTAGAGGTGAAGAGGTTTTTGTAGTAATCAACAAAAGCCTTCTTAATGATATTTAGATCCAAAGTATCATGATTGTTAACTAAAATCCTATCAATAGACTCATTGGAACCAAACTAAAGCAAATGAGCACGAGACCTAATCTTAGCATCATGAATCTTAACTTGTTGATGCTTTCTAAGGGCTTCTTTGGCAAAAATCACATGGGAGATAAGATCCACATTCAAGGGATCATCTTGGATGTTAGCCCTAACCTTCTGTAGGTCGGAGGAAAGATGTTTCTCAATAAACATATAATCAGATGCCAAAGACATAGTTGTTATAATTAATAGTAATCCAAACAGCTCTTTGGCAGGGGGAGAGGTCATTGCCCATAATATAGTTTCTCCACTTGGGATTAACCAGCAACGCTATGCCACCCCTACCTCTAGGATGTGCCATATGATAAGCCCATCAAGCCAAATGAAATTTAGATTGGTCTCGAGCATGAAACAGATAACTTTAATTTCTTGAAGCATCAAAAAATCCATAGAATTATAAGTATCAAGGAAACACTTAATGACAAAATTTCTATCTGGGTACTCGAGACCCCTAATATTTAAGGAGATGCAATTCATGAGGAAATATGTGGAGGGGTAGAGCATTGTTCTATAGCCGCATCAGTTGAGGTAATAGGAAGAGGAGAATTTTCCCCATTTTTCTTACTGGAGGAGTTCATTTTTTGGAGCCTAAAGGCCTCCCCCACCATTTAGAAGTAGGGAGGACACTTTTGGACTCATTGTAATTATCATATTCAACAAGGGATTGGGAGTCCACATCCATCGAGTGCTTAATAGGGATGGGGACAAACATAGATTCTAAAGGGGTTTTAGTCACAGGGATAATCTCAAAGGAGCAGTAATCACCAAGTCCTGTAAAGACTTTGAATGGGAAATTCTGAGGACTTGAGTTGGTGCAATTGTTGGAGAGGTCAATATAAATAATATCCAAAGAGGGGGAATTGACTTGCATTCCTTGAGAAGGACTATTTGAACTGGAGGGGAGAAGATGTTTAGAAGGCTGAGGAGCAATCAAAGATGCATTATCACTTTTGGTGACCCTTCTTCTATGCTTTTTGGTCATAGTATGGAAGCCATCATTTTGAGTTATGACAGTCAAAAAAGAGACCTGGGGTTGGATAGTAGGGAAAGACAGAGAGTAGGGATCCAAGTTGGGAAAAGGGTTGGAAGGTGTAACAGGCCCAAAGAATGTGAAACTAAAAATATAAAATGAAAGAGCAAAAATATAATGATGAAACTATTGATTCAGATCATCATTTAGATACAAATTGAATTGATGCTGAAACCATACTAAATATCATATTGGAATGTTATGAATAATAATATTGAATAATATTGCATAATACTGAATTAATTACATTGATGTCTGGGCATCTTTATATAGTTTTATTTTCCCTTACAAAAATTGCTTACTGGAATACCAGCAACTATATACTGAACTAATTTTATTCATCTAATCTAAACACAAAAACTAACCTAATTAATGTAATAAACCTAACATTCCCCCCTTATTACATTAATTCAACAATCATTCTTGCTAACCTAATTAATGAAATAAGTCCAACATTCCTAACCTAATTAATGTAATAAGTTCAACATTCCCCCCTTATTACATTAATCCAATAAAATTGAAAAGCCTTCACCAAGATGATAAACTTTGATGAAGCTCCCTCACCAAACTTTGAAAGTAGTCTGCAACTTCAGATTGCAAATCCTAATCCTGAAGTTGAGCTCCTTCACCAATCTTTGAAAGTAGTCTGTAACTTCAGATTGCAAATCTTAATCCTGAAGTTGAGCTCTTTCACCAATCTTTGAAAATAATCTACAACTTCAGATTGCAAATCTCAATCCTAAAGTTGCCCTCATATCTCAACTTCAGATTGCAAATCCTGAAGTTGGCCTCATAAAAACATTGTTTCTACCTCTTTTACACAACGAGACATAGTTCCTCCATAATTTCACATCTCCACGGAGTGTGACTGATGCCTCCTTTGGTGCTGCACATGAGATGCCTTTCTTTCGAAAATCCACATCTCCTCCGAGTGTGTCTAACGCCTCCTCAAGTGCCGTAGAAACAATCACCACTAATATGTTAGGACGTCTTTCCTTCGAAAGTCGACATCTCCTCTGAGTGTCTCAAACGCCATTCTAGAAATCCTGCCCCCCCACCCACACACACACACTCAATAGAAGGACAATCACATAGCCAAGCCCCCTCTTTTCTTTAGGGACACAAATCTATCAATTCCCCTCTTATCTTCAGGGAGGAATTGGCAAAGCCCCAATTTTACAGGGACACAAATAGTGACTTCTCATGCAGTAATCATCTCTAAGTGAGAAGCTAGCTTGAGATGAAAGAAATCCTCCAACCTCCATTGCCTCCATCATCCTATTTTATTCACAAAAAATAGGATCTAGTCATCCAAAATCCATTAAAAGAACTCTTCTCCCCATTGATCAACCCGCTCTGATACCACTGTAATAGGCCCAAAGAATGTGAAACTAAAAATATAAAATGAAAGAGCAAAAATATAATGATGAAACTATTGATTCAGATCATCATTTAGATACAAACTGAATTGATGCTAAAACCATACTAAATATCATATTGGAATGTTATGAATAATATTGCATAATACTGAATCAATTACATTGATGTCTGGGCATCTTTATATAGTTTTATTTTCCCTTACAAAAACTGCTTACGGGAATACCAACAACTATATACTGAACTAATTTTATTCATCTAATCTAAACACAAAAACTAACCTAATTAATATAATAAACCCAACATTCCCCCCTTATTACATCAATTCAACAATCATTCTTGCTAACCTAATTAATGAAATAAGTCCAACATTCCTAACCTAATTAATGTAATAAGTTCAACAGATTTTTACTAGCACGATATTCCAAAGAAGGGTTGGTCACACTATTGGGTTAGGGGGAGATGAAGATCTAATAGGGATCACTTTTTTTTAATAATGAGGCAATCTTTCCTTAGATGCTCTTCTTTTCGACACAAGAAACATGCATTCAAATCTCCGAGGATTTCAATAGGGTAGGCAAAAAATTCTTCTGAGATATTAATGTAAATATCAAGCAGGATTTCTTGACTTGGATTCAAAGATATAAGAACCCTAACATCCATATGAAGAACCAATCTAACCATATCATCCATGTGAATAACTTTACCCAATGGTTCAAGCAATTGAGGGTGTAACTTGTTTAACAAGAATCCACCGAGGGGTAGAGAGGGCAAGGACCTCCTCATGAACTGCCTCAGGAGACCAGGCTAAGCCACAGAAGAAAGTAGAGCCAACATTCCAGTATTGTTTCTTAAGAAATAACTTGATTCTTAATATTAAAAAATGTCCACAAAATATAATATGATATCTTGAAGTAACTTAATTCATATTTATTAATCCCTACTTCTATAGAAGAAACTCGTGCTTTCACTTCTCTTTTTATCATTAATTAAAAACTTGAATTTGTACTCCCATTATAATATCCTTAAACCTGTGCTTCCCCTATAATATTCCTTCTAAACTAAGGTTCTCATCAATATATGAATTAAAGATCTCAATAAATATATGGATTAAACAAATAATTTAAATTTAAATTTTCTTTCTTTCATTGGATGTCCCAGTGTCTAGTAGTCTTTTTTGATTTAACTGTTCAAACAATTGGAAGGAAATTTATCTACAATTATGAGGGAGTGGCGTTGTGCAATACAAGAAGCATGTCAACTACAGGTGGACTTGTGTGGCATCTGAGGTTGTACATCTGCTCTTTATTTTCTACTATTTCGTTTTATACAGGGCTTGTATAATAATTGAGATATGTTTGTGTACAATATTTTTGCGGGCTCTAAAATGCCACCAAACGATTTAGATATGCTTGTGTACAATCAGGAACAAAATACAATAATTTTCTATTTTAAATAATAGATTTCTCTCAATTTCTTCTCATAGAATTGAAGTTATTTCAAATATTTCACCAATGGGTCTGTATTTTGTAAAACAGTTGGAACAGTTCTAGGTTTAAAAAATTAGTTCACCGAGGAATAGCATTTGTGTTTTTTTTTAATTTGAACTGGCTATTCGTTGGCAATTTGAGTATTTTAACTGTATTATTAATTTTTAAAAGTTGCCTTTGAATACTAATTACAATTTTGCTCATGTAAAATAAAAAGCTTTCTTTATTATTTCAATTTAATGGGAAAAGAATAAAAAGGTGCCATCACTGAGTAATCTACGTTGTAAATTTCTTTAATGTGTTTTTTGGGAGTCTTTCTGTATTGAAAGTCGGTGTAGACTGTAGAGTCAGGTTGGATCACATTTCAATAGCCTTCACAAATTGGTCAATGTCTATGCCAGCATCAAAACAGCAATTTGTTGTTTTTAATAATTAAATTAAAAATTAATTTGTACTGTATGTTAAATTTCAATTTAAATAAAAAACTACCATTTTGATGCCAGCATAGACATCGCCGACAACTGCATTGAGGTTTAAAATAGGCTCAATGTGACATTGATTTTTGTTTTTTTATAACTACACTAATTGTTGGACTTTGGACTGCTCATTAGGTCCATTTGGTAAATTCTTTCCAGCTGGCTTTATTGTGGATGCATTATTGCAGGGGCTTGCTATGACATCTTTTGATGGGATCTGATAAGTCTTCAGTGTAACTCTACCTTACTACTTAGTCTTACTCATTGGATTGTGATGATGTATTGTTGGTTAAAAGAAATATCACTATGAAGTTATTTCTGAAACTGACTCTGTTCGCCCTATGAACAATCACAATTGCACTAACATAATCAGATTATAATCTTCCACTATGTTTGAGAGTGACAACTCCCTCATATGATGGGTGCATTTGTGTTTTTTGTGTACTTTTCACCTAAACGTACAAAACGAACATGAAACTAAATGAGATGAGCAACATAAACCCAAAAGATATACATATGAACACTAAATGAGATTCCTAAAAGATAACATTCTGAAAGGGGATTTTTTAGTACAAAATGCTATGATGACATTTAGAATAGATAGTAGACCCTATCATACAAAAAGATAAATTATCCCAGCAAATTCACATCAAGATACCAAAAGATGAATGTTTTTCATTGCATCGATTACATACTCTACACAAATGTATAAATGAGCTACTAATTTAACATCAATAAATTAGTAATCATAACTTAGAGATACATTTAGACATACAAACAAATGCATTCATTATTATTCTGAGAAAGTACAACTCAAAAACCTTTACACATAATATGAGATCATAATTTATTGAAATTTTATCTATATTTTTGTAGAGTTTCTCATTTACAAGACTTCTCCCCCCTCTCTCCCTTAGCATTACAAAGCGTCTTATATCTCATCTGAAGGTAAATAATTCACTCTCTTTTATGTATTTTGAGAGAGCTTAATTAATCTCATGATTTTGTGCAAAAATGATCAAATCCTTAACCTTTGACTAAAAGAAAAAAGTAATTTTTCACAAAATATATCTTGAAAATATCATGTTTTAGGGAGAAGGTTGAATGTCGTTGAAGTGACCATTGATTCTTCTCTTCCTGTAAATGCTGAAGAAGACAAACTCAAGCATGTGCTAATTTGGTCGATACAATATTCTCCTCTCTTCTTTCCATAGCCATAGCAATAATAGTTGAAGATTAGAAGAGATATATCTGCTACACTTTTGAGGCGATGATTAAGTATGTTGATTTGACTTCCCTAGAGACACATTTTGAAATGACACAGAGATGCACCATAGTAAATATAAATGATTCCCTTATTCATATTCATTGATCCCCTTCATGATGACTATTCCAATAATTGTTCAAAATCTTTTTAAAGAGATCATCTTTGACATCAAATCTGAAGATTTGGACTCTCACAATAAATACTCATCTAAGATATTATCCATAATCAGCCACTCATCTCGATCATTGACCACTCTATCATGAGGCTCAGTCGTAACTTCATTCCTTGTATGTTAAACTTTCAATACAAAATTTTACATTGTTGTCTCAATCCAAATACCAGAAGCAGAGGAATGCAAAACACACACTGGCTAATTTCAGCTGACTATTGGACACACATCTTTAACATCATTATACACTTTCCATGGTGTCATGACTGTGGAGAATATTTGCACCATATGTTGGAGTTTGATTCAACATAAACCAGTTTCATTTCTTTTAATAGGCATGTTCATATTTGATGAACCCAATACCATTCTCCATCTTTGTGAAGATATCTCATTTTTATAGACTTGCTATGTTTCCTGTACAAGAACATATGCTATTTATGGCCTCGATCTAGATCACATCTAGGCATCTTTTAGCTATAGCTTTGCACTGATCTCTATGAATCTGGTTGGCAATTGCATATAATGATTATGAAATCATGTTTTCTTTTGGAAATTTGCTCAATTATTTGGTAGGGAGCTTCTCCACCCACATTTCCCTCTGTTCGAACCATATATTTCATACATAGTCTTTGTGCTTCTATATTCCACATGCATATTTATCTAGGCACCTCTAGTCATGGACCATGATTCCATATTTTAAATAGTATAGTGTTGGGTGGTTCTATGCACTTTCACACTTTCGGCCATCTTTAAACATCACACACTAAGGGTTCGTTTGGTTGCAAGCATAGGAATGGAGAATAAGAATGACTATTTAACACTTTTGGTGTAAGAATTAAGCTTTTAGTGTGTGATGTTTAAGCCATTCCCACACTTCCACAATGATAGCCAGTTACAAAACTGACCTAGTGAAAAGATGATGACTATTATCCATGCTTCCTTCCTCACTAGTGTTTTGATTTTGCACTCACTGTGTTCCATGACCATATATTATTTGTATTTCTAGCATTGGGCTTAGTGGCTCTCACAAGATTAAAGCATTTTGTCAAACACTTAATGAGAATGCTCTGTATACCAACAGAGTAAGAAGATTTGTATATGTTCAATATTTGATTATGTCATCTCCACACTCCAATTTACACACAACTTTCATTCAGTCAAACAACTGTTGTACCTTGTTTGCAAACTTGCATCACAGGAGATTCCATTTTCACAAAAAAACCAACTTATGTGATGGGAAATGAACCTCACACCTTCAACTTCCACCATTTTCCTGGGGACAGGCTAATCTTCAGACAAAATGTACTAAAGACAAAACAAAGTCAAACTTTTTTTTCCCAATTCATTAAAACGTAGTGATTTTTTTCCAATTGTTTTTTGTTGATTTCGACTACAAACTATGCAGATCATGAACATCAAATGTTGAAAATCTATGATGTTGTCGATTTTTAAAAAATTGATCAACTATACAGTTTATAGGCACATCTTCTTTCCAAAGAAGGTCGTATGAACAACATATCAGATAACTCCATGTATTTTTGCAATTCCTGTATCCCCAATCTCCAGAATAACTCGTAGCACATAAAGGTGACAGAGAATCTAAAACTCATACATAAAATGCTAAGAGTTTGGAATCAATAGTGAAATAGTTTGTGGGCATTCCTTCATACAGTTGTCATTATGTTCAGCCACTAATGAAGAAGGAACTTAACACTTAAACGGAAACCTATGACAAGGTTGTGATAGTTTTCCATTCTGACTAAATTGAATCCAACCATCATTTGAACTTGGAGCATTTGCCGAATTAATTGAGTACGAGGAAATTTTTGCCGCCTTGTTACATATTTCCCTCCGATCAAACCACATGCTTGGAGACATTATGTTCCTTCTCATTTTATTAGATTGGTCATTTAGAACAACCTGTAATCAATTAATTTTTCCACAACTATGACCTCCCTGCAACTAATGGAATTCATGTTCTCTACAACAATTCCAACTGTAAAATTTGTAAAGTTGGTCTGGCTATGGGCGTTTGTAATTTTTCTCCATTTGGCTAGGCATTCAAATCACCAACTTTAATTAGGTTTATTAACCTTCTTCCTCCTATTTCACAAATGAGGTTAAGATCTTACATCAAATAGGATTTTAAGTTTTCTCACCTAACCTCCTTTTGGCTAATGAGGTTAAGCTTTCACCTCAAATACGTTTTTAAACTTTCTGCTTGACTTCCATATTTTCAAGAGGTTAGAGAGGTTAAGATTCTTGGATCAGATACATATTTAGTTTTTACTACTTCACCTATTTAACCTCTTTTGCATTTTGAGGTTAATGATTTGATTATAAATACATTGTTTTGGGATATTCTTTAACCTTTCATAACTTTTGACTCAAGTATCGGATTTCAAAAATTCAAAATGTTGAGTGAAGCTGGGAATGAGTTAGAGGTCATGAGATCTTAAAATCACCAATAATTCAACTAATGACTGCCCTTTTTAAAGCTCGAAGTTGGGATGCTTTTAAACTTTTTTCGACTCAAAAGATGGATTTTTGGACATATGACTCATATAGAGCATGGAAAATATCATTCACATCACATCATAGGTATCCTTACTCAACAAACAAACTTAGTTAATCATGATGGAAATTTTAAAATTTTGGGTCGAGTTTAATACCAAGGAAACATGTATACAATTAGTTGATTAAAAGTTTCTTATCGAGTTTATGTACATGGTTGTTGAATATAGGTCTCCGAGTGAACATGAGCTCTTAGTGCTCAATATACATGTTTCTTTTTTTTGTTCTTTTTTCCTTTTTTTTTAATAGAAGAGAAATAATACCCATTCTTTATCTTACTACTAGTGAATTATAATGTAAAGAAAAATAGCAATGAGTTATAATGTAAAGGAAAATTTGGGAAACGCTAAATCCGAAGCTTGCATGTGAGCCCTATTTCTTACATGCTACCCAGCTTTGGTTGGGTGCATAATAATGATCAATGTCAACAACATAACTCGAGAGTGTGCCTCCCATCCAAATGAACACAATTTAGGATTGATGGTTTTCTTTGTGGTTAGGTTTAGGTTCTTTCTTCATTATGAGTAACTTTTTGTATTTAAACTTGATAAAAAATGTAGTTTCTTCCAGTAGTTGAAATGATAGTTTATGTAGTTTGCATCCACTGAATAAGAAAGATTCGCATGCAAAACAACATGTGGCAGTTGTTGTGATAGTTAATAATTAAGATACTTCTCAAGTCTATTTGAAATAAGAAGAAAAAGACTCCATGTAGATATAATTGAGCTAGATTTTAGTTAATAGTGGTGCATGTATATATTCTAGTTTATATCCAAATACTAGTCTCTTTGTTTTCCACATAGACTTGAGTTCACATATAAGAGCTAATTAAAATAAAATCTGAATAAGAGGAAAATGAGTCCTAGTTAGGGTTACACTTTATTAGTAGATGGAAGCATTACTTTCAAAGCTTCTTTGTAAGTTCATTTCATAAACAAGGCTTTATATTTTAAAATGTAAAATATTCAAAAGATGCCATGGATAAATATTTGATAAATATTTTGTTATAGTAGCATGGCTGTGATTTCTGGTTAAATATTTCTTTGCATTTATACTATTTATTTCATTAATTGTTATTGTAGTAGCAATAGACGTTTATATGTATTTATTACATCTCTTCTAAAAAAGCATGGTATCAAAGCTAGTATTTTGTGAAGTTGAAACTCAAATCAAAGAATTTTTTCTATAAACATGGAAACAACCAACAATATATCGCAACCTCAAATATTCATATTTAATGGTAAGAATTGTGATTGTGGTTCGTAAAAATGAAAACTTTGATTCATTCTCAAGATATTTGGGATTTAGTTGAGAAGGGCTTTGTAGAACCAAAGGATCATGTAACCTACCAGGAGTTATCACAAACAGAGAAAGATTTGTTGAAGGTTAAAAGAGAAGAAGGATTCAAAAGCCTTATTTTTCATTCAACAAGCAATGGATGAATCACTATTTTTGAGAGTTTCTAGAGAAACCAAATCAAAACAAGCATGGGGGGCCTTACAAATTTCTTATCAAAGTATAACAAAGGTAAAGGTAGTAAAATTACAAATATTAAGGAGAAAGTTTAAAAATCTTAATATAAATGTATTAGAAAATATAAATAATTTCTTTACTTGAAGTAATGAATATTGTTAATCAACTAAGGACCCAAGGGGAAGATATTTATGATAAAAAAGTGGTTGAAAAGGCTCTTAGAAATTTACCTGGTAAGTTTAATTCAATTGTAGTTGTCATTGAAGAATCAAAAGATTTATTACAATTTTTTGTGGATGAACTAATGGGTTCTTTGTTATCTCACGAGTCTAGGGTAAATAGAAATAACAATTCATCTCTAGAGAATTCTTTCAAAGCTCAAATTTTATCAAGAGAAAGAGGAAGATCAAATTTTAGAGGAAGAGGAAGAGATAGAGTTAGACAAGTGAATACATACATATCAAAGATGAAGGATATACCATTCTAATCAAAGTTTCAATAATAGAGGACGTGGTAGAAACCAACAGTTGTCAAGGTTTTATAAATCCAATATCCAATGGTACTATTGTAAGAGGTATCCAGTCATTTGCCTAACGAATGTAGGAAGAAATAATAAGATCTAGAATATCCCAGTGCAAATTATTTAGATGCATCTGATAATAATTCAAACAGCTTGATTATAACATGCAATGTAGCACATGAAAGTTCTTGAGGATGTATGATTTTTAGATAGTGGTTGTAGGAGCCACATGATTGGAAATAGAGATTTTTTTTCTAAGTTGAATGATTATGTGAAATCTGAAATAAAATGGGGAAATGATAGTATAGTTCTAGCAATGGGGAAAGCTATAATTCACGTATTGGCCAAAAATGGAGAACATTGTTACAAAGTTACTTTTGGTAATAATGCTTGCACAATCTTGGATGGAAATTCTAGAGACAATTTGATTGCTAAAGTTGAGATGAGTAAGAATATGATGTATCCTCTTAAGATACCTTGTACCCAAGGAATGATGCAAGCTAGTTTCAAGGAAGAAGCCCTAGATTAGACATGGTTATGGCATTTGAGTTGCATACATGCCTTCCTTTTGATGGCTTGAGTTTATTGCAGAAGAAGAATATGATAAAAGGTTTTCCACCTATTACAGTGCTTGCAAATTCTTGTTAAAGTTGTATTATGGAAAAATAACATAGAGAGATTTTTCCAGTAGGAAGTTTAATTAGAGCAAGAGAGATATTTTGGAGTCGGTTCATATTGACATATGTGGTCCTTTCCAAAATCCATCTTTAGGAGGATGTTTATATTTTCTGGCATTCATTGATAATTTTAGCAAGAAAAATTGGAACTATTTTCAGAAGGAGAAATCATATGCTTTCGATAAGTTTAAGGAATTTAAATCAATGGTGGAAAAATAAAGCAGATTAGTCATCAAGGTACTTAGATTTGATAGAGGTGGAGATTATAGTTCTAATGAATTTTTGAATCTTTGTAGATATCATGTGATCAAGAAACAATTTTAAACCATATACACACCACAACAAAATTGTCTAGTGGGGAGGATAAATTGAACCATAATGGACACGGCAAGGAGAATATTGAAGGGAAAGAATTCATCTAATGAATTTTGGGTTGAAGTTATTGCATGTGCAGTTTTAATCCTAAATAGTAGTCCTAGAAAGAGTGTGAAAGATAGAATCCAATAAAAAGCATGGAGTGGAATAAAATATTTTATATCTCATTGCATAATTTTTGGTTGTGTCACATATACTTTAGTTCCAACTAAATGAAGAAGAAAATTGGATGATATGAGTGAAAAATATATTTTCATTGGCTATAGAAAGGATTCAAAAGATTATAGATTATGTAATCTTTATTTCAAAGAAGATGATTATAAGCAAGGAGGTCGTATTTAAGGAGGAAGAATCATGGGATGGAAACATGGACAAGGTCATCAAAAGTTGAGCACAATACGTAATGAAGAAGATCATGAAGAGAAAGTGGGTCAACCAAATCAAGTAGGACCAAACACTCCAGAATCACGTGCAAGGTCAAACATCAAGTCATGAAAATGAGCCCACTCCTATTGTAAGTAATACACCTTCTATAAAAAAAGGTAAAAAGATGAGAATTTTTAAAGATATTTATGATCAAGGAGAAGAGAGTTATAAAATTTGTTCAAATTTTGAATTTTTCTCTTGTGGTCCATTGTGTTTTGAAAAAGTAGTTAAGGAGGAACATTGGGTCAAATCCATAGATGAAGAAACTATGACCATTGAAAGAAATGATACATGGGAGCTTGTAGATCTACCTGAATCAAAGGATTGCATTGGATTTAAATTGGTTTTTAAACCCAAATTTAATGTTCATGGCGAAGTTGAAAGGTATAAAACTATATTAGTAGAAAAAAAATTTTCACAATAATATGGTATAGATTATAATGAAACATTTCCTCCAGTTGCTAGACTTGATACAATTAGAATGGTTTTAGATATAGATGCAAAAAATGGTTGGGAAAATTTTCAAATTGATGTGAAATCATCATTTTTTAATGACTTTCTTGAGGAAGAAGTTTATATTCATCAACCTCCTAATTTTGAGTTACATGGGCATAAAACTAAAGTGTGTAGATTGAAAAAGACTCATTATGGTTTGAAGCAATCCCCTAGGGCTTAGTATAGTAGAATTGATTCATATTAGAAAAAAATGGTTTTTGCAAGAGTCTTAATGAGACCACCCTATATACAAAGACCAACAAAGAAGGCCAGATTCTGATTGTATTCTTATAAATTGTGTATGTTCTTTCAAAGTTCAGTGGGATTTAGAGATACTAGCGAAGGCCTGCTTATAAACATTCACATTTATCTTCAATTGACCTACCCAGTAGGTTGAAAAATAACCATTCGAAACCTTGGGGTTGGTTAATTTGATCATCTTTTCAAGAGAGAAATTCATAAGGACTGATATCATTGTCATTGTGTAAAATGACCACTTAATGTTTACCCCTATCATACCTCTCTCTCTCTCTCTCTCTCTCTCTCTCTCTCTCTCTCTCTCTCTCTCTCTCTCTCTCTCTCTCTAGATATAAAGGTATTATACATCCAATGGGTGTCTCATTGGCCCTAATGTGTCAATAGGGCTCATTAGGGGTCCTAGTGTATCTAAATGTACATTAGAACCCCTTAAGATCCTATAAGATCCCTTAAAATGTTGTTTATAAGTACATGTGCACTAAAGACCTTTTGTCACTACTTGAGCTACTAGTAGATGGTGAGTATTCATCACCATCATCTAATATAGGCTTATATTTATCACATGTATTAAGTAAAACTAAGGTGAATGTTAACTAGGTCTTCCCAATCTCAATAGTCTTAGAAATCATTAAAGCTTATCAATATGCCACCACCGCTAGATTGAAAGGACATGGAAATGAAGCCATCATTATCCTATGTGGTACACTTGATATCATATGTTACGCTCATTTTTTCACTTGTATACATGAGGTTGTTTCCATTGTAACAAATTTCTGTATAAGTATTTGGATTTAAGTATGTAGTTATGACTCTACATGCTATTGGGATGTGTATTTTTGTTTTTGATAAGGTAAACAGGTTTTAAGGGGTCCTGAAACCCATAAGTTTAACAACAAGAAAGGCTGAAAATAAGCGAAAAAATGCCCAGCCAAAACATAAGCCTTACGGCTGAAAATAAGCCCAAAGGCCCAGCCTGAAACAACTGCCCACTAAAAAGGCCAGAGAACCAACCAGAAAAACAGAGACCAGAAAAAAAGCCAAAGCCAGGAGAAACAAAAACCAAAGGACAGAGACCCAACCTAGCAGACTACTTCTCCATCTCAAGCATGGTCTGGGCAGCTTCGGCGCACTCTTGTTGCTCTTCTGCCTTATGATCCTGGGCGTTCGTCAAATCCTGCTCCATAGTGTTGTCCTTGGCTTTATCCACATCCAGCCTATCTTTGTCTCTGTTCTGTTTATCATCTTCCTCCATCTGGTTCCTGTCTTTGAGATTTTCCAAGAGAGAGAGGATGTTGTCGTTGATCGAAGCGAGGAGGGAGATCATTTGACTTGCCAGGTTGTGATTGTAGTTCTCAATATTTTTTACTCTCCTCTCCATCAGAGTCTCCCAGCTATTCTGGTCGCCTTGGCTTTCTGCACCTATCTTGCTCTTGATTTTTTCCATTTGGGAAACCCTATCTCTGACATCCTCAAGCTCATGGAAAAGCCAAATTGATCTGAAGTTTTCGATCATGCTATTGCGGGCATTGTTCAACAGATTCATGCCCGTTTCTCTTGCATTATCAGAAATAGCCACCATAGCCGGGTTAATTAGCTCATTGAGTCTAGGCTTCTCGAGGTCGTCCACCAGGAGTTGGGGGTTCATCGCCTCTCTGTAGATTCCCATAGTGGCCGTTCTCACATTGGAGTTCTTCCAAGCCTTCCTTCTGTTATTAACTTGCACTTCCCCCTCAATCTGTCCAGAGTTGTCATTTTCCTCCAAAGGAGGCTGAGGATGTATAGGGGAGAGGGGAATGGGCAGAGAATCCTTTCCCTGACTACTGGAGCGCTCCATGCTCTCTCCCTCCCTCTTTTGTCTTTTTCTCAGTTTCTCCTCATCCAGCTCCTCCTTCGAAACCTTGTCAGAATCATCAATATCCATTTCCTCCTCCACCTCAGCAGAGCTAGTTTTAGCTGGGGTATGACCTCTAGGGCTCTTTCTGCTGGGTAATTTGATAGAGGGGTAATCCTTCTTATGGCTTTTAGTCTTCTTACCTGAATGCTCAAAAACCTCATTAGAGCTGATGCTCTCGACATCGTCGAAATCTGAGGAAAAACTGGAGCTGCTCTTGTCAACATCCGCCCCCTGGATAGGGTTTTTGCTAATGGTTTGAGCGTGGAAATGCTCATGAATCAGAAGCAGAAGACCCTCATATAGGGCCGGGTTGACGGTAGCTTTCTTTTTAAAACTAGAAATGGCCTTGTTCATCGAGTTAAAAAGATAATACGGGAAGGAGATCTTACTACCATGGCGAAAATGATTCAGAATCACAAAATGGTGAGTCCTAACCCTATCAAACCTGGGGTCTAGGGTTATATATTCAATGACAGCGTAGAGAACATACCTCCAGAGCTTCTTTATAGTATCCGTTACAAAAAATGTCTCTTTCTTGCCCAGCTTGTTCAGCTCTTCAGTGTTTTTCACAAAATCCTTGATTGCATTAGAAGACATCTTCTTGTCTCTGAAGAATTTATGCCCCTCCATCGGAATCCCTGTGACTTCAGCAACCACATCCTTAGTAATTTGAAAGTAGACCCCGTTCACCTTAACCTTACCATTATTCCACGAATTCACGATGTTGTTAGTGATCTCAGGATCCGAGCCATGAAGTTTCTCGAAGAAATTAGTAACCCCATCCTTTTCCAGCTCTCTCCAAACTTTGCCCTTATTCTTCCACTTCTGAACTTCCCCCACCGGCTCCTTTCTGCTCCTCTCACCCGTCATGTTTACCTGATCAACTTCTACAATTCTCATGAACTCTGAACTGTGCAAGTTATTTGCATTCGAAAAAATGGTGATGTTTCTTTTATGATACCCGTGAATATACCCCTTTCTGAAAATAATGGTATCGTCCTTTTGAACGTGTCAAAATGTCAGAGGAAACCCCTTTTTCTGGTGAAAATCACGATGCCAATAATGGCACTTACCATTTATTAAGCAATCTTTATTATCCATAATTGCATTGGATTTGAGCCGTCCTTCCCAAGATTTTATCTTGGTCAATAAGCAACTTTGCCTCCGCCGAAAAATCTTTTTCGGCTTGCCAGGTCAGATTATTGGTGGTGTTAACCCCTTTATTAGCAAACCAATCAGCGACTGGGTTTGCCTCTCTGTAAACATGAGTGACGTGGACCTTATCGAACTTTGTGAGAGTGGTACAAGTCTCAGCAATTATGTTCGCAATCATCCACGAGGGAGGGGAAATACCATTAATGGTATTAATAATGTTTTTGGAGTCCCCCTCAAGCCAGAGTTTAGTAATCCCGGCTTCAAAAGCCAACTTGACCACCTTACTCGCAGCTCTTGCTTCAGCCAGATGAATAGTCTGGATTCCCAGCGGGGAAGCAAAGGCAGCTATTCCCTCCCCATAGCTATTTCTTATGATTCCACTGCAACCTGAAGGGCCTGGGTTACCCTTAGAAGCCCCATAAAAGTTGGCTTTTGACCAACCATCTGGGGGGAGAAGCCAGCTAGCATCCTGCCTTTTGAGGTTCCTGTCTTTTTCTTTAGCTATCTTTCTGTCCCCTTCTTCTTCTTCTTCCTCCTTCAGCACTTGGAGATTTTCCTTTATATTCTTCGAGACCTTCCTGCCAAGGATTATAGCCGGCTCCTCTCTGTCTCTAAATATTCTATTATTCCTTTCCTTCCAAATTCCCCACCAAAAATGGGGTAAAATCCAGTCCGAGTGATCCTGCCGACCAGCAATCCTACAAAGACCTTTCCACTGATGGAAAAAATCCATGAGATTATCCGGTTTGCACCAGAGGGTTTCATTATCATGTGTGATGACATTCCACACCTCCCTGGCATAGTCACATAAGATGAAAATGTGATTTCCGGTCTCAGCCTGATTCTTACACAAGGGACATCTACTGGGCATAACATGTCCTCGCTTCATGAGATTTTCATGAGTAAGGATTTTGTTCTGAAGAGCCAGCCAGTAAAAAATGTTGATCTTTGGAGTGAGACCCGGAATCCAAGCCTCCGCCCAAGGGGCCTTCTCTTTTAAGATCCAAAGGGAATTATAGCCCGAGGCAACAGAGTATCTTCCATTGGGATTATCCCTCCAGACCAGCTCATCCCCCAAATTGATAGGAATCATGGAATTGAGCATAAGAATTATAGGAGTCAAGTCCTCAGAGATGAGGGATAGGTCACTCCATTCTTGGCCATTCCAATAATCACAAACTTTGGACCCAATTTGATCAGTACAAGCTTGCATCCATCTCTCAAAAATAGGGTTATTGATAAGTGGATCTTGGGAAAGCCATCTATCCGACCAGAACTGGATGTCCTTCCCATTTCCCAATTTCCATGATATCCTGGCCTTAGCCAGGTCCCTGGCTTTCATGATCCCATTCCAAATGTTCGATCCTTTTGGGATATCTTCATTAAAAAGGGTGAAAAGAAGAGTGGGTCCTCTAAGGTACTTGTTTACCAGGGTGTCCCTCCATTCACCGGTGCTACTGAAGATCCGCCATATTTGTTTAGCTAGGAGAGCCTTATTGAGGTGGGTGATCTTTCTAATGCCCAGACCTCCGTACCTCTTAGGGAGGCAAACCTTCTCCCAAGCAAAAAGAGGGTATCTTTTCTTCCCTTCATTACCATTCCCAAGGAAGTCTCTATAGATTTTCTCCATTCTTTTAGCTATTTTCCCCGAAATTCCAAAGAGGCTCAGGGCGTAGATTGGCAGATTTTGAAGAGAAGATTTGACTAAGAGGCATTTCCCCGCTTGACTAAGAGAGACCCCTTTCCAACCAGCCATCTTCCTGTTGTTTGTTGTAATAATTATTATTTCTTTGAAATAAATATTTATTTTAGATTTCTCATGAAGATTTTGTACAACCATTGAATCCTAATTCACAAAATTTGTCAAAATGGCAAGAGAAAGGATAAGGAGGTCTAGTTGGGAGAAATCTTCAAAAATAATTGAGGTGATAGATCTAAGGTTATTGCAGATCCAATGGGTGTATCTCCTCCATTAACAAATATAAGTGCTTCCAAATATTTTTTGTCTCTAATGTATCAAAAGGGATCATGGGGGTTCCTAGTGTGTCAAAAGGGATATTAGGAACCCTTAAGATCCCATAAGATCCCTTAAAATGTTATTTCTAAGTACATGTGCACTGAAGACCTTCTATCGCTACTTGAGATACTAGTAGATGGTGAGTATTCATCACCATCATCATCTGACATAGGCTCACATTCATATCTTACTTCTTTCCTTTTCTTATTTCCCCTATTTTGCTCTTCGAGTTCTTATCTATAACTTTTTTCATGAGTCCAAGAATCTCCTCTCACTTTTCCCAATTAACTAGGTGGGCTTTGTCTCTTAATCCCAAGTAATTAATTACTAGTTTTATTTTTAATAGAATTTATAACCATATTTTCCATAGCTAGTTTTCTTCTTAAACATTGCAATATTTTCTCTTCAACTGAATATTTTGTAATAATTTTGAATATACAATCATAGTTTTCTCTTGGCTAATCCTTTAGGTATGTGATTGAGCTTGTGGATCAATAAAAGGGTTGAAATCTATATCTAGTAGAAGAATAGTATTAGATCCACTCATCTTTATAAGGAATTCTTTATGAAATTCTTTGTATGTTGTCATCCCTCCTATATCTTTTTATAAGTTCATGTTAAGTTTTTTTTCAGTGCACCTTCTTTTTCATGGTATTTGTAGAGCTTATCATTGAACTTTAGATATTCTATTTTTAAGTAGGTACTATAAAAGGACAAGGAGGTCTATTTGGGAGAAAGATTCAAAAGTATTGACATCAATCAAGGTGATATATCTAAGATTATTGCAGATCCAATGGGTGTATCTCCCCCATTAACAAATATAAGTTCTTCCAAAGACTTTTTGGGTCTAGTGTATTCAAAAGGGTCATGAGGGGTTGTAGTGTCTCGAATGGGACATTAGGATCCCTTAAAAAACCTTAATTTTTTTTTTTTGAGTACATGTGCACTAAAGAACTTCTATCACTACTTGAGCTACTAGTAGATGGTGAGTATTCATCATCATCATCATTATCTGACATAGGCTTACATGCATATCTTACTTCTTTCCTTTGGTTATTTCCCCTTTCTAGCTCTTCAAGTTCTTATCTATAACTTTTGGCATGGGTCCAAGAATCTCTTCCACCTTTATCCCATTAACTATGTGGGCTTTGCCTCTTAATCCTCAATAATTCATTAATAGTTCCATTCTTAACAAAATTCATAACTGGATTCTCCATAGCTAGTTTCTTCTTAATTGCTACAATATTTTTTTCTCAACTAAATATTTTCTCAAAAGGGATATTAGCTCACCCCTTATGACCCCTTGGGACACATTACAACCATCAAGTGTTCCTCAAGGGATCTTACATCCCCTTAGGGCACACTTGATAGATCTAATACTATTCTTCCACTAGATCTAGATTTCAACCCTTTTGTGCATCTATAGGCTCAATCACGAGCTTAAAGAATTGGCCAAGAGAAAAATGTGATCATATGTCAATTGATTACAAAATATTTAGTTGAGGAGAAAATTGTATAGCAATCAAGAAAAAAACTAGCTATGGATAATCTGGTTATGAATTCTGTTAAGGATGAAACTATTAATGATTTACTCAGGATTAAGAGACGTAGCCCACCTGGTTATTAGAAAATAGTAGGAAGAACTTTTTGGACCCATGACAAAATTTATTGATAAGGACCTAAGGAGCTAGAAAGGACAAAGTAGCAAAGGAAAGAAGTAAGATATGCATGTGAGCCTATGTATTTGATTAAGGAAAATAGGTTTTAATAGGGCTCTGAACCCCTTACACAACAAAATATAGACATAAAAAAAAACACTTAGAGTAATAGTTTAACTAAAAGAAACCAACTAAAATAGCCCCCCACAAATAAAAGAAAGAAACTTGAAAAGAACTAGGGGGGTAGGAGAAAGAACCAAGATAGGCAAAAATGCCAAGAAGGTAGCTCGGGTGATTTCTCTAAGTATTTTCATTGCACAGATTTCTAGCTCCAACATTCTACCAGCCACCTCCTCCATGATAGAGAGATATTTTTCAAGTTCTCGGATATCCTTCTTCTTCATGTTGGATCTAGTTCACTTCCTTGAACTATCTTCAAGAGATATGTCCTTAGTATTTTTGGAAGAAGGGTCCTCCTCCTTGTTGACCCTATGTTCTTCTACTATGTTAATGAGCACCTCTATGTTCTCATTAGCCTCTTTGAGAATTTTAAAGCTTTGTTTAACTACATTATGCATTGAGCTCTCCATAGTTTGGACCTTTCTCTTCACTTCCTCCACTTTGTTATCCATGTTCTTTTCTTCCTCTTTTTTCCTATTCTTCAACCTATAATTCTCCCTCTCCAAGTTGCTCACTCTATATTTGAGCTCTTGGATTTCATGAAAAATATATTTGGTGGTTTGAAAGTTGTCCACCACACTATTTTATCATTTTTGAGAATATCCATTTGAGGATTTTCCTTATTGTAAGAATTTTCCTTAGGGAAAAATTCACCCAATACCAAGAAACTCAAACACAAGCACAATAATAGACCAAAGAGAGAGTATGATCAGAATGATGATATATTCATTCAATATGCCATATGAAAGTACACTAGGAGTGCTTATATATAAAGGCCTCTAGAGAGCTTCTAGAGTGCATAGAAGTCAGCAATATGATAAGTCATACAACTAGGCACATGTCCACCAGATATGGGTTATCTTCCATTAAGCTTGGAAGTAAGTGCGATGATGTGAGGATAAGCCTACAATGGTGTATCATGCAAATCAGTGGTGTAGACAACATGTGCTAAATTAGGAGTGCGAATAACTATGTTGTCAACATGACAACTCATGAGAGTACACAAACTCCTAATTGTCTCACCTAAATAAATAATAAAATAATGCATTAACCTAAGTAAACTTAAGTGTAAATAGTAAATACTTATTTACACCAACACCCCACCTTAAGTGCAACTTAGGGGAATGCCCTTAAGCTTATGAAATCTAGGATGAAATGCATGATGAGTCCCAGCTACTAGGTCATGTTAGGTACTCATGTACATAATGATATGCAATCTCTCATAAAGTAGAGAAAGAGGGAAAATCTCATGGAAAAAACCCTCCCCCAAAAAGAGAGATGAAAAACACACACAATGTATGGATGGATGGAGTAATCAAGACCCCTCCATTATGACATACATCCAATATATACATAAGAGAATAATGAGAAGAGGAAGAGAGATAGGATAGGCTCCCCCCCCCCACCCAAAGAAGAATGTATGCTAGTGACTTCTCTGATGAACAAGCTAATCCAAGACTATAGAATGGTGTTCCACCCCTTAGGAAGAAACAAGGCCAAGGGTACAAATGAGACGCTTCCACTGTGCATGGAAAGAATGCACAAAGTAAGTGATGTCTCTAAAACTTGCTCAACTGGCTAAAGAACCTATCTCAAAGAACTATTTGTCTCTTTAGTTAATGAAGAACCCTTTCGCAACTGCTAATCATAAGTATCCACAATCACTTCAACCTGTAATGATTGATCATGTTGAGAATGAACAAGAGGGTCAGATGGAACCCTCATGACAACTAAAGAAGGTGTTGCTACATCAAGAAGAAGAGGCAAATCATCCAGATTGTCCCCCAAATCTATCACTGAAGCTAGACCTAGAAGACTAGACATACCCTACTATGCTAGACCTATCACTGTGGTGATATATACATGTGGACTAGACTGATGTTGTAACCTCTTGCTGCAACTATTGATAGAACCCCACATGTCTGAATCTATTGAAGCACTACCATTGGTGTCATTATTAGTTTCCACATGATATGATGTGCAAAGAGGATTAGAGGACAAGCTGGGTGAACTTTCCTCAAAGTGTACATCCTTCTCCACAAAAATTTGATGTGTCTCTAGATCTAATAGTCTGTATGCCTTCACACCATCTTCCTAACCAATGAAAGTACAAGGCCAAGGTGATTGTGCCTTACATCCCCTGGAAGATAGGTTTGCCCATGCAGGACAACTGAAGACTTTGAAGTGTGTCACAATAGGTTTTCTACCACACCATGCCTCAGAAGGAGTCTTGCCATCTAAGGCTAGATGAGGAGATTGATTAAGAATGTGAGTGGCATTGCTAATTGCTTTGACTTCAAGTGATGGATCTAGAGACTTGGCCTGTATCATGCAACTTGCCATAGACTTAATAGTTTGGATCCTCAATGCTACTACATTTGTCTTATGTGGATTGAATGTTGGCATATTTTGAAGATCAATTCCCTCAAGTCTGCAAAAGTCTTTTGGTCTTCTATTCACATACATGGTTCCATTGTCCATTCAAAGAACTTTGATGGTTTTTCTCAATTTCTTCTCAAGATGAGTCTTGAAGGTTAAAAACTTGTCCAACATTTCATTCTTATGACGAAGAAATTAGACCCAAGTGTATCTTGAAAAGTCATCAATGAAGATCAGTATGTAGTGACCCTAACTGATTGAAAAAGGTCTTGATAATACCATGTGAACCGTTTGTAGAACTACTGGTGTTCTTGAAGACTTCCCTTTCTATAACTTCCCCTCTAGATGCATATCCATTGAATTTGTTGAACATTAACCATGGGAAAAGTTGATGTGGGGTAGACCTTGACCATTCTATTTGTGTAAAGTTGCTGAAGATAGTAGAAGGAAAGATATCCAAATCGCTCATGCCATAATTGCATTTGAGAATTTGATTGTGATAACAAGGCCTTTGAAGAAGACTTGGGCACAAAATGGGAGAAAGAGTATAACCTTTTGTCATGATTCACTTTCCCCACTGCAACCAATGAGTCATCTTTTAGACTATGCACCTATACCAAGTCAAGAAGGAACTCAACTCTATGTCCATCTGTGAGGTGAGTGATTTGCTAGATTGATAGGAGATTTGAACTTAGGTTTGGAACATAGAGAACATCTTGAAACTCTCCACTTTCCATTTCCACATTTCCTTTCCCTTCAAATTCCATTTTGGTATCATCTCCCATGAAGATGTGTAGTACCTTTGACTACTTCATTGAAGAAAAATCCTCCTTTGAAGAACCCATGTGATAGGAGGCACCTGAATCAAGTATCCATTCCTTTGAAGAATTTGAATTAGCTATGAGTGCTTGCCCTTTACCCTTTGAATATGAAGAAGGCCCTTTATCCTTATAAGAATTAGGTAGTGGAACATTATGATTCTTCATGATGTTGGTCAATTCATCAATCTTCTTATGATAAAACTCATGTTCTTCATGACCCATTTTCTTGCAATAAGAACACTTTTTCTTGTCCTTATTATTGTCCCCCTTCTTGTTGGAATTTGAGGAAGACTTGCCTTGTTGATTGGATTGTGGTGTTGTCTTTTCTACATCCTCTAATTTTTTCTTCCACTTCTTATTCTTACCCTTTCCTTTATTTGAAGACTATCCAGCTAAATTTTGAGAACACTCATTGTTGACCACCAATGCTCTAGACTTAGGTGATTTGAGAATCCCCATTGATTTCAACTTCTTTTCTTCTATATCTAACAAATCAACATATTCATCAAAAGATACTTTCTTATAGGCAAACCCTAATGTGGTCTTTGAGGTGTCTAAAGAAGAAACAAATGTGGAATACTTTGATGGCAGCTTGTTATGAATAAGATAGATCAACCTATCATCTTTAATAGGATTCCCACAATCAATAAGCTTTGTCCTTAGTTCATTCACCTTAATGATGAAATTCTATATAGAATCAAATGACTTAGGATCTAAGGAGACAAGCTCATCTTCAATTTTGAAAACATCCTCTTCAAACACTTCCATATAGGTTTTTGAGGGTATCTCGAGCTTCATTAGATGTAGAACACTTCTTAATTTTATACATGATCTTGTCATCAACCCCCAAACATATATCACCTAGCGCTTTCCTATCCATTGCAACCCAAGCTGAAATATCACTTGCTGATACATTATCACCTACTAGTTTAGGAAGAGTACCATCTACATATTGAGAAACTCTATTATGCATTAAGTGATACCACATTTTGATGGACCATGTAGCATAGTTATGTGGAGTTAATTTTGGAAACTTAAAATTTCCCATAATGTAGAAAATGAAAGAAAATTGCAGAAAAGAAGGAACACAACACCAAGAACACCCCCTCTTTTCACTAAATCAAGAAACCCCCCACCAAAATAGATGTTTTTTTGGCACTTTACAAGTAGTTCAATTACAATGGCCACTTACCAATTTTTGCCTTCATGGACTTCTAATTTTTCTTGTTACAACCTCTTGATAGATTACAAGTTTGGAACTTTACAATGTGCTACAATTCTAAAGCAATAAAAAGCAAAGAAAGACCCTATTTCTAAAAGTGACTTTTTTCCATACAACCCTAGAATCTAATTGCAGATCTAGAAAGTAGACAAAAAATAATGCACTTTCAAAAAAAATGGAACTTGTTTTCGACTCCAGATGTGCCTGTACAGAGCATTTGAAGTTGCAAAATGCAAGATTATGTAAGTACAATCACCAAAAAACACAATTTCTAACAAATCCATGCAAAAAAACTAAAAAAGAGATATACCACTAAAAAATTTAGGAAATTCTACTCAATTTCAAAAAAAATCGTACCTAATTTGGAGTTTGGATGACTGAGATATGGCCTCCCAAAGTTAGACTAGAAAATCAAAAATCAATCTAGAGAGTGGTTGCATCAGCAAAAGACGGGGTTAAATTTGACAATCATATGGTTATTGTACTAGTTTTAATTTTTCCTAAAATGATGGTCAAATGATCATCAAATTTAGGTGCATAAAATAATGATGTAAGCAATTTTCTGCCCTACAATGACATCAACATGACATCATTAGTATGGATGGTGATGTCAGCATATAGATTCGTATGATCATACTATATAGACTATATGGCTAGGTGTGGCCACTAATTTGGTAGATGACATGGGTTGGTATGACCCTACTGACATGGATCAATGCAGGCGGATGATTGGGTCTAATTTAGTTGTTAACGTGTCGAGATTACATAGTGCCATGTGTCAAATGTAGATTCGGTAGTAATGTGTACACTTCACATGTGTTCTGTATAGTCATTAGCTTATTGGGATGATAGAATAGTGGCAAGTGGCAGCATGTGATTAAGTCACATGGCAGTTGTTATGTACACATTGGTGCAGGTAGGTGTATAACAGAAGGTGCCATGTGTCCAACCACAGATTGGTTCGCGTGGACATGTATGCAAACATGGTAGGCCAGAAAATGATTAACGTCGATGTTGGTAACTGAGCTCACTGCCACTAGGAACTTTCTCATTGATAGTGGCCAAACTATTTTGCAGGTTGCCAAAAAACTTTTACAGGCACCAATTTTTTTATAAATCCCACATTCATTGGGATATTGCTTGTAAGGTGATGTATAAACAAAACTGCACTCATTTTATATAAAAAAGTTGCCACCATTTGAAGTTGAGAGCCGTTGGTGGTGAGGCTCAGCCCAAAATTTGATGTATTCTATCACCTATGGGGGAGATAGGCCAAATTTTCTATTTGCGCCCGAAAAATGAATGATTGAACTGCCAAATTTATATGCAATATGTTGTTGGATTATTTAGAGAAGTTCGCTAAAAGTTGCAATATGGCTTGCCAATTGATAAATGTAGTAATAAATATTCCTACAAAATAAATACAAAAATTTCTCTGAAATTGCAAAGCCAGGGTGTGACTGCCCGGTTCTGCAAAAAAAAAATCTCTAACTGGGCAATAAAAAATCCAAAAATACTCAAATTGGAAAATAAATTGTAGAGAGAAAATTAATTTAGATTTGAAAAACAAATAATCAGATCAATTAAATGACTTTAGGTGCTGGTTTGTAAAAAAAAATTTCCTCACAATCAACTTTAGCCCAACATAGGCAAATTTATAGTTGATCTTCACCAAATCAATGTTCCAAATGCAATGGTAAGGTCAAATCTAGCTCTAGACAGTCCCAATTTCTACAGATTCTCTAAATTTAGGTCAAGATGCTGAAGCATGAATAGTCTTGAATAGCTATGTGTAGAGAATCTCCCCAAGCTCTAATACCATGTAAGAATGTCCCTTAGGGTAGAATTCACCCAAGACCAAGGAACTCAAATACAAGCACAATAGTAGACCAAAGAGAGAGTATGATCAAAATGATGATATATTCATTCAATATACCATACGAAAGTACACTAGGAGTGCTTATATATAAAGGTCTCTAGAGAGCTACTAGAATGCATAGAAGTTAGCAACATGATAAGTCATAAAACCAAGCACATGTCCACCAGATATAGGTTATCATCCATTAAGCATGAAAGTAAGTGCGATGATGTGAGGACAAGCCTACAATGGTGTATCACACAAACTAGTGGTATAGACAACATGTGCTAAATTAGGAGTGTGGATAAATGTGTTGTCAACATGACAACTCAGTGAATGATGCAAACTCTAGTATTGTAGACACCATGTTCTAAAATAGAGTTGCATACTTCTATGTTGTCAACATGACAATTCATGAGAGTACACAAACTCCTAAGTGTCTCACCTAAATAAATAATAAAATAATGCAATATAATAAAATAATGCATTAACCTAAGTAAACTTAAGTAAAGTGTAAATAGTAAATACTTATTTACACCAACACTTAGTGGTGTCACTAAAAATTACAAGGGTTGGGTCAATCAACTCTTCCATTTGGATTTTTCCCTCTTTATTCTCTTTGACCAAAGATCTAATCAATTCTCTATTAATCCCCATTCTAGCAAAAATAGTGTTGAAATTCCTCCACACCACATTCCTATCGTTGCCCATAATTGAGCATTTGTATTTGTTGGTTTTGAATTCCTCATAACCCTACTCCTACTCATCTCCTTCACTCTGATTAATGTCCCCCTCTACCCCTTCCTTCCCCACCCCCTATTTTTCCTCCTTGGAATCAAAGACTTTCCCTCTTTTCCAGCCCCTAAAGATCATGATAGCCTCCTTATTGCTGGTCCGCATTTTGATGGTAATTTTTCTCTTACCCCTCTTCCTCTTCATGCCCTCCTCTTCTCTAGGATAAGTCTCCTCCTCACCTTTAGCAATGTCACCCTCCATATCCATGCCCATGGCACTTTCATTGTATTCCCTATCCAAAGATATGTCAAAACCCTATTTAGGTTTAGTTAGTGTTTTTTTCTCCTTCCTCTCCATTTTAATGATTCTTTTACCAGAATTGTGTTGTGGGGACTCTTCCTCCTTTGATTTTGACTGCATTTCAAGGTTTTCCTTATTATTAGAAGGCATATAGTCCTCTCTTGACTCTTCTAAGTCCCCTCTACCCTTCATTCCCTTCTTCCTATTCTTAATTTTTTTCACCATATACCCGGCCTTTAAAAATTTGTAGATTAACAAGAAAATCCCCTCATAGAAGGTAGGGTTACTAGGATTTTTCTCCTTGTAATCATTAATATTTTGATTAATAGAAGAGTATAGGTAGAAGGGAATAGATATCTTTGCCTCATACTTGAAATGGTTGAGAAGCACAAAATGGTGGGAAAAAAAGTGGTTGAATAAGGTGTCGAGGGAGAATATACTTGATAATAACCTACAACACAAACCTCCATAGTAACTTAATTAAGCTCAACACATAGTAAGTACCCTTCTTCACCAACAAATTCTTTTCCTCTAAATCCTTGGTGAATTCTACCATTGCCTGCCCTGAAAACTTTCTATCTCTGTAGAATTTCTTCCCCATAATGGGAATACTAGTCACAACAGAGATAGCATCCTTTGTCACCATGAAATCCACCTCATCAATTTTAACAATTCCCTCATTCCAGCTCTTTACCATGCTCTTGGTAATGGAGGGTTTCCATCTATGGAGCCATTCTATAAAATTAATGACTTCACCTTTTTTCAGAATGCTCCACACCTTGGAGTGTCTGCGCCACTTCTAAGCTTTGTTCTCTGGTTCCCTCCTGTGTCTTCCCACACCATGATGTCTTCCTCTATGCAACCTTTATTTCTGGTATTGATACCCTTTGAAATTAGAATATCTTTGGCACTAGTCATTTTATTGAAACTTCCTTTCACCTTGTGTACTTTATGCCCAAAATAAATCCTCAAAGTAAGTTGATGGAATATTGTTGGTGTGAGAAGTAAAAGTGTTGTTGTACTTACACATCACATTTCTACACATTCCCCATAACTCATAAATAATCATAATGAATCTACACATCATATTTCTACACATTTCCCATAACTCATAAACAATCATAATGGACCTTTTATGATTCCCAATCCACCCAAGATCCTTTCCCTTTTGATCAGCTCATTAATATTTGATGGGAAATTATGCTCATCCATCTACTTTGCCACTTCATTGTACTTGACTACCCAATCAGCCAACTTGTCTACCATTTGATTGGCTTCTCGATAGTTTTGAGCCACATAGGTTTTTTTTGAAAGTCCCAAGATATTGGATGCATTCTTCAAGGATATTTTTTATTGTCCATGTTGGCTTGTTCTTCTCATTAAGGTAGTTTATAATTTTTTTGAATCTCCTTCTAGCCAAAGATTTTTAACTCCCATATCTCTAGCTAGTTTGATTGTTCAATGAATTGCAATCAACTCTACATAATTATTAGTTTGAATTCCTAAAGGGGCAGAAATCATAGTAGTTCTTTTACCATATGCATTTCTAATGATGCCTCCCACCCCTACCTTTCCCAGGTTGCCTTTGGCCACCCCATTAAAATTAGCTTTATGCCATCCCTTAGTTGGAAAATTCCATCTACAATCTTCCCTCTTATTTTTATCCCTGCCCTTTGTGCTAAGAAAAGGAATAGGACCTTTGATATTGGTGTAGTTTTCTAGCATAACATTAAGGCATTTGTGGAAGACAATGTCTGCCTTTGTTTCCTTCTCCCTAAAAATTCTATTATTTTGCTCTTTCCAAACCCCTCACCACAAATGGGGTAAGGTCCAATTCCACATGTCCATGATATCACCCCCTAACAACCCATGGTGTCATTGATCAAAGAGCCCCAAAATGTTGGAAGGAAAGCACCAGGTCATATTGAAAAAAGAAAGGAAATGAGACCAGATAATTTTTGATGAAATGACAATGGATAAAGATATGGTCAACACTCTCACTATGGTTTTTGCATAGAATGCATTTATTGGGCATCATATTCCCCCTCTTGGTAAGGTTGTCCACTATTAGAATGCAATTTTGTTGCACAATCCCAAAAAAAAGTTAGGTTTTGGGATGAGACCTAGATACCAGGCTCTAGCCCAAGTAGGGACAAGTCCATTGTTTTGCATAGTCTCATAGCTAGAGGCAATAATGTAATTTACATTCACAATCTCCCCCCAAATTATGGAATCCTTGTTTTGGGACAAGTGTATATGCCTGACCATGTCCATCAATGGCTTGAGCTCTGGGGACATCTCAATTAGATCAATCCACTCATTTTGAATATTGTAGTCACTCACCTTGCTCCCATATCTTTCCATAAAATCATTAGTCTATCTATTAAATGGCTCTATGTCCCATAGAGGCCCTAATATAAGCTAGTTATCATGCCAAAATTTAATATCTTCTCCATTACCCAATTTCCATTTAACTTTCTCAAAAGCTAAGCTCTTTATTCTCACAGTTTCATTCTAGATGTTAGAACCCCTTGGGTTAGGATCCCTACTAATAAACTATCTAAAATTGATGTTAGCATCATACTTGAACTTCAAAATATCTCTCCATTCCCCATTGGTTTTGAAAAACCTCCAGATCTATTTCACTTGGAGGGCCCTATTGAACTATTTCAAATTTTTGATCCCCAATCCCCCCTACTTCTTTGATCTATAGATGTTCTCCCAAGCCACCAAAGGGTATTTCTTGTTGCCTTTGGTGCCAGTCCACAAAATTACTCTATATTGCTTTCAAATTTTCAACCACCTTAGATGGGATAAAGAAGAGGTTTAAAGCATAAGTTGACAAATTCTACAAAGTAGATTTAATTAGCATCACTTTGCCAGCTTAACTTCGAGTGATGCCTTTCCATCCCACCAGCTTCCTATTGAATCTTTTAATGAGATTATTTAAAAAGATGTCAGGAGGTTTTTTCCCCAAGGGGAGACCCAAATAAATGGAAGGGTGGATGCCAACATTGCAACCTAGAATGTCAACAATTTTCCTCTATCTGTCCATTGGGGCATTAAAAAACAACACCAAACTCTTGTTCTAGTTGATGAGTTGCCTAGTGGTATTGGAATAAGTATTGAGGATTCCCTTCACATTTCTAGCTTCTCTCACTAAGGCCTCACCCTCTAAAATAGTTTCATCCAATAATTGTTGGTGGGTGAAAATCAAGAGACCAGAGGAAGGTTTCAAGCCCACTAAATCCCCTCTACTCCTTTTGAAATGGATAAGCATGTCTAGACCTTTAGCCAAGATGATGAAAAGGATAGGTGAGAGAGATTCTCTCTACCAAAGTCCCTTGGAAGATTTGAAGAAGTCAAAAGGGGTCCCCATTAACCATGGCCACAAAGGAGGGGTAGAAACCAATTGAGAAATCATATTTCTCACTCTAGCATTAAAGCCAAAAGCTTGTATAATTATGTCCAAGAACTCCCAATCCACCCTATCATAGGCCTTAGAAAGATCAAGTTTAAGAAGAAAACCCTCCTATTTGCCAACTTCTAGGGAGTGGATCACTTTGTGAACCTCAATGATGGAACCAAGATTTGTCTGCCAGGAACAAATCTTGATTGTTGAGGTGCCATAATCTCCAAGTAATTTGATAAATTTGTTAGTTAAAACCTTCGCAAAAATATTGTAAAAAGAATTGCAAAGGCTAATCAATCTAAAAGTTTGAAAAGAATCTATACCAGTGACTTTAGGGATCAAAATCAAAAAAGTGGCATTAATTTCTTTAAGCAGATTCCTAGCACCAAAAAATTCCTAAATAGATTTGACTAGATCATATTGAATAACCTCCCAATACATCTAGAAGAAAATAGTGGGAAAACCATCAAGGCTAGGGGCCTTCTCAACTAGCAAAGCAAACATCGCCCCCTTAATTTCTTCTAAACTTTATGATGGCCACTAAGGTCCCATTTTGAGCATCACTAATCACTCTAGGAATGGCATTAAGAATAAAATTCTAGTCCTCTTCTTCAAAGTTAAGGTCTTTAGCTAGGATGGAAGAAAATTACCTTATAGCTTCCTCCACTATCTCATTATCTTCCCTAATAGTATCATTCCCCATTTTAATCTCACAAATTCTATTGGAAGCCCTATGTTTCAAAGTGGAGAGGTGGCAGAATCTTGAGTTTTTGTCCCCTTCCTTGAGCCAGACCAACCTAGACCTCTACCTCCAAAAAATTTCCTCTTTCCCCACAATCTTGTGAAGCTCAGCTAGAATATCCTTCTCAGAATTAATCTTAATGACATCATAACCCTAGTTTTGAATCTCTTCCTACACCTCAACAAGGTCCTTCAAAATCCTCTCTCTAGCTTGAAAAATATTACCAAAGTTAATTTTGTTCCATTTTCGAATCTCCATTTTAATGAATCTAAGTTTCTTGGCCACCTTGTACATGGCGATTCCTTCAACCTCTATACCCCACCACTCCTCCATTTTGTCAAAAAGGCCAGGGTGAGTAGACCACATCTACTCAAATGTAAAAGGGAAAGCCTTCTTTCTATTGATGGTTTCTAAGGTAAGAGAGATCAGAGAATGGTCCAATCCAAGATGCACCATAGATGAGAGCTTGCAGTTGTATGCAAGGATTAGTAATGCAAAGAAAACTAAATATCAAATCAAAAGTATTCACAAAACTAAATAAACATAACTTCAAGATAGACTAAGATGAGCTCTCAATTGATAATATGAGCCATTAATGGGCTCTCTTAATGAGAAGCTCTCTTGTTGAGTAGATTTGTCTAATTAGATAGGATGTATGCTCGATTCTCAAAAGGCTTCAATGGTGTTCTTGATGGATTTTGGCTTGGGTGAATGGATTTGATGTAAAATGGCTTTTCAAAATGGCATTATGACTTTACTTCATGATCAAAATGGCATTACTTTGTTACTATGGGTGATTGTGTTAAAATGGCTTGGGAGAGGATTTCTTAAATAGGCAAAGGGCTTGAGGGATCAAGGGCTAGGATGCAAGGATGGGAGAAATCTTATGGAAGGTTTAGATTGAATGAGAGGAGAGCACATGGATTGTGCTTCCTTACAACCAATCAAGGAGTGACACATTTCATAAGGTCATTGGTTAGAGAAAGAGGGGTTGAGGGGTCAACAAAGGAGGCTCAAAGCTCATAAAGACCCTCATAATGGCTTGTAAGAGCAATGAATGGGCTTGTAAGAGTCATTTATGGCTTTGTGGGCTTCATAAAGTTTTATGATTGGGATATTTGTGAGAGAGTTGAGATATTTTGACTTGGGTTGGATTAAGAAAGTCTTAAGCTTGACTTAGGAATGTGCAAATGATTAAGGCTTGGATTAGGCTTGGGTTAAGATTATATTAGACTTGTTAGAGATGGGCAAGTGGATGGCATTTAATGAGGGTGGGTAAAGGAGGAGATATTTGTTGGCTTTGTCTTGGGTTAGCAAGTCTTAACCCATGTTTAGGAATGTGACAAGGTTAGGGGGGGGATTAGGATTAGGGTCAAAGATAAGGATTGACATCTTCTAGAAGAGTGTAGGCTTTGGATGAGGATGAAGACTTTCTAGAAGAGTCTAGAACTTCCTAGGATGAGGATAAATAAGGTTTTTAGGAAATAAATAAAGTTTTATTTATTTCAAGGGTTTGGGTTGAGGAGATATTTATTAAAGTATTTTTAATAAACATAAGGATTAATATTTAATCTTAATTAAATATTTTGAGTTGGGATTAGGGGTAGGAATTGATGGGATTAGCCTTTAATCGAAATTAAAGAAGGATTAGAAGATTTTGGAAGAGGTTAGTGGTCTTAAGGAAATTGGCCAAGTTTTGGGCAAAAAATAAATAAATTATTTATTTTGAGATTTTTTGTCAATTTATTAATTAAATAATTAATAAATAAATAAATAATGTTTAAATAAGATTTAAACATTTTTGGGAGGCATTCCTTAATTAAATATTTTAAATTAAGATAAAGGGATTTAATGGCATAAAAATAAATTAATTAATTAATTAATTAATGATGATGTCATCAGGGACTTTTTCAGAAAATAAAAATACTTTATTTTTTAAAGGATTTTTTAGGTGTCTACATTTTGCCCCTCTTTGACATAGTGTTGAGATAACACTATTTCAGAGAAGTTTGAATATAAATGACACGAGGAAGATGTTTTAGCAACAAAGTTGCCCCAATCTTGGATAAGAAGGAGAGACTAGACTATGAGATGCTCACTCAAGAAGGTAGCGGGGAGAGAAAATGAGGCTTGGCGGCTTCTTGAAAAATACAAGAATCTGAGATAAGCAAGGAGACTCATTTGCAAAGAGAATGGGTTGAATTAGCTCAAACTCTCACTACGGGAGAATGAGAAAGGGAGAATCAGAGGCACAAAAGTAAATAAGCTTAAGACTTTAGGGGAGATGGAGGATGAAGGAGTGGAGCGCCATAAAAAGGAATCCAAGATAAGGGAAGGGATGATGGGATGAGATAAAGCTGAGGAAACAGGATTTCAAAGAGTCAGATTGATGGAAGATGGGTGTCAAAGATCCCTGGGACTAGGATTGTGGATCTCGAAAGATGAGGCTTGGTGGATTGATTGGATTAGTGGATCCCTAAGACTAGGATTGTGGATCCCTAAAGCTAAAAGTGAAGATTGATTCAAAGAGATACTGATGCATAAGCTGGGGTAGGAGAGACAGATGTTGGATATGGATGGGGGATAATGGAGATGAAGGGAAAGGGGGATACTTCAAAGAGAAGTACCACCATGTAGTTGAGCACTAGATTTGCTATAAGACTGTTGGTTAATTGCCAAGATTACCAAGAACATCAAAGCCGTGTCACCAACCGTCCAGAGGACTAACAGACTGACTCGAAATAAACACACAAGGATTTCCCCAGCATCACACATGAAACCTGGAGGAAACAACGTGGAACCAACACTGGGTAACCCACAAGCAAAAAAGAAACAAATGAAAGACTTGATAAAAAATGTACACTTAGAGTGCCCCATTCGCAGCATACCATGATATGGAAGATCATGGCAACCTTGAGGAGGAAACAAAAAGATTTCTTGGAAAAGATACTTCAAGACCCAAAAGGGAAGATTCCAAAACAAAAGAAAGAAAAAATCCAAAAGAGAACCATTTGCCAATGAGATGGGTAGGACAAGGTACTAACAGACCAAGATCAGACATGAGGAAAGCTATATCCTACAAGGATCTATCAGAGAGCACCTAAGCTGGTGGATTTGGATGAGTGATGCACTGGGCAAGCTGAATTGAGAAGGATAACACTTTGATGATAGGAGATCTAGCTAAAGGATGCATTGGAATAGCTAACCAAGATTTGTACGATGTGTGAAAGATGTTGATCAAGGATGAACTGACACGAAAGCTGGATAGATACAATGGTACTAAGCTAAAGAGGATGTAAAAGCTGATGGACCAAGATATGGTACATATGTACAAGTTGTTTTGGACAAGATTGGATATACAAGCTATGATACAACGTATGATACAAGCGTTGGATACAAGATTATTTGCAAGCTATATAGGAGCTCAGAATGATAAGATAGTGGGATGGCTCAAGTTGGTGCAAGATGTAGAAGCTAAGGATGAGGTGATAGCGAAAGATATGGATTTGGTAGGGTGCATCCAATGATGATGATAGATGTGTGACCAAGGATGGGGGCAATGCTAAGGTTGGTGGTAGCTGAGCTAATAGATGGTGCTAGAGTGAATGGCTAATGAGAGGATGACATTGGATTTGCATGAGGATAGCCTAGAGTGAGATACCAATGACAAGGGAGGATGGACAAGATAAGATCTCCAAGGAATATAGTGCCCCTAGTTAGAAGATGACATCCAGAAGGAGGGCTTACGATGGATGTGATAGGATTGAAGCTAGGATGGAAAAGCTAAAGGCGCTAGGGAGATGGATGATAGCGGGGATGATGGGGTGAGGTTGCAGAAGATAAGTGGATAGTGATAGATAAAAGCTAGAGGATGAAAGATAGGTGGATAAATTGGAAGATGGAGCTGGATGGCAAGATGTGACCAAAATCATGAGGATGATAGCTAAGTTGGGGATGGCTGGATTACACATGATGCTTGTTTGCCAATTTTTCATCATGGTACTTCTCCAAGGCGCTTGAATTACCAAGTTTTCACTAGTGGATGCTTTATTTTTTCTTTATTTTTTTAAATTTTTGACTTTGGACTTAGCTGGAATGATTTTGGCTTTCTTCAGTTGTTTTTAGCTTTTCTGGGATTTTTCACTGGCTATTGGAATGTTCAATTTTGTTGCTAGCTGTTGGTACACCGGATGTGTGATTTATACAATAGATCGGATTAGATGGGATTGATGGTAGGAGATGGAGGGATGAAAAGGCTAGAAAGGAGCATGAGATGGGGATGCTTGTAGGATCAACATTGGCACATGTTGGGATGGGTGTGAAAAGAGCATATGGGGGATAGATGGTAGATGCGGGCTTGGTGGAGGATTTTTGGAAGCGTGCTTGGGGATATAGGCACCTAAGATGGAGTTAGGTTTCAACTTTTTTCTTTGGGATCCACATGGTTTTGGATTTTCTTTTCACAGGCTTTTGCATTTTTTTGCATTCTTTGATAGGATTTTTCCTTTTTGGAGTATGTCTTTTAGAATAGACATATGATTGCCTAGGATGTGGATTTTTAGCTTTATGCATTTTGAAGTTGGCATTCACATTGCTATGGTAAGCTTTGGGAAGATGGTTAGGAGAAGCTTTGTGAGATGGAGAGGATATGGAAGAGCATGTAGGGGGATGATGATGGATGATGTGCCCTGATATGTGCCTTTGTTGATCTTGCATAGGAATGGAGGGAATAGGATTTTTATGATGGTTGATAGGAGGATGGAGGATGGTAGATTTGGGACATGGGAACCCAAAATGGATTTAGCGGATGAAGGGGGGAAATGGTAGGTTATTTTGGGTTGCAAAGATGGTGAAGGGGGGATAACATAAGATTTCTTGAAGGAGTGATGGGAGGCTGGCATGGTGGGCCTGGAGATAGGCTTGGTTTGGGGATGGTGTGTACCAACACTTTTAGATGGTGAGCCTTTGGATACATATCCAAGACCATGAAATCATGGATTCTTTTGTGCAATAATAGGCTTTCTAATTCCTTTCTCTTGTGGTCATAAACCTTGACCTTGATAATGTCATAGATTGAGCATTTGAATGAGCCAAGGAAACTTTTTGCTTATAGAAAATGGTATAAGTGCTTTATTAGATGTACTGCAACGGGGAGATACTGTTCTTAATTCTTCTGCTGAGAGGGGGCCACCATGGATGAATGTAAGTGAACCAAGAGGATAGATTATAGATGGTGGAATAGCTTGGATAGGTGGTAAGATGGAAGCATGGAGCGGAGGAGATGGTAGGATAGGATCTTGATTTAGCTGATGGGATGAAAAGATATCCTATAGTAGAGTAGGTATGGCTTGAGGTTTTGGATATGGAGGGGATGGTGACTGCACTATGGATGGAAGACATGGTATGATGATATCTTCGTTTATGCTTTGGGGGATGTCAACATGCTTTTGGACAAGGTCTTGATAGGATTGGATTGGAGTGGATGGTGCGATATGAGGTGAAGGGATGGATTCTTCAAAGGCAACAAATGGATAGATGAGAGATTTAGTATTGGAGATGGGTGAGTAGAAGATGGATGCATAAGGGTCATTACGGGAGATTTGGGAAATTATTGGAGGTGATGTAGATAGGATTTGGAGGGATTTGACAAGTGGTGGGATTTTGATGCTTGCAAGAAGTGGAAGGATTTTAAGAAATTTGATGGATGGTATGGGGATGATAGCTATGGGAGATGGAGGTGATATTATAGATGGGGAAGCTTCATCACTAACTACTTCACATGGTTGGATTAGATGACATGGCTTATCCACTATTGGAGGCAGCTTTTCTTGTATTTCCTCTAGGAGATTCCTAGGAGACTTGTGTGTCAGAGGTGGAGGTGGTGGATTGACAGGAATAGCTGGTGTGATGGGGGTGGAAGATTGGAAGCTTGGTTGATTGGGTGATGGAGGAGAAGCTGGGATATGAGATGGCATGACTAGATAGTTTGGAGGAATGCTTGGATTTTAGGGGATGGTTGGTAGAAGGCATCTAAGGCTCTCAAGATACCTCTCATAGTCAACAAGATTTTCATCATCATTGGAATAGGATGTAGCAGGAGAAAGGACAATGCGACCAAACTCATCATGATAGGGTTGGCATTTCATGTTTTGATGATGAGTTGGATGGGGATGGGGTCTTGCATATGGATGAACATGAAAGCTCATGGTTGGATTTGGATTAAGTGTAGATTTTGGATTGGCTGATGAAAGATTTCCTAGGGAGAGTCAAAGCTGCATGACAGACCTAAGGAGGATTGGCTAGAGATTTTTGGCTTTCCTGTGGATGGAAGACTTCAAGGGTATGCTGTCAAAAAGTGAGAGCTTTGCTTTCCTATGTGTAGGATTGGTGGCTTTTGGTGTCAACTTGAGGATAGACAAATGATCCTATGGGCATGACACGAGATTGACCACTAGTGAATCCCAACCTTTAGCATAAGATGATGAGGGATGACAAGTGACAAGGCTAGATTACCCTAGACAAAGCTCTATCAAAGGGATAACCTTGGGGAGATTGAGGTATTTGGATAGATTGATTAGATAGAAAACTCTGGCAGAGTAACAATAATTCCTTAAAGGCTTAGGTGATTCGGATTGGATTGCTAGCTAGTTGGGGGGATGATTTGGATGGACTTTGGATTTGGGATTGTTCTAAAGCAAAGAACTAGATAGATTTGGTTGCGGTGGGGGAGCTTGGATGATTTTCTGATGAGGTAGTGACTATGCTAATTAGGCCTTGAGTTGGGAGAGTTTTTCTTTTCTGGGATTTTCACCAAAGTTGGCAAACATTCATTCAAAAGCTATGAACAAACAAGCAGACAAAAGTTTGGAGCAAGCACGTCAAACACACCAACATCCCAGGAAGCTTTCTACAAGGATGAAATTTGGTTTAGCTAGGGAGTCCTCGATATATGCAAGGTACATGAGGCCCAAATCCGTAGATGAAACAAAAAGATGTCACATAGCTAAGAGGAGCGGTAACCCACTTCTCCTCTTTCACTTCTCAAGGGTATAAAGTTCCTTGAGGCTTAGCCTGAGTGATAGAATTTTGATCCCAAGAGACATGTCTTTGGATTCACCTCCCGATCTTTATACTCTATTGGAATGCTGGAGTTGAGGTCGTCCATAGGGGTGATGAAATCCCCAAGTAGGCCTCCTAAAACTTAAACAAGATTTTGGATCCTAATCTTATACACCCAAGATGGCCTTGAAAGATGACAAGGGGAGAGAAGACTTGGATGATCTTGGGCTAAAAGATAGAGTTCTTTTCCAACTGACACTTAAGTTTTCTGATCTAGACTTTTTGAAAACACATGTGATTAAGATGCAAAGATTCAATTCCAATTTGAAATGTGCCAAAAAAAGAGAGGTGATCGAAGAATGAATACACAAAGGAGAGTTAGGGTCAACAAGAAAGTAAAACCACGCGTCCGGAGCCCTCCACGTCAAGTATCAATTAATTTCCTTTAAGGCATTCAAGAGTTGGTGTTTGTTCATTTTAAGGCCAAAATAAAGATGTGTGTAAAGCTTGATTTCAAGCACGCGCCCGGAGGCCCTCAATGTCAAGATTTGTTCAATTTTTATGCCCAAATGAAGTGTTAGCGAGACTAATGTGCATTCAAGAAATTTTCTATTTTAGAAAAATGAATAAAAACTCAAGTGAGTGGAGTTTGATTTTTGTGGAGCACTTAACACCTTCTTAGGTAGACCCATCCCCATATATGGCATTGATATTGCAACCAATGGTTAGAATGATGGGTGATTAAAGAGGGTGAGTCCAACAATAAACTCACTCAAAGTGTCTTTATTTGTTTTTATAACTTAGAAAGTTTCTAAAATGTGGATTCTTTTTATGCCCCAAAAGATGAAGTGTGATGTATGATAATGATTATTTGATCTGTGGCATTCAAGATTGGATTTGTTATGCATTCCAATGAAAAAAAACAAACTTGATTTTAATCCATGGCACTCAAGAGTGATTTTAGCAACATGCATTCAAAGAAGAGTGTTTAAACATTCAAGTTCTTTCCTTCGAGCATTCAAGATTGAGATTTTGCGTGTTGTTTTAAGAACTTTGAAGTGCTTTGTTTTAACATTAGATCATTAAAGATTGAGTTTGTTTGAATTGAAATTCAAAGAGGAAGGAATAGGGACGCCTTTCTTTCCAATTTAGATCATTTGAGATTGTTTTTTACTATTAAAAAATTACTCTTAGGACTTTGGTTTTCATTCAATATTTTGTGTTCTAGTTTACATGTTTTAAGCCCAAAAATGATATTCCTAGATTGTTTTGATGCATGAAAAACCTAGGAAACATTCAAGATTTTGCAAAAAGACATTTGTTTGGAACAATTAACAAAGCTTTTAGGACAATTTTGGCAACCATTTAGGACTCTTAGTTTTCATGAGATTTTAAAAGAACTTTAAAATATTTCCAAATGAAGTTCATTTTATCCTCGATTGATGCTTTGAGTTTGATTTAGAATTTTGTGTGCACTTAGTGTTGATTTTGAACCTTTTGACATGAAAACTTGAAGTTCTTTTTAAGTTTCCAAAAATGAAGTGTTCCTAACTTTGCATGAATGCATTTAAAACCTTGATGTTGCAATGATGCAAATGATTGGATTGATTTAGTTTCGTTTGTTAAAAGATTTTTTTGCAAATTTTTAGTTTTTTAATAGATTTAAGTATGATTTGGGGGTTCATTTTAAGCACTAAAACAAGGTGTGTATGACTTTGCTCTCTAAAAAATAAATTGGCCAAGATCCCACAAGAAGAAGAAGAAGAAGTAGATGGAATAGAAGAAGAATATAGAAAAGAGGAGGAAGAAGAATTCCAAGTGCTCCGTCCACCTATAAGCTTGAAAAATCTGAAAACACTCTAAATCCCATCAGAATGTTTGCAAAGAACTCTTGCTTCATCTTCTTCTTGCTTCCTTGGACTTTCAAAACCTGATTAAATGCCCCTACCAATCATTAAAACATGAAAATTAGCCAAAGTTACTACAAAACATGCAATTTTGACTACAAATGATAACAAGCATGACCCATGCAGGGTCCCACTGGGCATGCCAGAATGTATACGAAGATTAGTAATGCAAAGAACACTAAATATCAAATCAAAGGTATTCATAAAACTAAATAAACGTAACTTTAAGATAGACTAAGATGAGCTCTCAATTGAGAATATGAGCCATTAATGGGCTCTCTCAATGAGAAGCTCTCTTGTTGAGTAGCTTTGTCTAATTAGATAGGATGCATGCTTGATTCTCCAAAGGCTTCAATGGTGTTCTTGATGGATTTTGGCTTGAGTGAATGGATTTGATGTAAAATGGCTTTTCAAAAATGGCATTATGGCTTTACTTCATGATCAAAATGACATTACTTTGTTACTATGGGTGATTGTGTTAAAATGGCTTGGGAGAGGATTCCTTAAATAGGCAAAGGGCTTGAGGGATCAAGGGCTAAGATGCAAGGATGGGAGAAAGCTTATGGAAGGTTTAGATTGAATGAGAGGAGAGCACATGGATTGTGCTTCCTTATAGCCAATCAAGGAGTGACACATGTCATAGGGTCATTGGTTAGAGAAAGAGGGGTTGAAGGGTCAACAAAGGAGGCTCAAAGCTCATAAAGACCCTCATAATGGCTTGTAAGAGCAATGAATGGGCTTGTAAGAGTCATTTATGGCTTTTTGGGCTTCATAAAGTTTTATGGTTGGGATATTTGTGAGAGAGTTGAGATATTTTGACTTGGGTTGGATTAAGAAAGTCTTAAGCTTGACTTAGGAATGTGCAAATGATTAAGGCTTGGATTAGGCTTGGATTAAGATTAGATTAGGCTTGTTAGAGATGGGTAAGTGGATGGCATTTAATGAGGGTGGGTGAAGGAGGAGATATTAGTTGGATTTGGCTTGGGTTAGCAAGTCTTAACCCATGTTTAGGGAATGTGACAAGGTTAGGGGGGGGATTAGGATTAGGGTCAAAGATAAGAATTGACATCTTCTAGAAGAGTGTAGGCTTTGGATGAGGATGAAGACTTTCTAGAAGAGTCTAGAACTTCCTAGGATGAGGATAAATAAGGTTTTTAGGAAATAAATAAAGTTTTATTTATTTCAAGCGTTTGGGTTGAGGAGATATTTATTAAAGTATTTTTAATAAAGATGAGGATTAATATTTAATCTTAATTAAATATGTTGAGTTGGGATTAGGGGTAGGAAATGATGGGATTAGCCTTTAATCGAAATAAAAGAAGGATTAGAAGATTTTGGAAGAGGTTAGTGGTCTTAAGGAAATTGGCCAAGTTTTGGGCAAAAAATAAATAAATAATTTATTTTGAGATTTTTGGTCAATTTATTAATTAAATAATTAATAAATAAGGAAATAATGTTTAAATAAGATTTAAATATTTTTGGGAGGGATTCCTTAATTCAATATTTTTAATTAAGATAAAGGGATTTAATGGCATAAAAATAAATTAATTAATTAAATAATTAATTAATTAATAAATGATGATGTCATCAGGGACTTTTTCAGAAAATAAAAATACTTTATTTTCTAAAGGATTTTTTAGGTGTCTAGAGTAGTGAAAATGGTTCATCCAATCCAAAGTGATGATGGTCCTATCCAAGCTCACCTAAATGCAATCCATGTTGATTCTCCTATTGGACCAAGTAAATTTGCCTCCCCTGAGATCAAGATCTAAAAGGGCCAAGTCCCTAATCATGTCAGCCAAATGTTACCTACTATCCACATCAAGTGGGAGCCCACCTAACTTCTCTAAGGCCAAAAGAGGGGTATTAAAGTCACCCATAATTATGCCCTTTGGTTCTCCCATATGGGCTAGAATTTTTTTTTAAAAATCGAAAAGATTCTCTTGCTATTCTTAGTATTAGGAGGATAGATGTTCATGAGATACTAGCTAACCTGGGCCTTAGGATTAAAGAAATGCATTAGCAAAATATTACCTTTGTCGAAGATGATTTTAGCTTTAAAGGCATCCTTCTAGATTACTAATAGGCCTCCAGAAGCCCCATCAAAGTCAGTAGCTTTGTTCTTCATTCCTTTCCTGAAAAATGTTATATGATGATGATGATGATCAATAATTACTATCTACTAGTATCTCAAGTAGTGACAATAGGTCTTCAGTGTACATGTTGATGCAGAGCCCTCCAATATCCCCTTAAGGAACCCAACTCAACTCGAGGATTTTACAATGCCTTGGAATCAACTCAAGAAGTTAGGCTCAAAGCAAAGTTCAATTGGAAGTCTCTGACTTTGGGAAACTAGCAAAACACTCCTTTTGAAGAAGTTCACTTCCCTAAATCATTTCAAACAACTTGTTAATTCATCTTGTCTTAGTTTCAACTTCACTCTCCTTGGGCAACACACCTAACTTGCCCTTGACTCAACCAACTCTGGATCTCTAAACTCAAGGATGCCTCTGATCCTTCCAATGCTTCAACACCCTTCAAAAAGCATTACTAAAAAGTTCCAACCTCCATCAAGTATTAGTTCTATCTCAAATCTCAAACTGTCTTCACTAGGTTTGTTCTAGTAGACCTATTCAGCAAGTAATTTGCACTTAGCTCCACATCCTCCCAAACACCCTAGTAACTTCTTTACCTTTTCAAATACCCTTTTTAGAGTTATTGAACCTCTGTTAATCTTAGCCCTTCATCCCTTGACTGGTGAACCTTTCTATTGCTGATCACACACTCATTTAGGCCTAATTAGCCCTCCATTAACAAAGAAACTCCCCTTTTCACTCAACCAAAAGATCCAAAACCCTGAAATAGTCTTAGGACATGTATTAAATATAAGGATTTCCAAGTTTTTTTAAGTGTCCATGCATATCTTTCACTCTTCCACCAAACCCTCATTTTAAAGTCAATAACCTAGGGCTTTCTAGAAAAGACCCTTCCCTACAACATAAAACTAAAAATATGGTTTAGAAACCTTGAAATATACTTCCCCTAGTGTTCCCAATCATTACTTACTCTCTCCATCCATCAGATCACTCCTATCCCCCATTTGGTGCTTTCCAAGTGCACATTCACTGTGTGTGTTCACCAGTCATTCACTATTCTTTCTCTTGGTGCTCCACTCTGCATTCAAAACCATAAATGACACCTATAATACACTATGGAAACTCCCATACAAGTCACATAGGTCTCAAGGATAGGAGTGCCCTCACATGGTTAAGGTCTTCAAAACAAATTACTGACTATACCCTTAAGGGGTCAATCCCAGTCACTACACCAGATAGTTTCTTAGTGTTCTTTGTGAAAAATAATGAAATAATAGCCAAAGAAAGGAATAAAATTATAAATTAAGGTTACTACACCCAATCCAAATAAAAATCACTTTCTAAGCAATCAAACAACTTGCTATTATCAGACTATACCCATGATAGAGAGTTATAGGACTGCAGAGAATGAAACTTTTATTAATGTTTTTGCCATTACATCTTCTTCATTCACATCTCAACCTTCTCCCCCTTTATCCTCATGGATCTCACAAAATATAGACTCTATTCTTGAAAAGAAACCAATAGCAACCATTTAACTGATTCTAACTGTCTGCAATAGTGCACTAACTTAACATATGAAAGTGTTGTCAAGTTGACAATAAAGTTGTCAACTCAACAACTCAACATTTCTATACTAATCTAAAGACTCTAAAAAGGTTTAAAGACAACCTTTCATATCTTCTTACTTCTAATAACTCCCAACTAACCCTCCCTAATCCCATCCTTTATCCATTTGTGGCTCTATTGACAATATTTTGTCAATTTTTACATTTTTGCATTTTTAATGCATTGTTTGCATTTTATCCTTTGACTGACCCATGTTTCTTTATTATGGGATCATAATGACCTTAAAACCATATCAAACATTACATAAAATTCAAATTACCCATATCCCATAAACCTTACACCTTAGCCATTTTGGCCTAGTTGCCAATCTTGGCAATCTATTACATTTTTAAGATTTTAACACATTTATTACATCCCAATGGCTCAAAGGCCATGGTACATTATCAAATGACTTTATAGGTCCTCATTAGGTATTCATTCCTTTTTCAAATTCATAGGTCTTCTCCTTAGGTCCTAATAGTGACCTTGTGTTCTTTATCCTAATGGGTGCCCCTACACCATACTCCCTGACCTCAAATGTTTCCTAATCCCTGGGAAACCTTGTAACTAAAAAATAAGCATTCAAAAATGTATCTCCATGTTTTTGAAATTTTTACTTCTTCCCTATGCATTTGTACTTGTCTTGTAGACACCTTGTGTCTTGTTTTCCCTTGAAACTCTTCATGACTATCATCTCCTTCTTCATACGTTGATCCATGTTTAAATCTACCTTTTTAGACTTGTTTTTCATGTCCTCATACATCTTATTGAGGTCTACATCCTTGGATTTCTTCCTAAATCTTTTTCTCTTGCTTTTAGGTATAGTACCCATAAGCCAAATCAATAGAAATAACAAAAAGTAGCATATGCTTTCTAGCATGTAACCTTTACCAAACTCCAACAATTTCACCATGTTAGGAATTTCCACCATAGCCCCATGTACCTACAACAAAATTGGAATAAGAATACAAAAAAAATCCTTTAGATTGAAACATTTCATCTCCATATTTGGAGTACACATTCTTTTTTTTGTCTTCTCTTCATTCCTCATCAATATGTTGCCTTCTTCATGCTTGAAAACCTCTATCATATCTTGAAACTTCTCATCATCCTCTTTCCTTTTTCCTTTCATTGCACCTTATCCTTGGTGGTTATTTCATTAGCTTCATTCACCTTGGCCTTTGAGAAAAAAATTTGACCCATTTTCTATCATATTTTCAGTGGGTACATTATATCCCCAATCAATATCATACATTCATCTTCAAATGTTCTTCTTTTCATGTCTTCATTGGCAACTCTCTCATTTATCTTTGTCCCAACAATCTGAACCTCTTCACCATGAGATTCACCATCTTCTTTATATCCTATATGTTGCACTTTTCCTCCTTGTCCTTTCAGTGGACTCTTCACCTCTATCTTCACATCTTCATATTCCTTTTTTCTCAGGAACTCTCTTCTTCCAAATAACTAGGATCTTGACATTCCCCATGTCTCCTTATCATCATGCAGTGAACTCATCTCAAATTATTTTCCATTCTTGTTAATAGCATAGGTATTCTTTCTTCTATCATACAAAGCTTTAACACCAACTTGCCATACTCTACCCAAGAGTACATGACAATCACTCAATGGCATCACATCACATAGAATGGTATCCACATAAGAACCAATACTGAAAGAAATGTATGCTTGTTCTTTAACTTCAATGAACTGATCATTATTCATTCCATACACTCTATAAGGTTTTTTATGTGGTATCTTCTCAGTATTCAACTTTCTAAGCATTTCATATGAAACAATATTAGTAATAGAACCACTAGAAACAACAGCCTTACATACCTTACCCCTACATTTGCATTTTGTCCTAAATATGGATGACCTTTGAATGTACTTTACATCTTCATTTCCTGCCATGATGACCACTATACTTGCTATCCAATCTTTTTCAAACAACAACCTCAGAAACCACCTCTAATCCAAGATCTATCTAACTTGGAATCACCACTTTGCAACACTCCTAGAGGATGATTTAACTCCAAGAATCAATAAAGGATTCCTGGTCTTCAAAATCTTAGATCTTCACCAAAAACTAGATCTTTTCCTATGCTTTGATACCACTTGATGTAGAGCCCTCCAATATCCCCTTAAGGAACCCAACTCAACTTGAGGATTCTACAATGCCTTGGAATCAACTCAAGAAGTTACTCCCAACTCAAAGTTCAATTGGAAGTCTCTAACTTTGGGAAACTAGAAAAACACTCTTTTTGAACAAGTTTACTTCCCTGAATCATTTCAAACAACTTGTTAATTCATCTTGTCTTAGTTTCAACTTCACTCTCCTTGGTGAACACACCTAACTCACCCTTGACTCAACCAACTCTTGATCTCTATACTCAAGGATGCCTCTAATCCTTCCAATGCTTCAACACCCTTCAAAAAGCATGACTACAAAGTTCCAACCTCCATCAAGTATTAGTTCTATCTCAAATCTCAAACTGTCTTCACTAGGCCTATCTTAGTAGCCCTATTCAACAAGTAATTTGCACTTAGCTCCACATCCTCCAAAACACCCTAGTAACTTCTTTACCTTTTCAAATATCCTTTCTAGATTTATTGAACCAGTATTTATCTTAGTCCTTCAGCCCTTGACTGGTGAACCTTTTCATTGCTGATTGCACACCCATTTAGGCCTAATTAGTCCTCCATTAACAAAGAAACTCCTGTTTTCACTCAACCACAAGATCCTAAACCCTGAAAAAATCTTAGGAAATGTATTAAATACAAGGATTTCCAATTTTTTTTAAGCATCCATGCATATCTATGCACTCTTCCACCAAACCCTCATTTTAAGGTCAATAACCTAGGGCTTTCGAGAAAGGACCCTTCCCCACAACATAAAACCAAAAAGATGACTTAGACACATTCAAATATAATTCCCATAGTGTTCCCAATCATTACTTACTCACTCCATCCATAATATCACTCCTATCCACCATTTGGTGCTTTCCAAGTGCACCTTCACTATGTGTGTTCACCAATCATTCATTGTTATTTCTCTTGGTGCTCCACTCTGCATTCAAAACCATAAATGACACCTATAATATGCTATGGAATCTCCCATAAAATTCATAGAGGTCACAAGGATAGGATTTCCCTCACATGGTTAAGGTCTTCAAAACAAATCATTTACTATACCCTTAAGGAGTCAGTCCCAATCACTACACCAGATAGTTTCTTGGTGTTCTCAGTGAAAAACAATGAAAAATAGTCAAATAAAGGAATAAAAGTATAAATTAAGGTTGCTAAACCCAATATAAATAAAAATCACTTTCTAATCAATCAAACAACTTGTTGTTATCAGACTATACCCATGACAGAGAGTTACAGGACTGTAGAGAATGAAACTTTTATTAATGTTTTTGCCATTACATCTTCTTCATTCACATCTCAACCTTCTCCCCCTTTCTCCTCATGGATCTCACCAAATATAGATTCTATGCTCGCAAAGAAAATGGCAGTAACCATCTAATTGATTCTAACTGTCTGCAATAGTGCACTAACTTAACATATGAAAGTGTTGTCAAGTTGACAACAAATTTGTCAACTCAACAACTCAACATTTCTATACTAATCTAATGACTCTAAAAAGTTTTAAAGACAAAATTTCATAGCTTCTTACTTCTACTAACTCCCAACTAACCCTCCTTAATCCCATCCTTTATCCATTTGTGGCTATATTGACAATATTTTGTCAATTTTTACATTTTTGTATTTTTAATGCATTCTTTGCATTTTATCCTTTGGATAACCAATGCTTCTTTATTATAGGATCATAATGACCTTAAAACCATATTAAAAATTATGTTAGTTTCAAATGACCCCTATCCCATAAACCTTACACCTTAGCCATTTTGGCCTAGTTGCTAATCTTGGCAATCTATTACATCCCAATGGCTCAAAGGCCACGGTACATTATCAAATGAATTCATAGGTCCTCGTTAGGTATTCATTCCTTTTTTGAATTCATAGGTCTTCTCCTTAGGTCCTAATAGTGACCTTGTGTTCTTTATCCTCATGGGTGCCCCTACACCACATGCACTAAAAAAAAATTTGATAGAGAAGTGATAAGTGTTGTGGAATTATCCATAAAGAAATGTAAACTCTCTCTCTCTCTCTCTCTCTCTCTCTCTCTCTCTCTCTCTCTCCTCTCCCTCTCTCTCTCTCTCTCTCTCTCTCTCTCTCTCTCTCTCTCTCTCTCCTCTCTCTCCCTCTCTCTCCCAATCTCCCTTTATCTCTTACTCGTCCCTTGCATCTCCTTCCCCACCTCTCTCTCTATATCTCACTCTCACTGCTTCTGGTTCTTCATAGCCTGATAGGGTTATGGAGAAGTAGAAATAATGCTTATAGTTCTTAATAATGCGATCACATTTATTGCACACTCATTTTATTTCCAAGTTCAAAATTTTAAATCTTCTTTCTTTGATTTTAAATGATCAAAGTCCCATTTTGAAATTTGATCAAAATTACAAATAACACAATTGCATTATGTGTACTTTTGAATTTGGTGTCCACCTTTTTGCACACCATCTTGGTGCATATGCCCACTTGATAAGTTAGTCCACTAGTAAATTTGGACCCAATTTTTTACCACTATTGGTCAAAATTTTGACCCAAGTTCATCACTATTTTTCTTGTCAAAATTTTGACTAAATTGTAGGTTGGTTAAAATTTCAACAAGAAATTTGTCAAAATGTTTTTGTTTTGACCAAGAAAAAACATTTTGACGAATGTATTTGTGAAAATTTTGGCCAACCTACAATTCAGTCAAATTTTTGACTAGAAAAATAACGATGAACCTGGGTCAAAATTTTGACCAACATTGGTCAAAAATTGAGTCCAAATTTACTAGTGGTCCTTGACAAGATAATGTGTTGTTCAATCAATACATAAAGTAAAGAAGATAGTTGTATGATTCCTAAAGCTATGAGTTGAAACAAGTCAAAAGGATAAGGTTGACCAAGTATCAGTAGTGCACAGTCAATGAAAGAACTAAAGAAGAAGATTAAGGAACTTAGTAGAAGTTGAGCAGTTATTTACTGACAACAAAATGTATGAATAAGTATAGTTATGACCAAGCATAGTATTGGCTGAGTGAGCATGTTGATGCTAAGTGAGAAAGTATAGTGAGTGTTGAGTTACATAGTGATGACTAAGCTAAAGAACATAATGATTAATGAGTGACATCAAAAGTTACAGTTTGAGAAAATTTTAATTTTGAGGCTGACATTGTTGGAATTTTGAATTAGTCAAAGTGTATGGAAGATAAGAATTTATGAGTTAACACGTTAAATGCATGAGGATAGTTCTTTATGCAATCAAAGGGAAGGATTTGATCAGAAGTTTATCGAAGAAAAAGGAGACCAAGTAGATGGAAGGATTTGATGAATTTGACCCAACCCTAAGATCAATGTTTATGTTTGAGTAGAAAAAGATTGAAAAATTACCTATTTAAGGAGGTATAAGGAATGAATTTGTGAGAGAGGTTGGTTCATGGTTTATTGGCGATCTTTAGAAGAAACTATGAAGAGGTGAAAACATAGATGAAGTGTGAAGAGTTTGTTAAGTCTAATTTCTTGAGGAGATGCCAAGTAGATTAGAGATGGAGACACAAATGCAGTCCAATCAATGAACTAAAAAATGAACAAATAGAGATCTAAATTTCAAAAGTGACTTATACTTTATAGATCAAACCTACTATTACATTCTAACCATTGTAGTAGTCCAAAATCCTCTAATCAAGTTTTACCTAATAGTCAATTTGTAAATCTTTTAATCATTGTGACATTATAATGGAATGTTCTAAAGTCCTCTAACAAGGTCACTCCTAATAGGGTGATTAAATCCTTTAATAAGGTCACATTTAGCAATGTATTATATAACCTTTAATAGGGTTGACTCTTAACCAAGCTCACTTCATAAGAGTGAAATTTTGGTAGCATGTTACTTGGCAATTTTTCCCAAATTGGGTTTTTAAATTGAATCCTGGTGTCAAAGTGTTATTATCATGTGTGGAATTTATTATTTTCCATTCTAAATTTTATTAGTTTAATTACTAGCAGTTGACACTTATAGAGATAAAGAGTTATGATATTGTGTGAAATATTAAATTGCTAATGATATGCTATAGAGATCGAGTGGGTATCTGAGTTTGTTTAAGTTGTTTGAAGTGTTTAAAAGTTGAATTACTACATCTAGACCTGATTCAAACCCCCCCCCCCCCCCCCCCCCCCTAATGCACCTTAGTTATTCTCAATAATTATAATAGAAAGTTATAAAAGGATCAGAATGATTGTTGGATTGGCTTGTTTAGTGAGTTTTTTTTTTTTTTTCTTTTTCTTTGATCATGTTCCTATGTTTTGATTAAGTAAAAATAGGTTTTTAAGGACCTAAAACCTTTTACAAAGTAGCTAACAATAAGAGAAAAGAAGCCCAAAAGTACTATGCATCAACACCAAAAAATAGAACTAAGACCATAAGTCTTAATATAAACAATGGGAAAAGAAAAAAGAAAAAAAAAAAAAAAGCCAACAAAAAGATAGCTACATGGTCTTCAGGACATCAACATCCTGATCTGCAAGGTTATTCATGTTAACCATAGAGGCCTTTAGATCATCCATTTCTTTGGCTTCTATGACCTCAGTCTTCTTAGAATTAGCTTTGGTAAATTTGTTTAGGTCATTCTTCTCTTTCAAGTCCTTTAAACCTTAGATTCTTCCCTATTCCATTTTGTCTAGCAAAGTGTTAATTTTGTCTACCATAGTCTTCAAGATAGAGCAACTTTGATCAGAAATTTTCTTAACCACCTTCTTAGTGTTGACCACTCTATTATCTATGGCATCCAGCCTATTCTGTAAATCCTTCATCTTCTATTCCATAACTTTGTTATTGGCTTCCAAGGGTGGAATTCTCTTCATCAGATTCTCAACCTCTTCAGCATTACCAATCACCTCAGAGAGTTTGTCAAGATACCAATGGAGAGTTCTCTCACCTCTGGTGGTCCTACTTAATAGATCAAAAACTATCCTAATGTCCTTCATGTTCTCATTGTATATGTGAAGTTGGGAGCCTCTAATCCTCACATATACTTCAACATAGTCCTTACCTACAAGATCATCTTGAAATAAACATTTGATTATTTATCCGAAAGATCCAACAGAACAACCTGTTGCCCTCTAACTAGAAGGATTTTTCCTATTTTCTCTTAGATTGAGAAGCAGACAACCATACCTTTTAGTATGAAGGATTTAATATAGTTATACGATAATGTAATTAATCTAGATGAAAGATGTAGTGTAATCTAGGAAGAAGAAAATGCCTTTAATCTATATGTATGCATTGTATTAAACTAGATGATATTCATGCTAAGCAATGAAAAGCTATGATAACATAAAACAAGTGAGTGTGAAATTTGATAGAAATTTGATGCTATTCAAATTTCAACCTCTATAATGAGGGATTACATGCCTTTTAAATAGAATTCTCAAAATCCATCAATAGGGAAGATTAATTGGGATGAATGGTCGAGATTAGAAAATGATTCAGTTAGAATGGAAAGTTTCCTTATAAGTTAACTGATTTAATTCCTTTTTTTGATTCCATTCAACTAAAAGTTTCCATTTTTGAACCAAAGAGAGAATATTGGAGAAGATATTTGATTTAAGAAAATTAAATATGACCTCATAATTGAGTATTCTACATTGAATAACTAAATTCAACAATTAGAATGAGAATATTTTAATTAAATCAAATATATTTAATTCCTTTTTACATTAGCTAAAGAAGTAATTTAATTTAAGCATAAACAATTATAATTAAATTAGATTTAATCAATAGGTTTAATAAAACTAATCTGAGTCAATACTTCAGGAATTGAATGAGTAATATGATTAATGTGGATTAGAGTTTCATGCATTTGACAATTAAGTCAAGTAGAAAAAATTAGAATAAGAATTGCCTATTAAAATAGGACATAGGAATAGTTGAATAAACCAAAGTTGGTTGATATGACAATGAGCCAATTTTGGGGTATTACATTTTGCCCCTCTTTGAATGAATGTGCAAGTAGGATGTTCAATTCAAAGAAAATTAAAAAGCATGATGCATAGATCAAGAAATGAGATTGATTCTGAAATTTGATGACATAGAAACCCATCAATAAGCTTTTAAAGATTATCTCTAGAACAGAGATCAACCTTAAGGGATCTAGATAGAACACCTAGATACCTAGATTGACAAGATTTTAAAGATTATCTCCATAATGGAGCTTAACCTTAAGGGATCCAAATAGAACACCTAGATACCTTGATTGATAAGCTTTTAAAGATTATCTCTAGAATGGAGCTTAACCTTAAGGAATCCAGATAGAATACCTAGATACCTAGATTGACAAGATTTTAAAGATTATCTCTAGAATGGAGCTTAACCTTAAGGGATCTAGATAGAACACCTAGATACCTATCCATAAAAGATAACAAGATCTAATCATGAATCATAGAATCATCCCCAAAATGATGGGGTACCTTAGCTCCCTCTTTGTCAAGTTTGAGAAATTATTTTTCTTTCTCTTTGTTAAGTAGGATTTCCATAACCTTTTGTAACTTTTTGTCTTTACGAAACTTGTCTATGTGTTCAGGAAGTATTTCCACCTCTTCCTCATCTTCATAAGTGTAAGAGTCTTTTTTGTTTCTCATTCCTAAGTTGATCTTGGTTTCTGTTGTGTTCACCATTTCAAGTTCATGATCAACCATTGTAGGAATGTGTTTGGTTTTAGTATGTTGTGATTGGAAAGGTCCTTTGAAAAAGAATTCAGATGTATTGTTTGGACATGTAGGACCTTTGCTAGTTTCAAGATCCTCTTGGTAAAAGGGGTTCTTGGTTTGTCATAAGTTCATAGAGAATATTCTCTAGACCTAAGGTGATTTGACAGGTAAAGGAGATCGTGAAGATTCCTTACTTGATGAACTGGATGTAGCTTGTGTACAAACTGGAAGGCAGCCTCTACCATGATTACAACCCCTAGCTCAACCTCATTTAAGGCTAAGGAGATAAAACACATTTCCATTTCTTGTTTCCACATTCATAGACAAGGGAAAGAAACAAAGACCTAGACAAGAATCACACTAGAATGTAGTCTCAAAAAAGCAAGAAAAGAGTGTTGTATACTAAGGTACAAGTAGTTTGAGTAAGGGCTAGGACAACCAAAGATCATGACTATCATGACATAGAGTATAACAAGAACTAAAGGACAAGAACAAGATAACTAAAGAACAAGACCAATCTAAGTGTAGTTCACAAGTCATTAGCCAAGCAGGATGTCGCTATTTGGGATTGTTCATAGACAGAAAAGAGGTAGCAAGTTGCAAGAATAGACCAGACTTAGAGTACAGATAGCTCTAAAAAACCAGATTATCAGTTTTCATTCAAGATTTTGTGCGAAGATTCTCTAAGAACCACACAAGAAACTAAACCAAGGCAAGAAAAGCTTAGAACAACAAATTTAAACTGGGAATTTTACACAAGGACTCACATAGAGCCGTGTGGGGAAGGGTTATGCTGACAAGTGAAATAGGATTCTAAAAAAAGAAGTAAATTGCAAGATCTCATGTGGAGATTCTCACTAGGATGTGCAAAGAACTTGTTAGGGTCATGCAAAGAAATTCCTACTTGAGAAAAAGGATGCATAGTCAAAAGGAACTCGTGCAAAATCTAGTAAAATTGGGCATGAAAATAGAGACTAGACTGACAATTAAAACTAGATTTTGAAGAGACTTTCAAGGTTTCAAACTATTCTGGATAGATTGTTAGTTGATTTTGATAGATTTTAGATAGATAGCAAGGTTGGCTTTCAAGTTATTAACAACATTTGGTTTTTGAACAAGACAAGTGTTTTCAAAGAGACACAGGAAGCAAGCAGTAGTCGAATATATACAATCCAACCGAGGGCAAAGCAACTCAGAGGGATGGGGGAGTCTTGACTTTCAGTTTATTTAGATAGGTTTGGACATGTTTAAGACTCAATAATAAACATGCTTTATCCCTAAAACCAAAAATGGTAGAGAAGGAAAAACCTTTGTCCCACAACTTATGCGCATGCATGCACCTCACATAGCCATGTCACCCTACTAGAGAGTGCCTGTGTTTTTGGTGTATTCAAAGGGCTCAATAAAATATACACTAAATGAACACCCTTGTGGCAGGGGTTAAGTGTCTATACCACCTTCCAATGCCCAGTAGTATGCCTATGGTGAGTTCTATAGGGAAGAATCCTTAGGAGGTAAAATGGGTAGCAACTAACTAAAAGTTTTTACTTGGATTCTATTCTTATTAATCCCCAATGGCTCCACAAGTAGAGTTGAGACCAGCAGCTCACACCAGCATCTGAAAGTACAAACACTTGACTAGAAATACTAGGGTTAGCACTGGCCAATGCAATAGACAATGCCTCTTCTTGATATGCAATATCAGGAATGAAGAAGAGGAAATTAATATGGCTTTGGAGTCTTTTTCTCTACAAAGCTTCTTTATTATATTGAGTTGGAATCTCTAGAAAAAGGAGTGTGCTCACTTGGGTCATTCTTAGAGGTTAGATCACTGCAACAGGCACTCTAAGGGTTGAATTAGACTGGTGGTTCCGATCTAAGGGTCCAAGTTTTTTATTTCCCTCCAGGGGAAAGAGCATACTCCTCTACCTCATTTCCTTGCCCAAACACACAAGACATGTTAATCACTAAGTTAGCTTAATCGATCCCACCTTACCCTATTTCAAGACTTTGATCCCCTAAAAGGAAATCACCATCTCTTCATTAAAGGCTTCGTTTGGGAGAACCACTAACTTGCTTACCTCCCTCAGAGGCCATCTTTCAGAGGCTTCTAGGTTTCTAATTTACCATTATTCATGACCTCCAAGTGGTAAAGAGCATATTCCCCTATTCCCCTATCTTGCACCCTACAAAGTTCATAAGCCCTAATTATACTAGTAGGGAAAGTAGGAAAAAGACACAACATTTTATGTGGGTTTAAAATTGATCTTCAACATTCATATCTTTGACAGTGTCATGCAAACACATAATCAGTTCATGTTTGATATGTTTGTATGCAAGGAATCTTTGTCTATCATCCTGCAAACCACAGTTATGCTATAGGAAATTAGAAAGTTGAAAGAAAGTTCTTTAGAGAAAACACATTAGTCAAATTGAATGACGAACTGAATTCTAAATTTTTTTCATTTTTGCATGTTTTGTCCCAATATTTTGTGCAAAATCTTGCACAAGCTCACATGAGAAAATGAGGTGTCTCATGAGAAATTGCACAATGGGGTACTTTTTTCGCGTAATGAAGTGCAAAGAAACAAGTGAAACCATCAAATCTTCATGTGAAAATGAGATTTTTTGCGTGAAAATTTGGAAATCTGTGCATGCAAGTACAACAAAATCATTAAAATATTAGAAAATAAAGTAGATGAGGCCAGAAAAATTTATTTTCTCATGTAGGTATATCAAACCAAAGAACCGAACACTTGTGCAGCCATGAAGAATCATGATACGTTAAAGAGACTAGGAATTCCTTAGTATATTTTCCATCGAACCATGTACTTATGTAGTGTAACCCTATGCTAGATGCAACCCTAAGTCTGGCTACCAAGATTTGACAATTATCATCACTAAGCATAGAGTGAAACCCCAGATGTCATACAATACCTACTGATATTGTAGTCATAGGAATATGAATAGGACATCTATTCTAGTTTTGTCAGAATTAAATGTAAGGATTCAAGGCACAAGAAGCCAGAATGACCAAAACATTTTCCCCTTTTAATAGAGAAAGTTAACATAAGCATCAAAGCATAAATGCTAGGATGACCAAAATGTTTCTTGCATGCAAACACACTAGACACACAGTAGAACCCTCTTATGCTAAGTAATTAGTAAGTATTCTATCTGCAATGACCCTTGTGTCTGTAACCTAAGATAGAAGTTGTCATATATACTCATAGTGACCCATACGTTCACTTAACAAGATAAATATTAATATTTACTATAGCATAAAGAGTTCATTCCAACAAGCAAGTAAAAGAACCAACCTTACTAATTTATCCATATAAAAGGAGTCGAGGTACACACGGCCATCCAATACAAGATGGAGGCTCTTATAGTGGACACCCCTCTTATATGGATGCTTTAGATTATTTGGGACTAAACCACACATAGAAAACAAAGAAAAGGTTATGCCCCTAGTTCTTACTTCTCTAGTCAAAAAGTGACATCATTAAGTTGCTCAAAGAGGCACGAGAAAACAAAAAGCAAAGAAAACAAAGAAAAGCTCAATACATCCAAACAAAGTCATTATTTTGAGTGCAATTTAGTTTCGATGGATTGATGTCAAGTGTCAATGTTCAAAACATCTTTGTAATAAATCTCTTTAGTAGGGTGACAATAGTAGGTAGACATAGTCAAAAAAATTGGTGATTGAAGTGGAATCTTTAGTAAGAAGAACCTAAGTAGGACTGAGCAATATTAGACAGACACAACTACGATGAATAGTGACCAATGCAAGAGAGATCTCCCATGAGGGTAATCTTAGCCATGACATGAGTGATAGTATGCAAATGTAGTTAGAACAACTGGTGGTTGTCATGAAAAGATATTTTATGACATTGTAGGGTGTTACCCCTGAGTTATGACAAGATTCAATCCATGGATACATGAGTGAAAGAAACAAACTAAAGAAGAAAAGCAACTGTACATGAGCCTAAAGATGTGCTACAAGATATATAGCATTCGGAACAAGAGGTTACTACTTACCAGATTTTCACCTTCTTGGTAGATATTCTTTTTTGGCTACCATGATGCCTATTTCCAAGTTTTCATTAATGACACTTTTTCCTTTTTTTCAATTTTAATTGTATTTTTGAGTTTTTGAATTTGTAAGGCGCCTAGTGCTAAGTTTTCACTAGGGTAATGATTTTTTTAGGACTTTTTCTAATTTTTAGGATTTTTTGAAGACATATAGATATATACAGAGAGCTTTTGAAATTAGATCAACTGTATAACCACTTTAGGTGGAGAGTGTTGATAGGCTCCTTGAGCACTTCTCCCTCAACTGTAGAAAGTTGATAAGCACCTAATCCATACACTATGGTGACTATGTAAGGACCAAGCTAGTTTGGTTTGAACTCCCCTTTTTCAACCCTTTATTGCTAATTCTTAGGGTTTTCTCTCAGAACTAGATCAGCCAACTAGAAGTCACGTGGCTTAACTTTCTTATTGTAGCTTCTGGACATATTTTTCTGATAAGCTTGAAGATGATCACATGCCACTTGTTGATCTTCATCTAATATTACTAGTTCTTGAAGCTGAGATATTTTATAATCTTCATTAGTAATGAGGCCCTTCATGGAGATTATTAGAGTGGGGATCTCGACCTCAGTTGGAAGCACAACATCTGCTACATAGACCAAAGAAAAGGGTGTTGTAGCCGTTGGGGTTCTGATACTTGTTCTATATGCCCATAAAAAGGATTTATTTGAAGGTGTCAATCCCTTCCAGATTTACTTACTGTGTGATGCAAGATCTTAAGGATCACTTTATTGGATGCCTCTTCTTGGCCATTACCTTGGGTGTAATAAATAGAAGACCAATGCTGCATGATTCTAAACTTTTTGCATAATTCCTTAAGGTTGTTGTTTTTAAACTACCCTTCATTATTAGTAATAATGGAGGAAGGTACACCATACCTACATATGATGTAATTCATGATGAACTAGGCTAAAAAATTTCCATTTTCTATTGAGGGAGGGACTACCTCAACCCATTTTGTGAAGTAGTGTGTAGTTTTAATAATCAACTTATGTCCATTAGAAGAAGATGGGTGAATCTCTCCCACAAGATCAAAGGCCCATTGGTGGAATGACCATAGTGTGGTAGATGGAATGAGTGCCATAACTGGAGCATGGATCAAGTTCCCATGGAGTTAACATTGTTTATAGGACTTGGCATATTTGATTTCCTCTTGCTCCATATTTGGCCAACAGTAACCAGCTCTAATAAGTTTATGAGCTAGTGTTAAGCTGTTTGAGTGAGATCTACAAATGCCCTCATGTACGTCGATTAATGCACATTTGGACTTTTTGGATTCTAGACACCTAAGGAGTGTTCCATTGAAACCTCTCCTAAACAAGTCATCAGCAATAATGACATACTGTGAAACATTATGGATAAGGTGACATTTTTCATTCCGGGTTAGACCATCCAGAAAGGTTTGGTCATGCATATAGGAGTATATTTGGTGGTAGTAAGATGAATCTTGTCCTAAAATAGAATAGATTATCCAAGATTCACAAGTATCATGCGTAGGGTAGAGTAATGTTTTCACTAGGAACTCACGTTGAATATCATTCTCTAGCATTTGTAGCAAAGAGGCCAAAGTAGCCATGGCATCAACTACTTTGTTGTCTACTCCAAGAATTTACTGAAAAGTGATATGAGAAAATTATTTCTTCATGTCATCAACCATGCATTTGTAAGGGATCAATTTCTCATCCTTTTTTTTATATATGTTGTTGAGCTGGTTGATTATGAGTTGAGAGTCCCCAAAGATGTTCAGTTGATCTACTCTCCATTTAGCTACAATTTTCATGCCATTAATCAAAGCCTCATATTCTAAAATTTTTTTGATACAAGGAAATAAAATCTTTTATGCCTTAGGTAGTGAATATCTCTGTGGTGTAATGAATAGTAATCTAGCATCGGATCCCTATTGTGTAAAGGAACCATCAAAGAACATCACCCAAGATTGTTGTGTGAGTGTCAAAATTGATTCATTAGGAAAATCAATGTTGAGTGGGAGAAGACTCTGCATCGGTATATCCTCTAGATGATCAGAAATCACTTGTCCCTTGATAGCCTTTTGTTCAACATACTGGATGTCAAACTTGCTTAGTATCATTACCCACTTAGCCAATCTTCCTGTTAGAGCTGCCTTACTGAGTAAGTACTTCAGTGGATCAATTTTAGCTACCACTCATGTAGTGTGAGAAATCCTGTAGTGTCTCAAATTTTGGGAAGCAAAGACAACTACCAAGAAAGCTTTCTCAATGATACTATAATTCATCTCATAAGAGATCAATATATGACTCGGATAGTAAATAGCAATTTCCTTGTTATTGTGGTCTTCTTGAGCTAATAAGATACCCAAAGATGTCTCTATTGCTAAGATGTACAAAATTAGAGGCCTCCCATAAATAGGGGGCATCAAGATCAGTGGATTAGCAAGATATGGTTTTATCTATGTCAAGCTTTACTCTCAATCCTAACTCCAATTATATTTCACACCTTTATGTAGAGTCTTGGTAAAATGTTGTGATCTGTCTGCTAGCTGTTAGATGAATCTATGAATAGGTTGAAGTCTTCCTTGTAAGCCTCTTATCTAACTAATATTATGGGGTGGTGGCATATCCATAATTTCTTGGAAGTTCTCTGGATCCACCTCAATTCCTTTTGCCGACATAATGTATCCTAGTAGTTTCCCTGATGTGATGTCAAATGTGCATTTCTTAGGATTAAATCTTAGACTGAACTTTTCCTTGTGATCTAGGATAGGTCCCAAATCTTGAAGATGAGTATTGCATTTTTTGCTCTTGACCAAGGTATCATCCATGTAGTCCTCCATGGTCTTATGAATCATATCATGGAAAATTGTAGTCATTGTTCTCTGATATGTAGCACTAGCATTTTTCAAGCCAAATGACATCACTTTCCAACAAAAGGTTCCCCATGCACAAGTAAAAGTAGTCTTTTCTTGATCTTTTGGTGCAATTTTGATCTGATTATAACCAAAAAATCCATTCATGAGTGAGTACATCTCATATCTTGCTATCATATCCACTATCATATCAATGATAGGAAGTGGAAAATCATCCTTAGGACATGTTAAGTTAAGATCATGGAAGTCAATACAAACTTTGGTAAATTTTTCATACTTAGATATTGGAACAATGTTTGACATCCATTCAACATAACCAATAGCACATATGAAACCAACTTTCAGAAGTTTCTCCAATTCAACTTTCACGAGCAATGCAACATGAGGATGCATTTTCCTAGATTTTTGCTTGACTAGTTTAACACCTGGTGCAATGGACAAGTGATACATAATGAGGTCAAGATCTAACCTTGGCATGTCTAAATATTTCCATGCAAATTTTATCTTTTTTTCTTGGAAGAAAGTAATGAACTTCTCTTTTTCCTCTAGGGATAGTGACTATGCAAGATGTATCATGTGAGGATTTCCTTTTGTTGCCAACTTGATCGGTTGTATTGGCTCTATCAATATTGATGATCTTTCTTAAAAATGACTAGGAAGTGCATCAAATATCTCATCCATAGGCACCTTAGAGAGGTTTTCATGCTTGGATATGTCTTTTATTTTTACCTTTTTAGGTTTTGACACTACCATAATGTGGTTTTCACCATCAGAATTATTTTTTTATTTTTGATTGTATGAATGAGATATTTGATGTCAACTATAGTCTATTGATGTTTTTTTTGTTGGTGGAGGATGTTACTAGTTTGACAATGTTTAAGTAGCAGGCAAGAGCATAGTCATTCTAGAATGTAGAGACTTCACTAGATAAATTGGAATTCTAGTCTATAAACTTAGGATATGTAAGTGAAAGAGTAATGGCAGTTTCAATTGCATTCATGGTATAATCATTAAATGCTTGGAGAAGCAATTCGAGACCTAGAGAACCTTCTTCCATAGGTGTGTTAAAATTCCTTTGAGTACTAACATCATCAACTAAAGACTTGAGGACATTAGTTGGATCAAACTTGTCTGACCTAACCCTAGATGTTTCACGTACCTCAAGTTGGTTTTCATAGACATGAACTTGATCGATGTCTTTATCTGTAGTTACTTCTAAAAGAGAGTCAAATTCATATTCCTTAGAATTAGTGCTACATGGCGACACACTATCGAATTCCCCAATAGTGATAGGGGCATACTCTCCTTCATCATTTGGATTTTTGCAGAGGTACTCAATTCATAAAGCTTGACTAGACTCTCCTTGTTCTGAATGAGCATGATGTGAATCAGTAGTGTCCTCAAAAGAATCACTAGTACCATCCATAGTGTTGATAGGTGGCACAAAGTCATCAGGTTTAATAAATAATTTAGCAAGATCATGAGGAATAAAATAAGGATAGGGATCCTCATCATCAACATTATCTTCTTGATTATCAGACTTAGCTTGTGACTCATTTCTAGATGAACTCTTAGGTTTTGGTATGAATTTGTTAATCCCTAAATGGAAAGGAACCTTTTTAAAACCTAGACCAGATGTATCTCTATTTCTTTGACCTATTTCCTTAATAGGATCAATTAGACCATTGTCATTGCATCTAATAGGACCAACTCCCTTATAGCCAAAGTGTTTCATGAGTTTAAGACTAGGGCCATATTTCTTAGGAGTGATCTCATGAGTCTATTTTGTGAGGTGAGTCAGAGTCTCCTCTTTGTAAAGCCATGCAACAATGGCACTATTTTCACTTTTATCCTCTAGGGGGACTATAGCCTTGATAGAGTACCATTGTACTTGGTTTGAGGTGTCAACACAAATGGCTTCTTTGCTTCAGATGGTCTCTCATAATGACGGGGAGACTCAGGAACAGATGTCAATGACAACACTGGCTCTATGTGATATTCACCCATTCCAGTTTCTTTTAGCTAGAGTGACTATTTGATTTGCTTTAGCTTTTCATCATGATATTTAGAAGATTCCCTATTAGTAGGTACAAAGTTTTCAGTATGTTGCAGGCATAGCTAGTACTTGTAGGGATAGTAACTTTGGAGCCATGAAATGGGAATTTTACATGTTCATGATAAGTGGATGGTACAACATGCATCTCATGTATCCAAGGTCTTCCTAGAAAAATATTATAAGCCAAGGGAATTTCAAGGACCTTACAAGTGACATCTCTTTCTATAGGACCAAGGTGGAGAGGAAACATTACAAGACTTGGACACTTTTTCTCAACTTTGTCATATGCTTTGATAGTGATCTTGCGACAAAGATCAATAGACTCCTTCAAATAGTCTAATTGTCTAAGAAGAGTAACAGAGACAATGTTCAACCTAGCTCCATTATCAATGAGTACCCAATGGACATGTTTCTAGTGTATCATTACCTCAATGTGTAGAGGTTGATTGTGTGGGTGACTTAATGAATTATCATACTCCTTAGAGAAGGACATATAGAAAGGGGAGGTTAGATGACCTACCATAGATTAGAATTTCTCAAGATCAAAATCTTGAGGGACATTTGCCTTAGTGAGGGCTTTGTCAAGAATCTACCTATGAGCAAGCGAGATTTTCAGGAGCTCAAAAATTGTGATTTGAGCATTAGTTTGTTTTAACTTATCAAGAACACTATAGTTGGTAGCTGTTGAATTCTTCACAAGTTTTGCACCTTTTCTAGATGGACCACCAAGGGTTTTATCTTTTTGCTATTCAAGATCACGAGTAGAAGGCATAGGGCCTTTGAGTACCAACTTCACACGAGAATATGTAACAACATTGGCACAGTATTGCAAAAATTCATTGTTAAATGTATGGGAAGTAGGGCCCCTTAAGACAAGTGGTGTCTTGGGTTTATTGTTATCTTGCTTGTCCTTGATGGTAATAACATGTCACAGTACTCAAAATCCATATGTTCAACCATGTTGATCATGTTGTTGTCATTAGAGTACATATAGTTGACCTTGTTGTTAGGTTTTGGTTTTGAGCTCTCTCCTTTTTTGTAAGACATGAAGGGCTCCTTGAAAGCCTTGTAATTTGAGTTCTTATTATGTCTATCCACCACAATGTCACCATAATCAATAAAGTCCTAGATTTTATGATGCAAGTTTATGTAGTTGCTAGTTTTTGTGACACTTATTTTGGTGGTATTCATAGAATGCAGTTTCATTCCACCATGGTGGCCGTGGTCATGGATCATAAGGACAAGAGTTGTCCAATGGTGAAATGAGCTTGTTTTGTAGCAAGGTCTTATAAACCACATCCAAAGGTTCACCAAGAGGTGTATACTCTCATTTTGGGCATGAGACCCAAGAATTCCTCAGTTTATTTCCAAACATCTTGTTCTTAGGAGGAGGTTTCTCAACATTCTTGGTTGCATTGAGATTATCTATGAGAATAAAGGCTACCTTAACAAGTTTAGGAGTGATGTTGACAACAAACCCATCTTGTACAATCTCTCAATTCTTGTTCACATTCTTGGGTTTGTCCTTGTTAGAGGTAGATCCTTGTTTTGTGTCCTTTTGAAGGGTAAGTTCACCCTTCTTGACCATGAAATCCTCTATGTGGATAGCTTGTGTGACCATGTTCTTGAAGGTGTGTGGACCTTAAAGTTTGACACTATACCCAAAATTAGGTAGGATATTATTAATGAAGATTTCAAGCTTCTTTGTTTCAGGAATCTTGCATGAATATTTAATATAAAGTTGTCTCCATCTCTGAAGGAATGTGAGGAAAAGTTCCCCAACCCTCTTTTTAAGATTACACAAATCTTGGATGTTAACAGGGTGTTGATTGTTGTGAGAATATTGCTGGACAAACAAGTTGGCAATTTTATCAAACATTTTTATACCAAGAGACAAGTGTGAAAACCACTCCATAGCCTAACCACCTAGACTTCTTGGGATTAGACACATGATATATGTCTAATTATGCATAAATTCCATAAACAAGGCCCCAAATTCCTATAAATGATCTTGGGGATTAGTAGTTCTAAAGTATTTGTCATACTTAGGTAACTCCACTACTCTTGGAAAAGGAGGCATGTCTATACTCTTGTCAAATGGGAATGGACAAAGAGCTTTGAAGGTGTATGTTTTTTCAGGTGTGTCTTTATCATGCATCATCTAGGCTAGTTGATTTTGCATTGTTTTTAGTTATTTTTGGAGTCTAGAAGTTTTAGTTTCTTCATTAGTTGTGATGATGGTTTCAACATTAAAATGATGGGTAAGCTTAGCTCCCTCTTGTGCAAGTTTGAGAAAGTATTTTTCTTTCTCTTCATTAAGTAGAATTTCCATAAATTTTGAAATATTTTTTCTTTGTGACACTTTTCTATGTGTTTAGGAAGTATTTCCACCTCTTCCTCATCTTCATAAGTGTAAGATTCTTTATGTTTCTTATTCCTAGGTTAATCTTGCTTTTTGTTGTGTTCACCATATTCAAGTTTGTGATCAGCCATTGTAGGAATGTGTTCAATTTCAGTATGTTGTGATTCATGAAAAAGAATTCAAATGTATTATTTGGAGATGTAGGACCTTTGCTAGTTTCAAGATCCTCTTGGTACAAGGGGTTCCTAGCTTGTCGTAAGTTGATAGAGAATATTCTCTAGACCTGAGGTGATCTAACAGGTGAATGAGATCATGAAGATTCCTTACTAGACAAATTGGACATAGACTATGTACAAATTGGAAGGTGACCTCTACCATGATTATGACCCCTAGCTTGACCTTGTCTAAGTCTAAGGAGATAAAACATGTTTCCACTTCTTTTTGCCACAGTCATAGGCAATGGAAAGAAGCAAAGACCTAGACAAGAATCACACTAGAATGTAGTCTCAAAAAATCAAGAAAAGAGTGTTGTATACTAAGGTACATGTAGTCTGAGTAAGGGCTAGGATAGCCAAAGATTATGAATATCATGACACAAAGTATAACAAGCACTAAAGGAAAGGAAAAAGATAACCAAGGAATGAGACTAGTCTAAGTGTAGATCACAAGTCATCAGCCAAGTAGGGTGCCACTATTTAGGACTATTTGCAGATAGAAAGAGGTATCAAGTTGTAGGAAAGGACCAGACTTAGGGCATGGATAGCTCTGATAGACCAAATTATCAATGTTAACTCAAGATTATGTGCAAAGATTCTCTAAGAACTGCATGAGAAACTACACCAAGGCATGCGAATACTTAGAACAACAAATTTAAACAAGGAAATTCACATGAGGACTCACATAGAGTTGCACAAGGAAGTATTATGCTGAGAAACAAAATAGGATTCTGACAAAAGAACAAAATTGCAAGATCTCATGTGCAGATTCTCACTGGGACATGTAGAGAACTTGGTAGGGTGGCACAAAGAAATGCCTACTTGCATGAGAGGATGTAGAGTCAAAAGGGACTTGCATTAAATCTAGTAAAACTAGGTGCAAAAATAGAGACCAGATTGACAACTAAAACTGGATTTTGAAGAGACTTCAAAGGTTTTAGACTATTCTAGATAGATTTTTGGTCAATTTTGATAGATTTTAGATAGATAGCAAGGTTAGTTTTAAATTTGTTAATAGCATTTAGTTTTTGAACAAGACAAGTATTTTCAAAGAGACATAAGAAGCAGTAGTCAAATACAATCCAATTGAGGGCAAAGCAACTTAGAGGGATGGGGGAGTCTTCACTTTTAGTTTTTTTAGATAGGTTTGGACATGTTTAAGAATTGATAACAAACACACTTTATCCCTAAAACCAAAAATGGTAGAGAAAACAAAACCTTTGTCCCACAACTTATGCACATGGTTGCACCTCACACAGTCGTGTCACCCCACTAGAGATCACCCATATTTTTGATGTATTCAAAGGGCTCAATAACATATACACTGAATGAACACCCTTGTGGTAGGGCTCAAGCATGTATACCACCTTCCAACACCTAGTAGCATGCCTATGGTGACTTCTATAGGAGAGATTCTTCCCCCTCCATGCATAAAGATTATGCCTCCTTTTAGAGGTGAATCGTGTAGCAACTAACTAAAATTTTTTACTTGGCTTCTATTTGTATTAATCCCCAGTGGCTCTACAAGTAGAGTTGAGAAAAACAACCCATGCTCACATCTAAAAGTGCACACACTTGGCTAGCAAGACTGGGACCTACATCGACCAGTGCAACAAATAGAGCCTCTTCTTGATATGTGATATCAAGAACGAAGAAGAGGAAATTAATACAGCTTTGGAGTCTTTTTCCCTACAAAGATTCTTTATTATAGTGAGTTGGAATCTTTGGAAAAAGGAGTGTGCTAACTTGGGTCATTCTTGGAGGTTAGATCACTCCAACAGACCCTCTAAGGGTTGACTCAAACTGGTGGTTTAGATCTAAGGGTCCAAGTTTCTAATTTCCCTCAAGGGGAAAGAGCATACTCCTCTACCTCATTTCCTTGCCCAAACACATAAGAGATGTTGAGTTAGCTTAATCAATCCCACCTTGGCCTATTCCAAGACTTTGATCCCCTAAAAGGAAATCATCATCTCTTCATTAAAGGCTTCATTTGGGAGAACCACTAACTTGCTTGCCTCCCTTGGATGCCATCTTTCAGAGGCTTCTAGGTTTCTAATTTACCATTGGTCATGACCTCCATGTGGTAAAGAGCATACTTCCCTATTCCCCTATCTTTCACCCTACAAAGTTCACAAGCCCTAATTATACTAGTGTGGAAAGCATGAAAAAGACACAATGTTTTATGTGGGTTTAAAATTGATCCTCGACATTTGTATCTTTGACAACATCCTGCAAACATATAGTTAGTTCATGTTTGATATGTTTTTATACAAGGAATCTTCATCAATCATCCTGAAAACCACCATAATGCTACAAGAAATTAGAAAGTTGAAAAAAAGTTCTTTAGAGAGAACATGTTAGTCAAATTGAATCATGAATTGAATTCTAAAAATTCTACATTTTTGCATGTGTTGTCCCAAGATTCTGCACAAAATCTTGCATAGGCTTGCATAAGAAAATGAGGTGTCATGTGAGAAATCATGCAATGGGGCACTTGAGAAGAAACAAGTGAAACCCTGAAATCTTTGCACAAAATCTAGAAATTTGTATGTGCAGGTACAACATAATTATTAAAATATCAAAAAATAAAGTAGATGAGGCCAAAAAAATTGATTTTCTGGTACCCCATGGTGGGCACTAGAAATGTATATGTTAAATTGGGGACCTTTGATCCTCACATACACTTCAACATAGTCCTTACCTACACGATCATCCTGGACTAAACATTGGATTGTTTATCCAAAAGATCCAATAGAAGGACCTGTTTCCTTCTAACTAGAAGGATTTTACCTATTTTCTCTTAGACTGAGAAGTGTGCAACCAAACCTTTTAGTACAAAGGATTTTATACAACTATATGATAATGCAATTAATCTAGATGAAAGATGTAGTGTAATCTAGGAATAAGAAAAAACCTTTAATCTATATGTATGAATTGTATTAAACTAGATGATATTGATGCTAAGTAATGAAAAGCTATGATAACATAAAACAAGTGAGTATGCAATTTGACATAAATTCGATGTAATTCAAATTCCAACCTTTGTAATGATGGATTAGAAGCCTTTTAAATAGAATTCCTAAAATCCATCAATGGTCAAGATTAATTGGGATGAACAGTCGAGATTAGAAATGAGATTTAGTTAGAATGGAAAGTTTCCTTATGAAAAGGAAGTTAATTGATTTCTTTTGAGTGGAATAAGGAATTAACTAATTTGATTCCTTTTTTTTATTCCAGTCAACTCAGAGTTTCCATTTTTGAACTGAAGAGAGAATATTGGGTAAGATATTTGATTTAAGGAAATTAAATATGACCTCATAATTGAGTATTCTAAATTGAATAATTAAATTCAACAATTAGCATGAGAATATTTTAATTAAATCAAGTATACTTAAATCCTTTGTACATTAGCTAAAGAAGTAATTTAATTTAATTTAAGTTTTTTTTTTTTTTAAAGAGGGGTAAACGCTTTGACCTGGAGCTATGAACCAGTGAGGCCACAAACGGGGGACCTCATCCCCATTAGATTTGAACCTTGATGGCAAGGATAACAACTCAATAACTTAACCATCGCAACATGTCACTATTGGCTAATTTAATTAAAGTATAAACAATTATAATTGTTTAATACAACTAAGCTTAATCAATACTTTAGGAATTAAATGAGTAATATGATTAATGTGGATTAGGGTTTCCTGCATTTGACAATTAAGTCAAGTAGTGAAAATCAAAATAAGAATTGCCTATTAAAATAGGACTTAGGAATAGTTGAATAAACCAAAGTTGGTTGATATGGCAATGAGCCAATTTTGGGGTATTACACTCCTGCATCTAACTAATATCCCTTTTCATCAATCTTGGATTACTAGTCATACCCTTCCAATACCCATGTTCCTCATAGTCCTTGTTATGGGCCAGGTAATACTAATTCCCCTCCATATTGTCTCTTTCATAATCTTCCTCCTTAAAACCTTTATCATCAACCCTCCCTTGAGAAAGCAGATTCTTACCTTTTTACTCCATCCTCTTGATCAAAATTTCATCATTAGAAGGAATGTTTGAAACCCTGTCAGTTTTCTTCCCCTTATTTTTTGTCGTAATACCAGCATTACCAGTGGTTTTCTTCCCTATACCCTCCTTTGTCTCCTCTTTACATTCTATTTCCATCTCAGAATCCACCTCCTTAGTCTTCCTTTTCTTTGTAGATGAGCTCTTGGGAGCAAGCTTATTCCTCTTCTTAACCTCCATCTCAGCATCTTCCTCCTCCATGTTCTCGTCGTTACCCTCATCCTATTCACTCCCCTTAGTGTCACACTCCAAAGTTTTCTTACTAAAATGGGGTCTATCCATTTTCTTGGTTTTAAGGAGATTCATAATCAAAATCATCAAGCCTTCATGGAAAGCATGGTCACCCTCAAGATTTTTCTTTATAGCCAAAATGGTGTCACCTAATGACTACCTAAGCTGGAAGGGGAGATTAAGTCTAACCCTATGCTTAAAATGGTTAACCAACATAAAATGATGCCCAAAAATCTTAGTAAAATATTCATCCAAGGTTAGGTATTCAATCACCATGAATATGATAAACCTCCAAGGATGAGAAATGGAACTAGGACTAAAATAGGCATGAGCAATTTTAACCAACTTGTTATGCTCTTTAGTCATCTCTGCAAACTCTTCAACAACATGATTCGACAACTTCCTATCCCTATAGAAATTGATACCCTCTATATCAAGACCAGTAGCTTCTGCTATAATGTCCTCCATGACATCCATTCTCTGATTTCCCACTAGAATACTACCATCTATCTAGGTCTTAATAAATTGGCAAGTAACAGAAAGATTTCTACCCTTTAACTTCTCCATAAAGCCTGTGAAATGCCCCTATTCCAAAATATCCCAAATATCCATCTTCTTCTTCCATTCCTTACAGGTTGCAGGCTTGGCCCTCTTTCTCCTACCTCCCATTTTCCTCAAACTACAATAGATTCTCAATAAGGAAAGCTTGGTGTTGATATCAAAAAAAATATTTATGTTATGTATAAAGACCCAAAATCTGTGTGGAAATCAATGAATAGACCCTTCAAAACTAATCATAGCTCACAACTCCCCATTCCTACCCAAATCATAATTATTCCTAAATATTGTGTTCATCATTATTAAAGCTTTTTTGCAAACTTCTAACCTTTTCATACTCTATAAAGGCTATCCCATCAGTAGGGATGTTGTCACCATGATTCCAAATTATCTTTGCATGACTATTGCATGCCACATTCACAACCCAATCAACAACTTGGTTTATTTCTCTATAGTTGTGAGTGATAACAAAATCCTCAAAAGAACTAATAAGATTAATATCCTTGCATATAATATTATGGATAGTCCAAGAGGGGTTATTAATTTTATTAAGATAATTAATAATATTAAGAGAATCCCCCTCAAGCCATATTTTCTTCAAATTCATACTCTCGGAAAAAAAAAGACCATGGAGAGTTGCACTAGCTTTCGCAACATGATTAGTTTGTTTCCCAATAAGTAGAGCCATAATACCCAAACTATTCCCATTCATATTTCTAATAATGACACAACTCGCAATCTTGGGTTACCCTTTGAGGCCCCATCAAAATTAATCTTACACCAGCCCTATGGTGGACAGTCCCACCTAGCCAAATTCCTAAGATTAATAACATTATGAGAGATTCTTAACCCTTCCAAATTCCAATTCTAAATCACTTTACCTTCCCATTCATTTTTTGTTTCATAACCTTTCCCTGAAATCAAAATATTCTCAATCATCAAATGCTTAATCTTATTGAATAACTAAATAGAATTAGTTTCTTATCTCTAAACACCTTATCATTTCTTTCCTTCCATACACCCTAGCAAATAAATGGGAGGATAAACTCCCATAACTTCATAATTAAGGTATTACAAGAAGGATAATTCCAAGCAAGGAATAACTCTTGAGTACTAAGGGGAAAACCTAGTATAAGAGCAATGAATAGTCAAATGATTGAACGACTCTTCCTATTCCTTGCAAAGATAACACTGACTGATGAGAAAGATACCTTTCTTCATTAAATTATTAGTGGTGAGAATTTTATCCTACAAAAGAAACCAAAAAAATCGAGCAAGGCACCTGATAGTCTTTGAAAACATTGCCACACAGAGAGGAAACACATAACTAATTTATGATAGTGGTCAAGATGGTTCATGTTTGTTTTAAATCTATTTTTTAGTGTCCATTTGATATTCTAGTGCATGATTCTATCCATTAGGATGGATAAGGTCATTCTTTGTGTGCATCATTTTTTTACACAAAAGGCTTGCATTTGTGCTCTAGACCACTATGCCATGATGGATTGCATTCCATTTTTCATATCAAGAAAAAGCTCTTATGACTTATAGTGTACCTTAAAAAAGAAAGATTTATCATTTACTAACTCTTCTTAGTCTAATTTCCTCTTTCTACTAATATTTCTTCTATCAGTCTTTCTCACCATTTTCTCTTTTTGAAAAATTGTCCTTCAGTCAATTTCTTACCCAATTTTTTTAGGGGGTATCCTACCTCCCTTCTATCAACTTATAGGGGCATTGATCTTTTATCTTTTTCATTTTTCTTTGACACAACACTCAGAATCACATTGTATCAAAGAGGCAAAAAATGTAGATGCTAAGAAATAGTTTGTGCCTACTCTTTCATCACCTTTACATCTTAACTTGTCCCATTTTTTTAATTTACTAACTTTGATCTTTGAGCCAGCTTTATCATCATTTAGACTTATTTCAAAATATTCTTTAAAAATGTTTTGACACATTTTTTATCATTTGTAAATGTTTTAAATCAAATGAAGATCATTTTCAAACCTTTTTGATGTCATCAAAATCAGCTTAATCAATCATCATGTCTTCATTCAATCCATGGCATTGTCAAGTCACTTAGTGCCTTGGAATTCTATCTCATCATCATTTTTTGTCAATCTAATCATTAACATTACCAATAACTTTAGTGATTAATCATGTATTTATCCAATCGATCTGATAGCATTGACTATGTCCATTAATATTATTTCAATGACTATTGATCAATCCTATGGAATTTTTAGAGTTCGTTAAATATCACATGTCATCAATCCATGTTGTGTGTCCTTGACATGTCATTGATGTAATTCCCCTCCTTTACTATCATTGTAGACTTCATTGTTAAAGTTCTATCCAACTCTTCTATGGATATGTTAGCCCTGAACAGATATTTGAAATATCATACTTTTATATATAGGGTAATTGATTATACCAAACAATATTGGTTACTTACTTACAATCATGACACTTTCATGTCTCTATTCAGTGATTTTGATTACCTTTGTAAATTACTCTTAGTTAGTAAATTTAATTATTTCCACAATGAAGTCATATGATATGCCTTTAAATGATAATGATGAGTTGTTTACATTAGCATATAATACTACCTATAGTCATCATTTATTGATTATAATTACACCATACTTCAATGTGTATGGTGTGCATGTCTATATTATATATCTATTTTACATGTTTGATGTGGTTAAGGGAGGGAGTTGTAGTCACATGCGAGTCAGGATCTACAGGATGTACCACTCCCCATCATTGCTCATGTATCTTAGATATATATGCACATGTACATGCTTATCTTTTTTTTTAGGTTGCAAGTACTAGGCATTGGCTTCCCTAAATTTCCAATATGAGCATGTCCTACTACAATAAGTCAATGGTAAGAATAGAGAGATAATGTTCAGGTCCAATCCTAGCCAAAGCTTAATTGTTTGTAAAAAGAAGGACAACATGTATCTAACTACCTACCCTTTTTGAAACCCATGAATATTTCTTTGTGTGTGTAGTTTGATTTTGACTTTGGTCAATTTTGTTTATATTACATTTATGAGGGTTTGACTACATGATCTTCTTGATAAATAATTTAATTATAATACTAGGATTAATCTTATGATGTTCAAATCATTAAATAGTATTTGATTTAGAAAGGAAATTGTTAAATGATATTTAATTAATTGGAAATTGAGTAAATGTGTTCATTCATTCAAAGACTTAAATTAAAAAGTTGAGTAAATGATAATTAAAATATTAATTTATTATAATTATTTAATTAATAATATAATAATAATTATTAATTACAATTATAAATTATATTTTTAAAAGTGCTTTACATAAATAATTAAGTGGAGAAGCAAAAATAAAAGGAATATTTAATTTAAAAGGGCTTTAAGTTTGTATGAAAGAATAAAATAATTTAAATAATTATATTTTATTAACAAATATGAATTTTGGAAAATTAGGGAATAGAAACCCTAGTTAGGGTTATGACTCTTTATTAGAGGGTTTGTAGTTCATTTTCCAACAAACAAGTTTTGGAAGAGCAATTTGGGAATTAAAGTTTAAAGAATCGTCGAAAGCTTAAGAGTATTTGGATTACATGTATTCACTAGATTATCTAGAATTTTAGCTATCATATTGAGGTAGGATTTGAGAACTCCTTTGTAGGAACTATTTTGGAATATATGCCTACCTCATGCCTACCATATTGCTGAAATTTATTTGTTGAAATTCATGGAATGAAATGTGTAGAATAATTCTTATTTGTAATTAAGAAACAAATTTTAATTCATCTGTTATTTGCAAACAGTTGTGAAATGTAAAATGTAGGATTATGCTACTGAAAATTGATTTTGAAAATCCAGATCTATGAAATTGGTGGAAATTCAATATTAATTTTTAGAGGAAAATGATTATTATCAGCTCGGGTTTGAACGAAATTATTTGAAAACTTCAACAAAAACCCATGTAAAGATTCATCAAACAATACGTATATTTGCCTCATATTTAAACATAATTGTTGGTTGAATATCTTTCTGAAAAAAAAAAGATGCATTCAAGCTAGAAGACTTATATTATGCTTGCATGTTTTAGAAGATCATAAACATGCCAAAAATAATAATTGCATACTTATTATTATTTTTAAAATATATGATTAAAATATATATAATTAATTTTAGAAATTTAAAAAATATTTTAAAATATTTGTTAACTATATTTTTTTATTAATTTTAAAAATTAAATAAATATTACTTATTTATTTGTAAAGTGTGTGTTAGTAGTAATATTTTCTTATGTCTAGTTATATATTTATTAATGCACATGGGAAATGTTTGTTTGTGTGTGTGTGTGTGTGTGTGTGTGTGTGTGTGTGTGTGTGTGTGTGTGTGTGTGAGAGAGAGAGAGAGAGAGAGAGAGAGAGAGAGAGAGAGAGAGAGAGAGATTCAATTACATTCTAAAAGAAGTTATGGCAGAGTTCACTATGTAATCATTAAGTTATGAATATTTAGTATTATGAGATAAATTATTATTTAATTTAATTAGAATTCGAATTTTAAGTTTGAGTTATTTGTAGTTGCATTATGAATAAAAAGAAAAGTAAATATTAATATTGGACTTGTATAAATTAAATTAGTATTTAAAAAATAAAATTGATATTAATATTTAATCTAACAATATAAGTCATTTATGATTTAATATTATTTAAATAATAACATGATAATAATTGCATGACAATTTATATACACAAAGAGATTTGACATTCAAATATTTATTTGTTTAAACATGTGTATTCTTACTTTATTGTTAAACACATCCTTATGGCTCAATCTAAATATAGAAAATGATGGAATCAAACCATATGACTGAAAACTATGTGTTTCTTATGCTTTGTTAAAAGTCTTCTGATATTTATTTTGTGATAATTTTACGTGACTTGTATAGTTGACCAAACTAGGATGTGCACCAGAGATTTTTGTGATTTCTTAAATTATGATGATTATTTGATTGAATGTCATGATGCATTTTATTATTCAAATTGAGATTAATGTTTATGGGTTTTATCTTTAATAAGCATTTGCATAATTTAGATTTTGATAACCAACTATTATTTTTGGGTTGTCTATTATGGAACCGAATTTAATCATTATGACTTTGTGGTATGGGACACAATTATGGTTTGTGAGCTTTGTGAAGGTTATCTAGGTGCATTTATGCAGAAGTGGCTTGCAATTGGGGTTGGGGCCCAAAGCAGATTCCAAGATAACTCATTGTAAGCACCACCTAGATCCAATGAGTGCTAAGTGTTCCATTTATTCTCATGAGAGTCACTACTCATGAAATGTGGGTCAATGAGTTTGACTCAAAAATCACACAGTTAAATCCTGATAGCAATATCACAACTCATTGTAAGTTATGTAATAAGTGATAACATAGTAATTAAAATATTTAAACACGCATTAAAAAATATAAGCTAGAGATTTTTCCTTGAGTACTTTTACAAGGTAAGGATGGGAATGGGATAATACCTAATGAGATGTATGACTACTTTTTCCTCATCTTCATGAGAGGGTATTCTAGGTGTGCATGTGTCACATTAAGGGTCTAGGTCTAGAGTGACAAATTCAAGATAACTCAACGCTTGAGGGTCTCGAGACTATTGAGAGACCAGCCTAGGGTAACTCAAGTAGTTTGACCATGTGATGAAACTCACTAATATGTAGCATGAGTCTCTTTCATGGTTTTTATATTTTCCTCTAGTTGTATATTTGTTGGATGTATTTATTATAAGTTATTGTTCATTTTTGGATATTAATTATTATGGGTGGTGGGTGTTATTAATGATAATTATTTATTTTTTGTTTATTAATCTTTTGACACTTGGCATTTGATTTGAAAGTAGTTTCCTTTTAGTGTTGTACTTCTTTGATTTGAATACTTTATTTATAATTGGTATTTTTTGTTGACTTTCCTCTATAGTGTTGGAATTGGTTGAGTATCTTTTTGACATCGGTTATCTTTCTCTATCAATAGTTTATGTACCCTTGAGGTCAATTTTTCTATTAGGGTTCTATTCTTAGGATTAATTTTATGGTTTGATATATGTGCATGGATTGTACATTATTTCCCCTACATGGTGGGAGTGGGATCCTAATTGGAGACCACATGATTAGGAGGTAGTGACTTCTTACTATTTGGGTCACCCTTAGATTGACCCAATATTGGAGTTCATTGATGCAGTTGCACCATTATCATTCTTATTCTTATCCTAGAGATTCTATGTGTTTGATGTATCTACATATAATGTACCTTAAATCCAAAGATCCTATGAGATGATGTATTGCTTATTGATGTTCTTGTATTTTTTATTACATACCCTATAGAGTTTGTAGTGGACGTGGTTATTTGGATGTGCTTCATTGTATCAATTATACTTATGTATCTTTTTATGAGATTATGTATCTATTATTTATTTATGACTATAGGCATTGTACTTAAGATAAAAACTAATTAATAAAACTTTCTTAAATGTGACTCACTATGAAGGAATTCTTGAGGAATAGAAATTGTTTCTGTAATTTCTTATGTGTTTATTGCTTCGGCATCATTATCTTATGTTGTATAAACTTTTTGCAAAAATTGGTATAACATTCTAACATTATAGGTTAATTAATCTTGGGTTCCCAAGTGAGGTGTTATATCTAATCCTAGTCAATCAATATGGCTTCATTTATCTAATTAATTTGATCATTTCTTTGGCTTTCATTCATCCAATTTTATCACATTGATCTACATTTTTTATCACAATCCTTTAGTAGGGTTATCCTTCATTTATTTCATCATTTTACTAATTTTCCTTATAGGGATAAATAACCCATGGTTTATCTCTATATCTTAATCATTTAATTTCATCCCCTTTTATTAATTATTCCTCTTTACCAAATTTATCAATTAATTAATGTTTATTAATTAATTATTCTATTTTCTTCAATTATAAGAGTTTCATATTTCCTAATTCCTCATTTCTTATTTCTCTAATTTATAATTTTCTATTTTCTAAATTTTCTAATTTCCTAATTCTTAATTTCCATTTGTGAAAGAATTGTGAGTTTTTAAAATTCAAATAAATCCAACTCTTAGATTCTTCCTATTTTTTAGCTTACATTCTCTTCACCTTCTATGCACCATTATTACACATTCTTCTTCCATTTTCCTTACACCTTTCTATATCATTTTCTTATGCTTGTTGTTATTTTCCATTTCATTACACAGTTTCAAAGTTTCACAACCCAACTATGACAATTTTTAATTTGCTTGTTTCATTTCTAGTTCTGGCATTTGGCTATAAAATCCTATAAATTGAGTCTCTTTTCTCTTTTTTGGTTAACCACATTATCCAAGTAGTCTTATCATTTTTCATCTGTCATCACATCATCTCGTCTTTTTTTCTTTCAAATTATAGGTGCACTTTTCCAATTTGGAGCTACGTCAACACTATTATGGAGAAGAAAGGAGAGCATATGAGATCAACTTGAACAGGGTTTCATTGTTTGATTCCTTTTGTTCAATTTTCTTGTATGTTAAGAATATATTATTTTTCACTTCCTTGAGGTTTTGAAGTTTCCTTTTTATGCAAATATACTCTTTTTCTAGTGATGCACTAAGATGCAATTTGTTGATGTTTTTTTTCTAAGAAGGCAGATTTTAAAGAATGTAATGCATATATGTTTGATTAGACTCATATTATGAAAGGTGTAGGTGGTTATTATATTTATCAAGAATAAAATGAAGATAATGGAGAAGTAGATCTTAAATAAGAACTTCTTTCTACCCTAGATGTGATCAATACTCTTACGAAAGAAATTAGAAAATGTAAGACAACTCTGCAAGACAACAATTAGGCTAACAAAGTGACTATGGAAAATCACAATGATTATATTTTTATTGTGAAAAAACTTCACTTTGTTCATAGTGAGTATTGTGGTGTTTGCAACTTCTCTCCAAAAGATATGTGATACGTTATTCTCAAACATAATTTCTCTAGCTACTTTAATTATTGAAACGTTCTTTCTCTTTTATCTATCATTCTACTACGAAGTCTTAGGGGATAAAATATGTCTCTTTATACCATTATCCTAAAAAAAAATTAAATTCATTTGAAGTAAATTATCAACCTCTATTTGATCTCAAACATTTAATCTTTAAACCAAATTCATTCTCAACTCTACTCTTAAATATCATGAATTTTTCAAAAGATTTAAATTTCTCTCTAAGAAATACAACTCATATCATTCTAGTAAAATTGTCAATATGAAGCATAAAATAACCTTCCACCATTAAAATATCTTGTTTTTATAGGATCACTTAGATCTATATGCACAATCTCTAAATTCACTTAAGTAGTAAACATCTTGCTTGGAAATAAACTTGTCTCTTGTTTTGCTAACACATAGTCTTTGCTAGTTATATTAGAAGGTTTCACAATATCAAGAAATTCTCTAACTATAAATCATTTACCACCAACCTTTACAATGTTATGAAAGTTAATATGACAAAATCCCTTATGCCATAGCCAATTATCATCTACTTTAGCAACCAAACATGTCATTTCGCTTGGGTTCAATGAAAATACATTACCTCTTGTTCTTGTACCAATAGCAATCAAAATGCCATTCTTATCCTTCATAAAGAAATTTTTCTCTATAAATTATAACTAATATCCCTTGTCATTTAGTTTTCAAACACTCAAAACATTATGTTTCAATCCATCCACAAAGTAAACATCCTCAATGTTAGTCTTCCCATCAAGAGTAATATATCACTTTCCTTTAATATGACATGTTTCATTATTTTCAACTCTAACTACTCTATATTCATTTCTATTGAATTCAAAAAACTTGTTCATATCTCAAGTCATATGAAGGGAAAAACCACTATCTATAATCCAATTAAACTTTTTCTTCTCAATCTATAACACTAAGACATATTCTTCTCTTCTTCTTCTTTTTTCTTTTTTAGGGCTCTCTTCTTTAATACAAAAAATCCTATCTTATCATCTTCATCATCACTATTGTCTAGTAAATTTATCATCTTCAAATCAAGTTCATCATCCTCATTAACAAAGAAACAATCTTTAGGTATTCTTGATTTGTAGGGCTTGCTAGGCTTATACACATTTTATCTCTTACACCATTTAGATGAATAATGAATAAGTTCTTTACATGTCCCAAAAAAAAAATTACCTTTATATTACCTTTAGATCACCTTAAAATATCTTATGTAATGTAATCCAATTTCATATACAATCTTTAAAGATTTTACCTCTATAAATTTTGATCTAGAATGAGCTAATAATAGTGCTTCCTTAGCAAGTGTATTCAACTTGAATATATCTTTATCACTTTTTTCAAAGGAGTCAATCTTACCTTCATCAACTATATGCTTCTCTTTCATTGTAATCAACCAAAAATTTGGACCCATACATAGCAAGTGAGTCTTCATATTTTATTTCCAACTATCATAATTAATTTTATCAAACTTTGAACTTTCTTTCATGAAATAAGCCATGCAAGTCTCCTCAAGCTATTAAACTTTTCCTTCAAGGACTTGCTGCTCTAATACCAATTTTTAAAAAGTAAAGTCCACCAAGGTAATTGATTTGGGGGGGGGGGAGGGGGGAGGTGTGGGGGTGAATCAGTTATGCGTTTAAATCAACTCTCAATATCCCTAATAATTCTAAAACATGTAAACAATAGATACAAAAGCTATATAAAGACAACCATGCATAATAACATGATATATTTCAACTAGAGAAGTTGTTGATTAGAGGGAAAACCCCAGTCAAAATTGTACCCACAAGATGATGTACTAATATAAAAGTTCCATATGAAAGGATGGAATCTATTAGGAGCCAAAAAAATACAATTGGTACATATGAGCCTCTATTAGGAGAGTTTGAATTACTATCAAGATATCCCTATCCTGTTAGGAGTTGTGATAACCCTATTAGGGTTTGAAAGGAGGATAGCTAAACCCGTTGTTCAACCTCAGACTATCTTCACAAAACAATCTTTAGGGTAACATTTCCAAGTTTTGAATTCACTAAACAAAAACTCCTTTTCCAATACAATGCTTTGAATCTCATCATACATCCTCAAAATCAATCTCTTCTTTTATTAAACATAAGTTATATCCAAATCTCACATTACATAATGATCTCACTAATGATTCCACACACTAACAACTAATTAAAAAATCTTTACTTTATATCGGTTCCTAATAACTAATCAATTCATCCTTGAGGCATTTCTAATTTACAATTAATAATATAGGACTACATTAAGATATAACAATATATGTTGCATTAAAAATAACACCTTTCATAAAGATTTTTTCAATAGTAGGCTTCTTGGGAAATATACACTAATTAGTCTCCAAAAATTAGCATATGATGAACATTTTATTCTACCACATTAACCATAGCATCATGAACGTGAATCCAATCATAATATAAGAGTGTTGAACAATATTCAACCTCACCAAAATGATACAATGCAAATACCAAAAACTCTCTTTGAGAACACTCTAGACAAAGCTTTCTGAAACTCATGCAAATATTCATAACTCTTTTTGTGAACATAGACATGGCATCACAATACACTACTAAATATACCTTTAGGTGCACATAACATAACTCTCTTACCATGAACCATGCCAAATGAATCTTTCTCTACAACTCTAGCTGAACTATCTAGAAAAATGATATTTTGACATCAATGAAAAATATTATCATGAATGCATGGCATAAGAATTAAATCATCTTAAGCATCTATATAACAATGTGATAGGCTCTCCCATACAACTACATCAAGCATCTATGCTCAACATTGGACTCTCTCTCTCTCTCTCTCTCTCTCTCTCTCTCTCTCTCTCTCTCACACACACACACACACACACACACACACACACACACACACACACACACACACACACACACACACACACACACACACACACACACACACACACACACACACACACACACACACACACACACACACACACAAACACACACACACAAAAAAAAAAGATAGGACCTAATATATCCTCCTTAATTCATGCAAGGACCAAGGTAGGATCTAATTTGTATGCACCCTCCATTTTATAGGTCTTATTTCCTAAACTTGCTCACCAACCCTATTTGCATTAGGGTCTTCTCTAGGCCACTACTCTAGCCTTTAGGGTTCTTCACTACCCTACCTTTATAGGATTCCTAACTTTAACCTCTTCTCCTCAATTTGTCAATAGCATCATTAGAACCAACTCAACCATAAACTTTCCCTTGGATGTCTTCTTGCATCCCTTATACTAAATAACCAAAATTTGGTATAAAAAAAAACATCCTTGGAGAGGAAGGCTTATTTATAAGATCTTGGGTCTGTTACAACAGCAAAAAACCTTACTTGCATTGAAATACATGTTGATTTCAAGATCTAGTACCAAATTGTCCTAATTTGGGCTATAAGGAATTAGGCCTACTTTCTTACTATTTGACCAATAACTCCAAATTTTGTCAAACAAGTTCAACTTCCTGCTACCCTTTATGGAGCCCTTCAATATTTTACTAGTCTCTACTCATCAAACTATTTGTGCAATAGAGTGCTATATTTTAGCCTAAAAATAAGGGTTTTAAGGAATTTGAATAATCTACACAACGGTTAACTTTTTTACCTTCCAAAACTCATCACCAGAACTTATCCTTGGGAATGGGGCCTTCTAACACTTCTTTCTTCCTCTCCAAATGCTCAAATTGAAGCATCCAATGCATTCAATGCACTAAAAGACTCTTGTAGTTCTTTGTGATCCCTAGCCATGCCTTACTGGCTCATCTAGGGCATCACTACAAAAATAGGTAACCACATTTCCAGGGCCCAAATTTCTCCTCACATATGGTAAAAGGAATCATATCACCAATTCCAAGAGCTCATATAGATGCCAAGGTGGAATGGTGAGTTATGACCCCATTTACACAAACTGCCTGGTTCATACCAATGATAATGCACAAAATAAAAGAATTTACAAAAGTAACAAAAATGAACCAAACAGACTAACTAGACATGCATAGAATCTACTAATTACAAGGACTGTCTCATTCACAAGCCATAGTGTTGAGTGCAATTTTTTGAGATACCATTAACAAGAAAATACATCAAAATGCTTAGAAAACTTGCTCATTCATAAGTTACTCTTCCTCCAAAACTACCTCTAACCCCTATGATAGTTTGGAGGAAGTCTTATATAGGTCTATCACCTATAATCCAACCACTTATATTTGGTTACACAACCATCTGAATGAAGTTACTCTTTTGCAAGTAAAGTTGTCATGACAAGTTTTGCAATTTTGTAAAATTGTCAAGCAACTTTACAATTTTTTGTCCTAGTTAGGCCAAACTTGATTTAAATCCCATGAAACTCCACCAATTTCCTATTTATGCCACTTATGACATGAGAATACAATTCCACCCCTTATTTTCCTAATCTATTCCTCTAGATGCACAATTTCAATTCTCATCAACAATGACAACAATTTGACTACACTAAGCAACTTGGATGACTAGGTGGTAATGAAGACCCAATTAGACCTCATAATGGCTAAGTCATATCCTAGGACTCTATATCCCTCTCTATTCCACTAGTGACTTGGATAAGGCCACTACAAGCCAAAACTCAACTAGGAACCCTAGGTTGTTAGTTAGCCTTGCCTAGGTGCTCTTGCACCATGCTCCCCACAGGAGTAAATCATGTCACTCGTGTAGACATTATATCATAAACTATTCACATATTCATGAAATCTATATGAGAAATCCATTTTTCCTTTGACTCTGGCTTACTCTTCCACTTGATGAGGTTTTCAATGTACACCTTGTGCCTAGTAGTCTTTTTGACTCTTGAATCCAATACCTTCTCTTCCTCTAGTTGTATCTTGGGAGGTAGAAAATTAGATTTTAAATCCTTGATAGCATCTTGTATTTTCTCATCTACTTCACTTAGAGGCCCCTTGAAATTGGTTAGGTCTACTACATTGAAGATAGGTGAGATGTTCAAGTCACTAGAAAGATCCATATTATATGCATTGGCTCTATATTTAGCCATGATCTTGTAGGGTACCACTCTCTTAATCTATAGTTTGGTCGGTACTCCCCTCTACAATCTAGAATTCTTCAAATGTACCATAACATAGTCACCTACTACAAATTGAATATCCCCTCTCTTCTCATCCACTTTAGCCTTCAACTTTTGTATAGTTTCTTGTATAGTCTTCTTAACCTATTATTGAATCTCCTTCATGGTTTGAGTGAAGTATTTAGCATTTTCACTCATATATTTCATAGCTACAAGGTCCCTAAGTTCACACATAACCCTTGGATGCATCCCATAAACAATCTCAAATAGGCTCCTACATGTTGTCCTATTCACACTACCATCATATGTATATTCTACTTGAGGAATGATCACATCCTATGTCTAACCATATTCCTTAGTTAGGAACCTTAATAAGTTACTTAGTGTCCTATTGACTAACTCAATTTGACCATTAGTTTGAGGAATGTAAGCTAATCCAAAAGATAGGTTAGTTCCCAACCTACTCTACAAGGTTTTTCAAAAATATCTCATAAACTTGACATCCCTATCTAACACAATGATTAGGGTAGTCCATAGATCCTCACAATCCCCTTTAAGAATAGATGTTTTATATCATGAGTAATCTTAAAAGGTATGAAGTGTCCATCTTGCTAAATTTGTCTACCACTACATAGATGCTATCACAATATTGTTTTGTCTTGGGTAGTCTAATAATGAAGTCCATGCTAACACACTCCCATGGTCTGCTAGGGATTGGTAAATGTTGGTATAACCCTGCATTACTAATTCCTCCTTTTTCCTTCATGCACACTGCACACTGCTCAATATTCTTGTCACATCCCTTGACAACTTCGGCCAAAGTAGAACCTTTGAACTAGCTCTAAGATCTTATTGATGCTAAAATGTCCTCTTAGAATTTCATTATGCTTTTCTTGGATAAGGTTATCCCTCATAGAAATTTTAGGAACACATAACTAGTTCCTTTTGAACAACAATCCACTCTACAATGTATAAACATCAAAAGAGCTATGAAAATGATATTAAAACTCAGAGTATACCTTGTGGGCTTTAACAAAGTCTACACAAGGGTTAAATTTTTTTCCTTAAAAAAATTATAACCCAAAATTCTCCTTGGGCATTGGGCCTCCTCACACTTCTTTCTTCCTCTCCAAATGCACAAGTCGAAGCATCCAATCCATTCAATGCACTTAAAGACTCTTGTCATGCTCTATGTTCCTTAGCCATGTCCTACTGGTTCACCTAGGTCATCACTACAAAAATAGGTAACCACCTTTCCAAGGGCCAAATTTCTTGTCACATATGGTATAAGGAGTCATATCACCAATTCTAATAGCCAATATAGATGCCAAGGTCGAATGGTGAGTTATGACCCCATTTACACAAACTGTCTAGTTTAGACCAGAGATAGTGCACAAAATGAAAAAATTACCAAAGTAATAAAATGAAGGAAACATAATAACTAAAAACAAAAAAAATCTACTAATTATAAGGACTACCTCATTCACAAGATACAGTGTTGAGTTCAATTTGCCAAGACTCCATTAACAAGAAAATATATCAAAATGCTTGTTCATTCATAAGTTACTCTTCCTCCAAAACTACCTCTAACCCCTGTGGTATGTTAGGGGAGGCCTTATATAGTTCGATCACCTTTGATATGACCTCTTAGAGGTGGTTACACAACCATCTGGATGGAGTTTCTCTTTTGGCAAAAAAGTTGTCATGACAATTTTTGCAATTTTGCAAAATTGTCAAGCAACTTTACAATTTTTGTCCTAGTTAGGCCAAACTTGGTCCAAATTGCATGAAACTCCACCAAGTTCCTAGTTATGTCACTTATGACATGAGAACATCATCCCACCCCTTATTTTCCTAATCTAGCCCTCTAGATACACAATTTCCATTCTCATCAACAATGACAACAATTTAACTACACTAAGCAACTTGGATGACTAGGTGGTAATGGAAACCCAATTAGACCTCCTAATGGCTAGGTCATACTCTAGGACTCTCTATTCCTCTTTATTCCACTAGTGGCTTGGATAAGGCCACTACAAGCCAAAACTCAACTAGGAACCCTAGGTTGTTAGTTAGCCTTACCTAGGTGCTCCTGCACCAAGTCGTCCACAAATCCAAAACTGACAACTCAAGAAATCTTGTGAGTTGTAGTTTCTAGATTTGTAATTATTTTCTCTCCCACATATAAATATATAAAAAAATTGTGTTGGTGGGTATCTATAAAGGAGTTTTTCTTGGTCAATCCCCATTTTTGGTGATTTCCACCTTGAGTAGTTATTAGGAATAATATCCTGTGTATTTGTGTATGTTTGTAATCCTATATTTGTAGATCTAGAATGTAAAAATGCTAACAATCTACCTTATGAGTGAAACCCTAGCATGAAAGTATGGATGTATGTGAATGCATATAAATGTATGAAGGTGTAAAGAATCATATGTGAAGAATGATGTAGAAGTCATACCAAACCCCCAAGGCTAATGTAATCTAACCATATTTGTGATCCTTTTGCAACTGCATGATTGATATATTCACCTTGAATTCTTGAATGAAGAATAGCCTTGCTTAGAAATGAAGAATATGAAAATAGCCCTATTTCCACCTTACAATTGCTCAAAGTCAGATAGGGGTGTCCACACTTGGTTGCTCATTGCTCCTCAAATCCTCTTGTTATAATTTTATCACAAAATGAGGGATTGGATCCCTTTTTAGTGAATTTTCTAAATAATCATGAAATTACAGCATAAGGGGCAACTGCAGAAGTGGTATTTTAATGGGAGTGTTAAACACTACAAGTCCCAAATCACTAGAAGCACCAAGACTAGTTCAACCTAGGTTGACCTAGTCTAGACCAAGTTAACTTGGGTCAACCTAGTCTAGACCAGGTTGACCTGGGCTAACCTAATATAAAAGGTTTACCTTCAGGGTTTCCCTATCCAAATTTTAGACTTGCAAAGTTTTGTGGATGAAATGTGTATCTTAGAGTGTGATTTAGAGATCCAATATAGGGTTTTTAGGTCCTTAAAAGAGGGGATACTCATAGATTGGGTCCTAATTTATTGATTTTGTAAAGGATGAAGGGAATCAAGGAGGATCAAATAGGTCCTACCTTATTTTTACTAAGAGTAAGAAGGGAGAAGATGTGAGGTGTGTGTTAAAGGTAAAAATATGAAATGCAAACACACTAAGGAGGAGATAAAAGCTCTTAAATCCAAGTGCATCAAATTTAAGATGGAGCATTCAGCCCCCACTTAAGTGGGATATAACACTATGTGCATATGCAAGATAAAGACAGAAACATTATCATAGCTTGTAAAAAGGATATAGAAAAGTCCACATGCACAAATCGTATAAGAAAAAAATTGTAACTACTTCCTACAAAACCACGGGTCAGTGATAATCTAAAAAGTCACCTAGGACTTACTATAGAAAGATGGTGAAGCTCACAAATAATTGTGCCCTCTTGTTTTTGTTTTCTCATTAGAAAATGTGTAACAAGGGATCATGCTAAATGTAACAAACTATGAATAGGAATTTACAAAAAGAATCCCTTAAAGCACTATCAAATTAGCTCTTAATACTTCTCCAAGAATGTAGGTAACTAAATCATGATTTTGATGCATGTAATGGAAAGGAAATAGGAGCTACATTACTTAAGATATTATGGAATGAGTCAATGCATGTAAATTAGGGTTTTTTTAAACATATTCAAAATTTAACCTAAAATAATGTTATATAAGTGCAAGTTACCTTGCAAAAAGCTCATTTGTTACCTTATGCTTGAAGGAGAGAAGAAAAAGAAGGAAGAGATATGTCAAAGATGAAGCCACTACATCCAATATGGATGGAGGTGCTCTGATAAGACATACTAGATGGCATCGTGTTGGAGGAGGTAAGCATCAAACCCATATTTTTATTATCCTATATATTTCTACTTTCCATAGTTATAGAATATAGCTATCTAGGTGATCTATAGGGTCCCTAAGAGGATGTTGACCTTGTCCTAGTTTAGGTCAACCTAGTCCATAGGGATTCTAAGATGTCCCAAGGGCATGTCATCCTATCCCAGAGGTAGATCAACCTAGTCCCCTAGGAGGTCAACTAGTCTTGGGTAAGTTGACTTAGTTCCCCAAGAGCTTGACCTAGTCCAGAGGTAGACTAGGTGGTCATCAAAATGATATGACATCTGAGAGCATTATATGTCAAATGTGATTATCTATATCCAAGAACACATTGAGGATCTTAGAGTAGCAGAGATATAAATACTTAAGGATAAAGGGTTGCACTGGGTAGCACAATAGGCACATGTGAGATTCCACAGAGGTATTTTGTTAGCATTGATGGAGAGATGGGATGAGAACATATGTTCCTTCCACTTACCATTGGGAGAGATGATAGTCACATTAGAGGATGTCTACTAGATCTTATGCCTACTAGTTTGGGGACTTATAGTGAAACCCCAAGGATGGAGATCACATAGAGAGATTGAGATAGATCTTGAGTACTAGATGGGTATGTCATACAGAGAGAGACAAAGACCATACTAGGTGTGTCTAATAAGCATCATCATTGGATGTTCTTAGGAAAATTATGCTATACATTATGACCATCATACCTGATACAAAGTGTCTGGTATTCTAAACCCCTCTAGTACATATAATCATGCATATGAAGAGAGAGGTGATAGTATATGCATGGGGATGGAGCATGATAGTGCCTATATACTATGAGATAGGGATGTTTATGAGATATTAGTGAGCTAGACTTATGACATGTATACTCTTATAAGTGTGGGCCTTTGAGAACTTCTAATGCACGAGGACATCAAGGTTATTGACTAAGATTCTAATAGAGTCACTGAGAGTGTATCCTTACTCATTGAGTCATCCCTAGTAGTTTGGAGATATATGATACTAGAGGATTAGATTTGAGTAGTTACACTAGTAATGTTATATAGAGACCCTACAAACTTATGATAGCATGACCAAACTCAGCAATATTGTTGAGGTGGATGTAGAGAAAGAGGGTTTTAGAGGGAAGGAATGAGTACATAGTGTGCCCTACTATTCTGATAGAGTGATGAGGTAGTTTTGTCTTTAGCAAGATGCACAACCTCCCATGCCTTGATATCTATATGGAGCTAAGTACATGGATATTCCTAGGACTTGAAAATGATTAACTATAGATGATGTGACTATGAAAAATACCAAGGGTCTAGAGCATATAGAGTTTCCCCCTACATTGGACAATGCAGGAGTATCTAAACACTACCTATGGTATTTTAGTGTGTATGTTGTGAGAGCTATATTCCTACATGGGTACCTTATAGGTGATCAAAGTCCATATCATAGAGTACCATGAGGAGATGGTGATGATGAGGAGGAGGAGGAGGATGATGATGGTGATCCTCCACTAGAGGGAGATCCAATAGAGGATGAGGAAAATACACCAATAGTAGATGGGAGACCACAAGAGAGGGTGGCATCTCTTATAGTAGCCAGACCACTACAGTCATGCACACCATGAGATTATATCAAGATAAATCCCCCTAGGAGAAGACATGCAAAGTGTGGAGATTCAATTAATCCACCACAAGCTACCCATCTCTAAGATATAGATCCTAGGTTCCATGCAGGAGATCCAGGTATGAAAAAGAGATAGAATAAATGCATAAATAATGATATCAAATATATGACTGATAAAAATTTTAACTTATGCTTCTAGTATGGAGGAGTGAAGATTCTTAGTGAGAGATATCCTAATAGGACATACATACAAAATTAAGTATTCCATCCACTTTACAGATCTAGTACACAAGGATATGAGACCCTGGATGCCATTCATCTTTACACCTACAGTAGTGAAACCACAATTGATGCAAGTACAACTAGACCAACAAGGACATGAGCTACCAGAGCTACATGAGTACTGTCATATATTTAATAGTTGATTAGAGAGGAGTACCTCTAGGAGTCACACATATTTATCCACAACTCAAAGGATATCCCCATCATCACATCATATATGAGATAGATTTGGGTCTCATCATTGTATTGATGAGAGTTGATTATACCTATTTTGATATTGGGCACATTTTGTATTGAGTGCCTACTTATGCATATCAAAAAAGAAAATTATGATAACATATATATGATTAACATATTTTGATGTTTCATTACTTGATTAGTTTTTAAAACTAATTATAGTGAAAATAAAAGAAAACATGTGAAATGAATGAATGATTATAAATAATATTGTTGTAAATGCATAATATTAATAGGTTTCTTAAAAGGCACACCATTCATACCAGAAATCCTATATGTACTAGATCCATATACCTTTGTGAAAATATAAGGACCTAACTAGTAGGATTGAATTTCCCTTTTCACCTAGTAAGGCATTTACATTCCTTTGATTCTTGTAAAGAACTAAATATCCTACTAAAAAAGAGTGTTCACTTACTTTACAATTGTATCTTTTGTTCACCATTTTATGATAAGTCTACTAGAAATACAATAGGGGAAGTAAACTCTAAAAGTGGGGGAGGAGGGGGGTGAATCAATCATTCTAAACTTTAACCATAAAATCATTCATCTCACAATTTACGTGTAAACTAAAATAGCTAGCTAAACATACTCATCCATAGCATGAAATCAAATAAACATACAACAATTATATGACACAAGATATTTGGATACCTAGAAACCCTCCAATGAGGAGGTAAAACTAGGGTGGGGATGACACCCATAAATCTTCACTACTATAGTTGTAAAGTGTATCTAATGAAGGTTACAATGTTTGATCATAAACTATCATCTACCTTGTGAAAGGTCTTCCTTGTTAAAAGCTTGCAAGATTGTTAGATCTTACCCTATTAGAAGTGTGTCTAATTAAATGGTTTTAATTTACAATAAAGTAAGCACCTTGTTAAAGAATTTACAATAGCCTTTTAGGTCTACTTTGTTAAGAGATTTAACTGATTCACCTATTAGAATGTCTCAGTACTGATCCTACAGTTAGCACTCTATTGTTAGATAATAAATCACCTCTTTTCATGTATCTTTGATCCTCTCTAATCAAATGTATTACTTCTATCCTTTAACTCCTTTCCTTTGTTATCTTCTAATTGATTCTACAATTCATATTTTAATTCACAACTCCTAGCCACCATAAATGCACTATTTGTGCATGAAAACTTCTCTCTTTTCTCATACAATGTTTTAGGGTCCACCTTCCTTAAGAAGACCTAGGTGACTTAGGGTTAGGTATGAATCAACGATTGTGATTCACTTATTTTTCTACTTAATCCATCCCTTTAACTAATTGGTTGAATGTAATGCATAAGGATCCTCAATATAGATTTGTTCTTATCATCTATAATTGTAAAACAATCCTTAAGTCGACTAAAAAATGGTTTATATAGAAGTTTGTGCCATTACAAAAAACTATGTCCAAAATTTTTTTACTCGGCACTTGAAGTCTCTAATGCTCAGCATCCATTATATCTTTAATGTTGTAACTCAAACTCTAAATGAGTTAGCATCCATTGATCACTCGGCATATGAATCACTTGGCATCAACTACCTACTTGGCACTTGAGTGACTTGGCAATTACTAGGTACTTGGCACATATTGTATATCTCACTCGGCATACACTATCTAACAACTTATGCTTGGCATACATTACTTGTTTGAAATGAACTAAGTTATATCTTGTAAATGACTTAAGTGTATTGTCACTCATATGTCAAAACCAATCTAAGATTAATAATCTCCTCATTTGACATGAGTGGCAAAAACACTTGGTCATGCATGAATAACCTTAACTCATGAGGATAACTCAAATAATCTCTATTTGCTACTTTAAAATATTGCAACACTTGTGACTTATTAGTCATACCTCAAAATTTTATAACTCCCCTTGAGTTGATTGTCCTTTTATGAATCTAAATACTCCTGTTGAGTAAATATGTAGTATTGTTGTGTTGGCTTTGTTTCTATACTAACTCCCCCTTATTTTGGTCTTCATTCATTCTCTTTTGTATCAGTCAAAATTCATTCTCCCCCTTTTTGACACTTATGTCATGGGTGGTATACAAATAATGTGTCTATCCAAGAATGATTTATGGACCTCTATTATGAGCTTTAGTGATGCATCCTAGTTGTCACATGCTACCTCTTGATATTTGATTTGAATAGCTAACTTAGTAGCAAGTTTAACTAGGTCTTCATGAGTAGAAAGATGGGGATCTTTCTTCATCAATGTTTCTACAAAGGCTAGTTCCTTGTGCAACACTTCCATGTGAGGGGTCAACATGGAATCGGCATTGATCGGTGTAGCCTAAATGTTGGCATCTTGAGCTTGTAAAGTTGCTAACTAACCTTGTGTTGATAGTAAATTTATAAAATGAGACTAACTTTGACTAGGAGATTATTGTAGGAGTTTACCTATTGACTACAAATCTCCCTCTAGGTGGTCAATGTGTCTCTACAATTCTTGTGTGAACAAAGTTACATCACACAACTTGGTGTAAAGAGAGAAAATTTTCTCCAACACTTTCTTCACACCATCAATTTTGGTTGCTAACTTGACCTAACTAAGTGCAATGACACTAGATATCTTTTTAGTTACCTTGGCTTGGAATTTCTTCTTAGACCATTCCAATAATTTGACATTTGTGTCTTGGTATTCATCATTTACCTTCTCCACAATATTTTCCAATTACTCAATGATTGAATTTTCTTCATCAAGTGTAGGTAGGCTAAATGCAAAAAGAAATATGGCCTTGATATCATGTAATGCTTGTTTCTACCTATGCTCCCTTCTGAGAAGTTCTTGGTGTTTCTTTCTAGCTAAAGCATCCTGTAGTATGCCCATTTTCTCTATGGTGATTGATGCTAGATCAAAATTTTGTAGTTTAATCACCTCATCTAATTTTATATCACCATAAGATGTAACCTCATCAACCTTAGATCTACTAGGATTTGACCTTGATGAGTGAAATGGTGTAGCTTCTACACTTGGCCTATGAAGTTCTTGACTAGGAATAGGAAGCAGTATCTAGTAGGGTAACTAGTGTCTAAATTGCTATCACTTCCTATGGCTTTGTAGTTAAGACTGAATATTCAGTCCTATCCTACTCCTTCTCTATGATCTCTATATCATCTCGTGCTTGTGTTGGAGGTGGAGGACTAACTTCTTGACCTTTTTGGACTAGTGTCTCATCTTTCTCAACTGTTGAAACTTCATGCACTAAAAAATTTTGCACCAATGTGCTCATGCGATGACATTGTATCCTTCCTTTGATATACTAAAAAAGGAATTATAGATTGAACTTATGTAGATTGATGGGGGAAAATAGATCATTCTTGAGTTTTCTCCCCTACAAATGCCAATTCTACCTTCTCAATCTCATCCACACTCACTAATATAGGATGGTTGCATAGTTTTTCCGTGGTGGTGGTATCAATCAATATCTTCTTCATATCCTCCTCTATTAAGGTATTGTTGTTCTAAGTGGTGTTATCAGAGACATCCTTGATCTTTACTATTTCTGCTTATTGATCTGCTTTGTTCACATGAGGGGACTAGCACTCAACATATGTACCTCTAGTACATTCTAATCTTGTTGTTGCTCTTCCTCAACTGTAGCCTCTAAATATGCTTCTTTTAGAGTGCATCCCTCATGTCCTTCCCTTAAAAATTCATCCTGTGTTACCTCAACTACCTCTTGTTTGACTTATTCTTCATGTACTTCCACAAGTGTCTATTTGTTTAACTCATCTATTGTTACCCCATATATCACTTTCGATAGCTATGTGGTCTTTTGGACAACATCTTTAATATTATTCTATAAAATGTTAAAGGCTCTATATTTTGGAGAAAATCTCCCCTTATACTTATTAATGTCCTTTTCTCTCTGGTATTCCTTGCAATTGAGAGAGACTATTGCCACCTTTGCTCAACTCTGTCATATAGACTTTTGGGTAAAGAGTTTGAAATCTCAATTGGAGTTTTCATAAAAATTTCTATCATGGCATACACAAATTCTTCCACTTTATTCATTTCTACCTTTTGAAGTTTATCAAATTCAACATGTGTGAACCTTGATAAATTAGCATCATTCTTGATATTATCACACAAGTTGTCCAAATCAGAAGAGGGGTTGTAGCTTACCACTTTGAATTGGTTGTCATCATCTAACTTAGTCCTCTCCTCATTTGATTCAACTAGAACTATATATTTCCCTCATTTTCCTCTGCTAAGGTTCATCTTCCTTGCTAGTTGTTATAGCTCTCTTTCCTTTAGGCTTCTCAACTTATTGAGTCTTCTTAGTAGTAGCTCTTGTGCTATCCTTGGTGACAAGAACTATAGGATTTTTTATTGAAGGTTTCAAAACTTTCTTGCATTTTCTTTCTATTGGCTTCTTTTCTTTTCTCTTTTTCTTTTTTGTAGTGATAGGTGCTTCATTGGCTTCTTCTCGCTTGACACCTTCATCAAATTTTGCTTCTTCTTCTCCTTGGTCCTCTCCATGACCCTGTGTGAGAGCAAGTGGTCCTTGGGTAGGTGTATCTTCTTCATCATCTTCACTATCCTCTCTTCTTCATCTCCTTGTACCTCTTCACCAAATTGTTCCTTGAGTTTTTTCACAATTTTTTTCTTCTTCCTCATCATAGAAGTTGTCTTCAAGTCCATTGTGATTTTGGGCTTGGCTACATCATAGTTTCCAAATATAGTATCCTTCTTATCTACTTCCTCTACCAGTAAAGCAATGATGGCTACAGATGCCTCATCTACATTAATTTCATAAGGTAATGGCCTAAGCCATCTAACCCTTGGAACAATATCTTGAACATAAGTGAAATAAACATCAACTAGAAAACAAATATCATTGTAATGTTTCTCTACTAGTGACACTAGTATTCTCATTCTTTGTTTCATTGACTTCTCAAAGTCTTCAAAATAACTTTTCATTATAGTCTCAAAATTATCTCCAAGTTGCTTTATGTATTCTCCAATCTACACTTTAATAGACCTATTGGTTTTCCAAGCAACTTTGACAAATCAAGGAAAAGTGTTCTGCAAATAGAAAAATATACAAACAAGTATTGAACCAAATTTGCATTGTGCACTTTTTTTCTTTCTTATGGCTCCCAAGTTTTCTAATAAATATTGGAGTTGTAACTCAACAAGGTCATAAGAATGGTCCTTCTTTACTATCTTATAGCCTAAATCCAAAGCTATATATGGTACACTATTCAATCTATTATATTGAAAGAACTTATGTGCAATGACTCTAATTACGAATGCAATTAGGGGATCGATGATTGTATCTATGGTCATCCCTCTCTTGTTCCATACTTCCCCTGTATTCTTCCCAATTACCTCTTTTGCATAACTCCTTATAGTATTTGTTATGTCTAGGGTAGGATACCTTGTTACTCTTTAAACAATCCTCTTTTTGATCTTGATAGAGCTGTCTTCTAACCACATATATTTTTTATGTATTCTGCTAAGAACTATCTTAATCCACTCTATCTTAAATATATTAGGAAAATCTAGGGCATGGGTTAACCCTTTTCTCTCTACAATTTTGTTTTCCTCTTTCAATACTCCATTTTCACACAATTTTCTATACAAATATCTAATTTCCATGTCTCCTATACTCCCTACCTTAAAAGTGTAGCAACACCTTACATCTTGTATCATTAAAACTTGTGGCAGTATCATAGATAACACACTAGGCAGCTCCCCTTTCTATGCAATATCAAGAATTGCCAAAAAAATGTAGTTGTTTAATCTTATTACTAATCAATTGTACATTTAAAATTTCTCTTCCTTCCTTAACCACATCATAAAAAGAGCTAGATGTCATTAAAACTATCTAAGGTTTGCATAAATTTAAATAGTGTAGCTCAACACACAATAAATACCTTGAAAATCTAACATTTGGTGATGAGTAGCAGTTGAATTTAGTATGAAAATTCTTGAATCAATTTATCTAATTTTCATAATGCTCTTTGTGCTCTCTTCAATCTTGAATGATTGTGAATGAGTCAAAAAATGACCATATAGCCCTTGAAACTTTGTAATAAATTCTTAGTGGTTACACATCTTTAAGCTCAGCTTCAATAGAAATTTTGACTCACTTGGTTTCCATGTAATTTCTACCATGCTCAATAAACACAAAAATCTTGGCCAATACTATCACTTTTGATAGCTTGACATCAACTAAACTTTCACTTGGCAACAATAGTTAAACTTTTCATGCTTGACAGTAATATCAAAACTTATAGATTTCTTCTAAGTTCTAACCAATACATTGCATCTTACTTCATGCATCTATGATCTTTTTAGAATTGATTCCCAAGAACTAATGTATAATTGAACTTTGAAATATCAATCCCATAGATAGATCTTGATTTCCTTGTTGGGGGTGTTGTGATCACCTAATCCATTGGATGAAGTGATCCCATCTAAACTTGATGTGTTGCAATCTTCCTTTTTCTTCCATGTCTTGTTCATCTATACTTTGACTTCTTCAACATCAACCTTACCTTTTCCTTTATTGATGCAAGAGAATCCTAGGTTGCATTTCTATCCTACATATTTCTCTTCTTTCTTATTTCTATTGAGTTGCAATGTCTTGCATTGCCAAGTATCTATGTTGGTGTCAAGTTGCAGCGGTTGCTTAGTTCATAGTTCTTTCCAAGTTTCCTTTGTTACTGAGTCTTCTTTGGTTTCTGAGTCATCCTATGGTTACTGAGTATTTATTTGGTTTTCAAGCTCTCCTTGCTTACCAAGTTATCTTTTGGTCACTAAGTTCATTTGTGTGCTAAGTTCCTTTAGGTGTCAAGCTTGTTTGGATGTTGAGTGCTTTTGATTGTCAAGCATTGCTAAGTTTTCCAAGTTGCAACATTTTGCTTGGTCTTTGTTTGCCGAGTTATTTTTTTGCAATTTCTTGTTGGAGCCAACCTTTGCATTTAATTTAGTGATAGATTTCTTTTGTGAGCTAATTTGTGTCTTATCCTAGCATTTAATATGAGAGTTTATTTTGGTTGTATTTAAAATAGGTTGACTTGTGGTTGTGCATGTATTTAAAGAGGTCTTTGGTGGAGATTTAGAGGATAGAATTTTATAAGAGAGAAACATAGTAGGAGTTAAAGAAATACTGAGGTGCAAAGTTTGATTATTGAAGTTTGAATTTTATTGTAACATAGTTGTAACTTAGAAGGTCTTGCATCTAGGCATGTATTTGATTAGTTGATGAATATATGAAGGCATTTTGTTACTCTATATCCTAATTTATTTGTACTTGTGTTGTTTTTTCCACTATTTTTACTCTACATAGGAGGTCCAAATAGTTGTGTGTGCATTTGGCCCTAGCTATCTCATCCCTCCCTACATCAAGTGGTATCAGAGCTTGAGGTTCATCCTTGTAGAGATTGGATCCTATAGAATCCTAAGTTGATTTGGGTTCTAGGGTTATATATCTATGGATTTGACCTATAACTTGTAGAGGGATATGATCTTGTAGGAACCTAATTGTAAAGATGGTTGAGGTAGAGGAAATGTTGATAATTCCACATTGGATACATTGAGATAGATTGCAACTAGATTAGATGCTATAGAGGCAACCTAGAAAAGAGGAGCACATCTTGATGATGTGAGTAATGATTAAGTAGTAGCACAAAACCCTAATCTAGAACCTAAAGAAGACCAAGATGAAGCAATATTGTTGAGAGTGTTGCCTCAGGAAAATTCATAGCCTACTATTGAATTTGTTCCTTAAAATGGAAAATTGGATACCATTTTTGTGTTGGATTGGATCTCTAAAATGGATAAGTTCTTTGACTATGAAAATACTCTTGATAATAGGATGGTGAAGATTGTATTTACAAGGTTGAAAGGACATTCATCACTATGGTGGGAGCATTTACAAACTAATAAACATAGGAGAGGAAAGGAGAATATCAGGACTTGGTTGATGATGGTGAACAAGGTAACAAAAAAATTCCCTCTGGCTGATTACCAAGTTAGTTTATTAAGAAAGATGCAAAATTTGAGACAAAGAGACATGACTGTGAAGTAGCATACTAAGGAATTTTATAGATTGGACATTAGATCTAGACATGTGGATGATGATGTTGAGAAAATTATAAGGTACATAAATGGATTAAAATCTAGAATTCAAGATGAGATAAGTTTTGTGAAATTGGAAAGTGTGAAGGAAGCATACCAATATGACTTGAAAGATGAGGAGATATTGACAAAGAGGTAGAGGTGGTAGATTCTAGAGAGCCAAAGGTAGATCATATGGAGAAGGTGGAAGATCTAATAGTTCTATGCAAGATAAGGGAAAATCTAAATGGAAGAATTATGATAAAGCCAAGACTGAGTGGAAAGGTGGTGATTCCTACTGAGGAGGTACTAGTTATTACCAAGGAAGAGGTAATTCTATTCTAGAGGTGCTTTTAGTGGTAATTATTTCAGTTGTGGTAAAAAAGGAAATAGATCTTTTGATTGTAGATCTTTTGAAAGTGGGCAAGGTAGCATAAATGTTGTGGTTCAAGGAGACACTAAGGGTTCATGTAGTGGACTTGAGGTGGGAGAGAATATGATGGTGATAAGAACCTTATGTACTAAGGGAATTGATGACGAACCTATTCTAAGGAGATCGTGTATTTTCAAGACCAAATGTAAGATGGCTAGAAAATGTTGCAAGGTGATCATTGATAGTGGAAGTTCTACAAATTTGGCACTAGAATAATTGGTTACAAAGTTTTAGTTGTAGAGGTTGGAGCACCCTAAGCCTTATCAAGTTTCATGGAGAAAAGATGGGCATAAGATATTGATAAGTGAACAATGTATTGTGAAGTTCAAGATTGGACATTACTTTGATGAAGTTTTGTGTGATATTATGCCTATGGATTGCTATCATATTTTTTTGGGTAGACCTTAGAAATATGATAGATATGATGTACATGATGGAAGATTGAATCAATATATTCTTTTGGTGAATGGGAAGAAATAAATATTGTTGCCTTTGACTGAAAGTCTAGATGAGGTTAAGTGTACTACTGTGAGAATTTGCATGGTTAATGGAAAGCAATTTGAAAAGGAAATGAAGAAGAAACAAATATTTTTTGATATAATTCCTAGGAGACTGAGTTGTGCCTATAGCAACCGATTAGCATAAAATAGTGCTAACTAAGTGTCAGTCAATGGTAATCAATTGACAATAGAAATTGGTAGTGCTAACTGAGTGCCAATGGAAATTGCATAATTCCTTAATGAATATTAGGAAATTGTTGTAGAGAATATACCTGATGGTTTACCACTAGTCAGAAGTATAATTCATTGTATGGATCTAATTCCTAGAGCTAGTTTACCAAATAAAGCATCATATAGATTGAAAGATTCTAAGAATAAAGAGCTTAGTAGACAAGTGCATGAGTTGTTGGAGAAAGGTTTAATCAGAGAAAGTTTGAGTCCATGTGTCGTACCTATTGTATTAGCACCTAAGAAGAATGGAGAATGGAGAATGTGTACTAATTCCAAAGCTATTAATAAGATCACACTAAAATATAGGTTTCCTATGTCGAGGATGGATGACATAATGGATTGTTTGAGTGGAGAAAAATATTTTACCAAGATTGATTTGAAAACTGGTTATCATCATATTAGAATCAAAGAAGGTGATGAATGGAAGACTGATTTTAAAACAAAAGATGGTTTGTATGAATGGTTGGTAATGCCTCTTGGTTTGACTAATGCACCTAGTATTTTCATGAGATTGATGAATGAAGTTATAAAAACATTTTTGGGCAAGTTTGTGATTGTTTATTTGGATGATATTATGATATTGAATAAGACTTAGGAATAACATCTTGAGCATGTTAGACAAGTATTGTAGAGATTGGAGGAAAACTTGATGATTAATCTGAAGAAGTGTTCTTTAATGCAAGAGGAGATTATGTATTTGGAATTTCAGTTCTATTTGTCATGCTATGATTGAGACAATGAGAGGAGATAAAAATGAATTCAAATGGACACATAGAGCTGATAACAACTTTGAGACTTTGAAACAAAAGGTTGTTGAGCTACCTATATTGGCTTTGTTTGATTTCAATAAAGTATTTCAAGTTTAATGTGATGCAAGTGGTAATGCAATAGGAGTTGTATTGAGTCAAGAAGGTAAAACTATTGCATTCTTTAGTGAAAAGTTTAATGATGCTAGAAAGAAGTATTATGTGTATGATCAAGAGTTTTATGCTATCATTCAAGACTTGAAGAAATGGAGACATTATTTGATTCCTAAGGAGTTTGTGTTGTATATTGATCATAAAGCTTTATAGTACTTGGGAAATCAACATAAGTTGAATTAGAGACATGTGAAGTGGGTTGAGTATTTGTAGAGTTTTACATTTGTGATTAAGCATAAGAGTGGAGTCACTAACTAAGTTTTTGATGTATTGAGTAGAAGATATTATTTGTTTATTGAGATGAAGGTTGAAGTTTTTTGTTTTGATACGTTGAAAGAGTTGTATGATACTAATCCTAATTTTTCTGAGATGTGTAGGGAGTGAAAAGTGCCTAGTTTGATAGAAATACCAAGTAAGTTTGATGAGTATTTTATTCAAGAAGGTATGTTGTTTAAGGGTATTTACTTGTGTATTCCTAAGAGTTCTGGGAGATTGAATCTAATTAAGGAAAATCATAGTGGTGGTTTGGCTGGACATTTTGGAATTGATAAGACATTGAGTTTTTTGAAAGAAAAGTATTAATGACCTTAGATATATAAGGATGTTCTTAAAATTTGTTAAGAGTTGTGGAATTTGTGAAATTGCAAATGGAGTAAGTTAGAACACTAGTTTGTATACACCTATTGTTGTTTCTGAGAAACCTTGGAGTAACATTAGTATGGATTTTTTTCTTGGATTTCCTAAGATAGTGAAGGGGTCTGATTCTATATTTTTTGTTGTGGATATATTTTCTAAGATGGCTCATTTCATGTACCTTGTAAGAAGACATCAAATGTTGAGCATGTTGCTAAACTTTTCTTTAAAGAGATTGTGGGATTGTATGGATTACCAAAAAGTATTATTTCTGACAAAGATATTAAGTTTGGTGGTTATTTTTGGAGGAATTTGTGGAAGAATATGGGTACTAAGTTGAAGTATTGTTCTACTTTCCATCCATAGACAGACGGACAGATAGAGATTGTGAATAGAAGCTTGGGTAATTTTTTGAGATGCTTAGTTGGGAATGAATCACATAATTAGGAGATAGTATGAGCACAATATGAGTTTGCATATAATAATATTGTGAATAGGAGTACATGGAAAACACCTTTTGAAATTTTTATTGGAATGCAGCCCAGAGGTATATCAAATTTGAGAAATATTACAAGTGAAGAAAAGAGAAGTGCTATAGGGGAAGTATTTGCTGATTTTATGGAGTTTTTGCATAAGGAAGTGAAGTTCAGGTTGGAACAAAAATTAGAAGTATAAGAAGAATGCTGAAAAGTCTAGAAGACATCATGTTTTTGAAGTTGATGATGAAGTGATGGTTCATTTGAAGAAAGGAAGATTTCCTATTCGAACATATAGTAAGCTGAAGATGAAGAAGTTTGGATCTTGTGGATTTTGAGGAAATTTAATAGTGGTAATGCTTATGAAGTTGAGTTATCTAATGAAATGGATATATCTCTTATATTCAATGGGTTTGATTTGTATAAGTATCATGAGTCAGATGATGAAGTTGTTGTATCAAATGATTATCCTAAGAAGTAGATTGAATAGTTTGAACAGATATTGGATTAGAGAGTTACTAAGAGCACAAGAGGAAAAGATTAGTATGAGTATTTGGTAAAGTAGAAGAAAAATGAAAGATGATACATGGATTTCTCAATCTAAGTTGGATTCATCTCAAGTTGTGACATCTCAATGATCCAAGAGAATCATTTCTCTTAACCCCAGTTTTTTGATGTAGAAGCATCCTAGGATGCATTGATATCATGCATATTTTCCTTCTTTATTATTGTTGTTGAGTTGCAATTTCTTGCATTGTCAAGTTCATAGTTACTACCAAGTTGCCTTTACTATTGAGTGTTCTTTGGTGTTTGAGTTATCTTTTAGTCACCGAGTTCATTTGGGTTCCAAGTTAGGATTTGGCTATCAATCTTGTTTGGATGTCGAGTTCTTGTGTTTGTTGAGCATTTTTGAGTTCGTTGAGTTGTAGCATTTTTCTTGGTCTTCATTTGTTGAGTTCTCTATATGTGGTTTCTTATTGGAGCTAACATTTGCATTTATTTTAGTGATAGGTATCTATTGTGAGCCGACTTGTAGCTTATCCTAGAATTTACTATGAGAGTTTATATTAGTTGTATTTGTATCAGGTCAACTTGTGGTTGTGCATGTATTTAAAGAGGTCTTTGGTAGAGATTTAGAGGATAGAATTTTAGAAGAGAGAAGCATAGTAGGACTTGAAGAAAAATTGAAGTACAAAGTTTGATCATTGAAGTTAGAATTTGTTTGTAATGTGGTCATAACCGAGAAGGCTTTATAGTTGGGCATGTATTTGATTATTTGATGAATATATGAACACATTATATTATTCTATCTCTTGAGTTATTTGTACTTGTGATGTGTTTTCTGCTATGTTTACTCTACATAGGTGGTCTAAATAATTGTGTGTACCTTTGGCCCTAACTATCTCATCCCTCCTTGCATCAAAATTCACTACTAGGTGCTTTTGACCTTTTGGACAATTTTTTCTAATGTGAATTGTCTTCAAATAGCTAAAACATGTAGTTGGACTCAACCATCTATTGTAGTCACTTTTGAAATGTGTTCTAATGCAATTCTTAGCAACATGTCCATACTCTTGACCATAGTGACAACGATACCTTTGATTGTAATCCCAATTGTAGGATATGTAAGTATGTTTTACCTTAGCTTGCTTATTTGATGAATAGTTAGGCTTGGATCTACACTCATATGCTTTATGTCCATACTTCTTACAATTGTAGTAGTAACCTTCAAATATTTGTGTGCTGCTTGTCCTCATCTTGCATTCATGTGCTTGATGTCCTTGATTTTTGCACTTATGACAGTTACCCATGAATTTCTTCTTAGGGTTCTTATTTGCATTGTTCCTCCTACAAACGTTTGTTGTATGACCTATCTTTCCACAATTATGAAAATTGGGTTTGTAGTTCTTACCTTTTTTGCTTCTTTGTTCACCACTTTTAGATGATTCTCCTTCTTTAGTGCTAGTGTAACCCGATCTAGTGGTATCACTTTTACATCTAGGAGATCTCATCAATTTCTCAAAATACTTGATGGCTTCATTAGGTGTATTGAAACTTTCAGAAAATTCTTTTTCTCTTTTCAGATCATTTCTTAGTTGTTCATTTTGCAACTTCAGGGTTGTGATCTCAATATTCTTTCCATTTAATTTATGATTGGTAAATATTATTTGATTTATTATTTCTAGTTTCATGTGAGTGATCCTATTTACCTCTAATCTCTTCTCTTCCAGCATGTTGGTTAGTATCCTTTTGTCATCTTCAATCATGGTTTTGTCTTCGTTAGCTTTCTTTTTCTACTCGATCACCTCACATAGCAATATTGATTGGACTTCTGTTTCTATTTTAAGATTTCTAACCTCTTCAATTAGGGTGCCATTCTTTTCCATCAGATCTATAACTACTATATCAAATTCACTTGAGTTTCCATCTACAAACAATTCATTAGTGTCTTCCTCTTAATAATGTGAGTCATTATTCTCAATAGCTATCTCTTTCCTTTTGTTTAATGAGCACTTTAAATCATCTCTTGTGTCATTCAGCTAATGAAGGCCAAGCTGGCCTTCAATCTTTTGATTCTCAATATTTTTTCCCAACTTGTAGACTTCCATCTTAAAGATCTTTCCTCAAAGCTACAAAGCTTTCCTGTTTAGAGAATAAAGCTCTAATACCAATTTTTGGAAGTACAATAGGAAAAGTAAACTCTAAGAGGGAAGGGGGGGAGGGGTTAATTAGGCCTTCTAAACTTTAACCATAAAATCATTCACCACACATCCATCTCAAAATTTGGATGTGATAGTAAACAAATTTGTCTTCTATGAAATTCTTTCACAAATAACTCTTAAATGTCCAAATTGAAAGACAATTCTGAAACCAATAGTTTGAGTCACTTGCAATTGTTTTGTCAATTGCTCTCTAAATTTTGAAATGAAGGTACTGCTCCCTCCTTTTGATTTATAATAAGTAATCTTTAGATTAGCTTTTAACTAGAAGGAACATAAGGAATACTAACATCCATTCATCAACATGATATGAATGTGAAGCTTAATTTAAATAACTTTAAAAGAAAATCAAATATATAGCACATAGGCTATCTAATCAATCTTCCCATCTACAAAGAAATGAAATGGAGATCTAATATTCATTTTACATATTTGGATGAATAAAACCTCAAGATTCCATCACACACCAAAGAAAACCTTAATAAATGAAAGCAAGATATTATTTCAAATGGGACTAGAGTGACCATAGGATCACTTCCAACCAGAGAAAAATAAATTCAAACCATAGGATTTCAAGGTAAATTTCTCTTTATGTCAAATAAACAAGCAAACAACCATATTGTTATTTTCCCTTACATCATAAAAAAGTTGCAAAATAAATACCACTTCTTTCCTTCCATTCTCTATTATAGATTTTAAAACTAAAAATGCCTTCCCTTTCTTGAAAAATGCATAGGCATGTCCAAAGCCAGAGAAGAACCCTTTACAATTGATTTTCCTCCATTAAATAAATTTCCCACAAGAAGTTCAACAACCACAACTTGTTCTTACTAAACTAATTTATATTTGATCTCTTTACTTATGTTCCTTCCCTTTTGCTTTAATTTTTCATTATTAAGTGCAATAATTATTTGGCACATTACAATAATGTTAATTCTTTAAAGAATTAACCTTATCTTTTTTACTTCTGTTACTTTCACCCTCATATCATAAAAAATATTTAATTCTTTAAAGAATTAAACATTATACAATGCAAAATAATTTATAAATAAAGATTCTTAAAAGTTTAGTTTTTTTGAACTTCTCACATAGTTGAGTGAAGAGGGGAAATACTTAGGGTTTCAAAACCCTAGGTAATAATGGCTCTCTAGGGGCTGTGTTCTATGCTAGGATGCAAAGAACTCTAGAATCTTTGAGACACTTTAGTGCTACTATCTAGTGTCTTCCTATTGGGCCATAGAGTCAACACACTAAGCAATGGTTCTAAATCATGCAAGGATGTTCTTTATCTTTTCTTTATTTCCATTGTATTATGAAGAAACTTCTTGCAAGACTCATATATTTAGCCCAATGACACATTTTATCAGCATCTAAGTGATATCTAAAATTGTATCACCTTTTCTATTTGAAACTTTCTTGCATGGATGACCATGAACATGGCTACCACCTCTATTAAAATTGGTGCCACCTCGTAAGCTCTTTCTGATCAAAATAACTTCTCACCTCAAATCATAGTTATTCAAAGATCTTCTTGATAAGAGAGAAATATTATCTAAAATGGTCATATCTCTACCCACTAACTATATCAAATTGGTGAATTGATTATCAGTCAAACTCTTGTAGTTTCCTATTATGATGGTGATTTTGACAAGTCTTCTTCTTGAAGAGCCACTTCATCAACAAATGTGATTATCCTTGGTGATTGTGAGTTTCTATCTACCTAGATAGGATGCCTCTATTACATGTTTCAAAACATGATTCTTGTGCTAGTATCAATTCCACTCTACATAAAATATTTTGGGTTTGATATTGCTAATATGGGAGAAAATTGATGGTTTTTTTGATATTTCTACATCTCCATTTTCATAGATTGAAAAAAAAAACTTTGAGATATTTTAAACACAATTTTCCCTAGGATTACGTAGCCTTCAATATCAATGCAGCGAAGAAATATATTTGGAAGTTACTAAATCTTAATTTATAGATTTTGATTGCAATTGCATAGTCTTCAAAACTTTCCTCAATAAATATTTGTGGTTACTGTGTGCTTAAAATTCCATTCAGCTACCAAAAACTCATTGCACTTCACCTAGCTTCCACATTTTGTGTGCAGATTTGATTTGCTAGTAGTTAAACCATGCTTGGAGGATCTCATGATTCAAGAACCATGAACATTGCCTAATGACCTCATAGCCTAACATGTTATTCATGAATCTTTGGACTCGGTTGTGCATACAAACTTTAAATGTTTCATTTGATTGGAGGATCTGCCAGTAACTTGGTCTTCCAATTCATGAGATATCTTTCAATTCGATGATTTTGGATATTGGAGGAACTTGAACCTATGCACATTTCACAAACCTTCATTCACATCACTTTTTTAGATTGTATAAATAGATCTTCTCCAAGATTCAATCACATAATATGAGTACATCAACCAATTCTTACAAAATGAATCTTTTGATCTTCTTCATGAGGTGGAAACTCCATATTTCCAAAAAATTCTCCACATAATGTAAACACAATAATGACAAGCACTTTTTGTGTTGTATTTTATTTCATCTTCATTAGAAAAATGCTAACTAAAAATGAAGGATGGAATCTTAACTAATGCAATTTCCACATTTTATCCATTCAAAATTCTTTTACATGTATATGGGCACGAATCTTGCAGATGCCTCCTAGCAATCTATCACTTTTCAATCCCATATATACTAAGACTGAATGATCTAGTATCCATTATAGCATTGGTGGTTTGCAACAACCCATTGAATGTCCTTGAAGTCTTTTGGAGCATATCTTTAGGTGGAGGAGCGATGTCTAGCCTCAAGTATACCTTCTTCTCTATTTAGAATGAAAACATCAAAAGTACCATTTCTTTTTATTTTAGAAAAGTAATACATTTTTCTCTCCACCTTGGTAGCCTTTTTTGTTGTTCATGATGATACATCTAAGTAACTCTTGTAAGACATTGAAAAGAAGCATCATTTTGTAAGATAGGTGAAATCCCACAATAATTCTTTTCCAACTTTTTATTTGAGGTACTCAGTAATATGTTTCTCTTTAAACAAGGAAAACCTATCCTAGTTTTTGTTTATTTATTTTTTATGACATCATCAATATTTTCTCATAATGGCTGACCTCCACTTTCATATGTGCTATATTAGTTGAAGCTCATATGTATATCTTTACTATCATATACCCTCAAATGAAAAAGTTGGATAGCTACCAAATGTAAGAAAAATCTGACCCATGATTTAAAATAGAAGTCTTCCAAATGACCAACCAATTGAAATACTCATTTTCCCAAAGATATGTTTTTTTAAGTATAGTTTGGCATCAAATATTTGGTAATAGATTTAGCCTTTAAACTCCCCAGATCATTTATTTTGTGAGAACCCTATTTCCTTGAAATGCAAGTGTAGAAATGTCTAGAAGCCGTGTAGTTGAAAAATATATATTTTCTCCAATAATGAAAAGAGGCTTTGGGTGACTTTGGGGCATTATTATATAAAAATGTGTGGCACCAATAACTTTGGATAATGAGTTTTGGTAAACACAAGATGTTGTCAATCAATGGGAGGGCCTTTATTTCTTGAAAATCCTTAGAATATGGATTACCTCAAGGAAATGGGGATGGATCAAAGATAAAAAAGACTTTATTGAAACAAAAAACTAAACTAAATAGAAGCAATCAAGCCAAATTTGAAGAAAGGAGATGTTTACTTACAATGGAGAGGATAAAACCTAAAAACTAAATATGACCATTTGTAGGCTAGAAAAAGTATGAGCCTTTCCAAACCAACTTTGAATAGAATGGAAGTGTATTTTCAAAAGGTAAACTAAAAACAACCAAAGTGTAAGGTTTTTCCCATTAACAAGGCAAGGTACGGGTGTAAAAATAAACACAGATTCAAGAGTGTTCTCATGAATAACATGAATTTCTTCATGGTGAAATATGAAATCAACATCTTGTATAGAATTTTTCAAAACTATATTTTAAATTCCAACAAACTCTTCCATACATTGATCCTTTGATTATTACATTCATTCTTCCAAAGGTGATGTTGAGGAGAGAACTGCAGGGTGCTAAAAAAAAAAATGGATCCTTTTCTACTTAGCTATAATTTGGTTCTCTTTCAATATCATTTTCTAGCTCTTTCACGGGAGATTTTCTTTGGAAAAGGATGTTAGGATAAACCATGGACATAAATAAAAAACTACATGCAAATATAACCAATAACAAAAAATAATAGAACACACAGAAATGAACACAAGGCACCAAGATTTAACGTGGTTCACCCAATCCCTGGGCTACGTCCACCAAACAGCAAGTCTGATCTTATTACAATCTAGTGATTACAACCTGATTACAATCTGTAATCCCTTACAACTCAATACCACCGCAAGAACCAATTTTGTATCACAAAATTATGAAAAATACCCAACCCTAAGCCCTTTTTATACAAGTATTAAACCGCTTTAGGGTTATAACATGTCGGCCATATAACTTGGGGACTGATCAGGCTCCACACTAAACAACAATCTCTCACTTGGAGACTGATCCTGTAGCAATACAACTACCGCATGGGGCTCCCACTGGATCAAACCACCCTGGACTCTGCTGTTCTTTTATTCACATTTAGTCTAAAAGACCAACTGAAGCTGAAGAGGAGTTTAGCTTCTCCCTTGTTACAACCTTTGTCAACATATCTGCTAGATTTTCATTGGTATGTATCATCTCCAGCTTTAACTATCCATCCTCCAAAACTAACCGAATGAAATGGTACCGCAACTGTATGTGTTTGGTCTTAGAATGCAGAGCTGAATTCTTAGCAAGATGAATGGCACTCTGACTATCTGTGAACAAATAATTATCCTTCTGAGGATGTCCCAATTCTTCCAAGAAGAACTGAAGCCATATCATCTCTTTGGTTGCCTCTATAGCAGCAACATACTCTGCCTCTGTAGTGGAGAGAGCATTAATCTTCTGTAACCTAGAAACCCAGCTCACGGCTGCCCCACCAACAGTAAAGACATAACCTATAGTACTCTGCTTGGTATCAATATCGCCAGCCAAATATGAGTCAACATAGCCCTATAAATTAGTAGTAGAGCCCCCAAAGTGTAAACACTTATTGGATGTTCCTCTCAAATATCTGAGAATCCACTTGACAGCATTCCAATGCTCAAATGCTGGATGACTCATGTACCTGCTAACGACTCCCACTGCATGTGCAATATCTGGCCGAGTGCATACCATAGCATACATCAAGCTTCCTACAACTGAAGCATAGGGTACCTTGGACATCTTATCCTCCTCTTCCTGTGTCTTGGGACACATCTCCTTAGTCAATTTCAAATGACCAGGTAAAGGTGTGCTGACAGCTTTAGCATTCTCCATAGAGAAACGTTGCAACACCTTCTCAAATCAACTTGAGATAGCATCAATGTTTTGTTCTTCCTATCTCTACAAATCTTCATACCAAGGATTTTTTTTGCTTTCCCCAAATCCTTCATAGCAAATGCATGTGCTAATTGGCATTTCAGCCCCTTAATATGATCCATGTTAGACCTAGCTATAAGCATATCATCAACATATAAACATAAAATAATGTAGCTATCATCATCCAACCTCTTAAAATAAACATAGTAATCTAAATGACACCTATTATATCCATGCTCATGCATAAAACTGTCAAATTTCAGATACCATTGCTGAGGTTCTTGCTTCAAGCCATATAAACTTTTCTTCAATTTGCACACTAAGTTCTCCTTACCTTTGACCTCAAAACCCTGTGGCTGAGCCATATATATTTCTTCATCCAAATCACCATGAAGAAAGGTTGTTTTAACATCCATCTACTCTAAATGCAAATCTTCAATAGCCACAAGACTTAAAACAGTACAAATAGAAGTCATTTTAACAACAGGAGAAAATATCTCATCAAAATCAATTCCCTTTTTCTGTGCAAATCCTTTTACAACTAACCTAGCCTTAAATATTTTCTTACCTCCTTCCTCTTCTTTCAACCTATAAACCCATTTATTCTGTAAATCCTTTTTACCTGCAGGCAACTTGCACAAATCCCATGTCTTATTTTTTAGCAAAGAGTCCATTTCATCTTTCATTGCAGACTCCCACTGAATCTTAGTATCCACCTGCACAGCTTCATCATAAATTTTAGGTTCACCAGCATCAGTAAGTAAAATAGAATACAAAGAGGGAGAAAACCTTTGTGGAGGTCTAATTTGCCTTGTTGACCATCTAACATTCACTGGTGTGTGTGGTATTTGTTGTTGCAGTTGTTGTAGCAACATGAGAAGAAAGAAGATGATTATGTAGTGTGATCTTTATACAACACTTTCTCATTGAATATGACATCCTGACTTCTAATAATTTGACAGGGTTCATTATCCCCCAAATAAACAAGCCCAAAATCCCCTTGGACATGATCAATGAAATAACCTCTATGAGGTGTGGCATGAAATGAAGCACCAGAATCTAAAACCCATGAATCATCAACACTCTCTAAAGATAGAAGCAAAGCATCCTCTTCAGATTTGTTACTTACCACATTTGCCTCCTTGTCTCCATCTGATTTATCTCCTTCATTTTTCTTTCGATTCCAGCAATCTTTCTTTTTGTGCCCTAGTTTCCCACAGTACTAGCAATCATTTGGTCCTCTCGATTGAGACCTCCTCCCCTTTGACTTTCCTCTTGATTTCCCATGATTTCCAGAGTTACTTCCTCTTTCAGTCGTTCTGCCCCTACTTTGTGCATTTAAAGCACTTCCTGATGTAGATCCACTTGAGGATTTTCTACAAGTTTCCTCACTTAAAATAACACCGATCACATCATCATATTTTAGGGTACAAGATCCAAGAATAGAATTACTCACCACCATTACCAAGCCATTCTAGCTTTCAGGCAAAGAACACAAAATCAAGAGAGCCCTAATTTCTTCATCAAAATTGATACCCACAGAAGATAATTGACTAGTAATAGTATTAAACTCATTTAAATGATTTGTAATAGATCCACCTTCTGCCATTTTCATATTAAATAAACGCTTCATGAGAAATACCTTATTTGAAGTCGAGGGCTTTTCATATAGTGTCGCTAGAGTTTTCATCAAATCTTCTGTCGTCTTTGCTTTTGTAATATTAAATGCCACCGATGGTGCCAAGCATAACCGAATGATTCTGAGTGCCTTTCTGTCCAAAAGATCCCATTCAGCCTCGGACATAGTTCCCTGATTCTTGGCTTTTCCTTCCAACGGCTTCCATAAATTCTTCTGATATAAATAGTCTTCCATTTGCATCTTCCATAACTGGAAGTTCTGCCCATTAAACCTGTCAACCCTCAACTTACCCTCATCTGCCATCGCTCCCACTCAATTGTGAGACTCCCACTTAACCGTGAGACTTTCCTGTAGAGGATAACTGAAAGACAACTAGGCTTTGATACCACTTGTAGGGCCCATTTGCCATTGCACCAAAAGTCATGACTATTAGTGAACATGGAACACCACATAATTAACCACCTGTAGGTAGGGGAGCGCATCGTATCACCCAACAATCTCCCCCTCGATGTGCATACCAGGTGCTTACGTGGGTCGGGAAGGCACCAGGGAGATTTGAACCCATGACCAAGCCAAAACTAGGCTCTGATACCACTTGTTAGGATAAACCATGGACAGAAATAAAAAACTACATGCAAATATAACCAATAACAAAAAATAATAGAACACACAGAAATGAACACAAGGCACCAAGATTTAACGTGGTTCACCCAATCCCTGGGCTACGTCCACCAAACAGCAAGTCCGATCTTATTACAATCCAGTGATTACAACCTGATTACAATCCGTAATCCCTTACAGCTCAATATCGCTGCAAGAACCAATTTTGTATGTACGTACTTTCCTGATCAGTCACCGCAATCTAACAAAGGATAGCAAATAGAAAGACTTTAGGAATGCTACTTTTTTGTCAAATCCCCTGTGACTTCAGCTTCCTCAAAACCCTTTGGTGCTTTAGGCTATAATAATGCTTCATTAGTCTCCAAGAGATCAAACAAGAATAATTCATAATCAACTTCATGCTCATAGGAAGAGCCATCCAAGCATCCCGATAGATATTGTATTATGTGATTAGCAATACTTTTAGAGGAGTATTTGTGCTCTTCCAATCTTTTAGGTTGCAAGTGCTCTTCACAATATTGTGTGCCATTAGATAAGAATATCATGCATTTTTATTTTTTACCAAATTGACAAGTAATCCTTGTCTTTTCTTCATCAATCTTTTCTTGTGTATGTTTATCCTTCATACCTTCATCAAAAATATCATTTGATGAGATAACATTAATAGTCCAAAATATAAAGAATCAAATTCTGAAGTTTGAAAATCTCCTAATAAGTTTTCATTTGATCTTTCACCCTCCAAGCCTTGTTCAATGGGAGGTATATCAAGGCCAATCATTGAGTTAGTTGGTTGTGAGGCATATTCATCATCATAATCAACATGTAGATGGTAGGCTCCAGCTACACTACAGGGAGTACTTTTAATCACAAGAGGGACTAGGAAATCTTCATCATTAAAAACTATTAGACTTTGATAAAAAGAGATAGGGGGTGTTGATTTTACTTCTTTGAGAATGAGCCTTTTTTGTTTAGGACTTACCTTCAAATAGCTTTGTTGTTCATAGAGACAATTTTTTGCCTATGCAATTTCTTTACACTTCATTCCACTTAGAATGATGTCATCATCTAAACCAATAGCCTTCATTTGTGCATCTTGCAATGTTTGCACTCTCTGGCACTTTAGCAAAAACTTGATTTCAATTTGTAAACCAACAATGAAAATACACAGTTGATTACTTTCATTTGGTTGGCTATTTTTTGTATTTTTACCAACATGCCTATTGAACCTATCTACAAAATCCCTCATAGGTTCAATTTCCTTCTTTTAAATTTGAAATAAATTTAATAATAACTTAGCAACATCAACTGTGGGCTCAAATCTTTGGAGAAATTTTACCTTGAGATCACTCTAGCAAGTGATACAACCATTATGTAAATTCTAGAACCAATCAGTAATACTTCCAATGAGACTCCCTGCAAATAGTTTGACAAATATGCTCTCTTCCTACACACCAAGAATCCAACAAATGACTGTAGTTTCTTTAAAGTGATCATCAAGGTCTTGATTTTCATCGCTAAAAAACTTTGAGAGATATTCCATTGATCTTTTAGGTAATGTTGAGTATTGAGTTAAAGAAAATGGCCCAATCCAAGCCCCTCATGGCTAGGCTGCAATCAAAGTCATAACACAAGACTTCTTTTACTAAAATAAATTAGAGTCACCAACCTCCATCCTCAAGGAGGTACCCTCAAATATCCAAGGAAAGGAAAGCACTAGAACTTCACTTTCGATCCCCAACAGAGTTGCCAAAAATCTATTAGTAAACAAATTTGTCTTTTATGAAAATCTTTCACAAATAACTCTAAAATGCCTAAATTGAAAGACAATTCTGAAACCAATAGTTTGAGTCACTCACAATTGTGTTGTCAAGTGCCCTCTACATTTTGGAATGAAGGTACAGCTCCCTCCTTTTGATTTATAATAAGTAATTTTCAAATTAGCATTTAACCAAAAGACACGTAAGGAATACTAACATCCATTCATCAAAATGATATGAATGTGAAGCTTGATTTAAATAACTTTAAAAAGAAATCAAATATATAGCACATAGGCTATCTAATCAATGTTCCCGTCTATAGAGAAATGAAATGGAGATCTAATATTCATTTTGCATATTTGGATGAATAAAACCTCAAGGTTCCATCACACACCAAAAAAATCCTTAATAAATGAAAGCAAGATATTATTTCAAATGCAACCAAAGTGACCATAGGATCACTTCCAACCAAAGAAAAATAAATTCAAACCAAAGGATTTCAAGGTAAATTTCTCTTTATTTCAAATAAACAAACAAACAATCATATGATTATTTTCCCTTACATCATAAACAAGTTGCAAAATAAATACCATCTCTTTCCTTCCCTTCTCTGTTACAAATTTTAAAACTAAAAATGCCTTCCCTTTCTTGAAAAATGCACAAGTATGTCCAAAGCCCGAGAAGAACCTTTTACAATTGATTTTTCTCCATTAAATAATTTTCCCACAAGAAGTTCAACTACCACAACTTCTTCTTATTGAACTAATTTACATTTTATTTGTTTAGTTATGTTCCTCCCCTTATGCTTTAATTTTTCATTATTAAGTGCAATAATTATTTGGCACTTTACAATAATGTTAATTCTTTAAAGAATTAACCTTGTCCTTTATACTTCTCTTACTTTCATCCTTTTATCATAAAAATAATTAATTCCTTTTTAGAATTAACTATGTGAGAAATTAATGGTAGTTTAAATTAATTTGATATTTAATTATTTTTCATTTGAATGTGATAATATTTAATTATTTAAAGAATTAAATATCATACAATGCAAAATAATTTATAAATAATGATTTTTAAAAGCTTACCTTGTTTTAACTTCTCATATAGTTGAGTGAAAAGGGGAAATACTTAGGGTTTCAAAACCCTAGGTAACAGGATGTAAAATAAAATAGCTAGCTAAACACATTCATCCATAGCATGAAATCAAATAAACATACAACACACATGTGACACAAGATATTTGGTTACCTAGAAACCCTCCAATGAGAAGGTAAAACAAGGGTGGGGATGACACCCACAAATCTTCACTACTGCAATTTTAAAGTGTATCCAATGAAGGCTATAATGTTTGATCATAAACTATAATCCACCCTATGAAATTTCTTCTTATTAAAGGTTTACAAGATTGTTAAATATTACCTTATTAAAGGATTTCAACACCCTATTAGAAGTGTGCCTGATTAAAGGACTTAAACTTATAATGAAGTAAGCAGCGTATTAAAGTATTTACAATAGCCTGTTAGGACTACTATATTAAAAGATTTAATTGATTCACTTGTTAGAATGTCCCAATATTGATCATGCAATTAGCATTGTGCTACTAAATAATAGATCACCACTTTGCATGTATCTTTGATCCTCTCTGATTAGATGTATCACTTTTTTCCTCTAACTCCTTTCCTCTATTCTCCTCTAACTAATTTTTCAATTCATATCTCAATTTACAACTCCTTAGCCACCATGAATTTTCTATTTTCACATGCAAACTTCTATCTTCACTCATACAATGTTTTAGGGTTTTCCTTCCTTAAGAAGACCTAGGTGACTTAGGGTTAGGTAATCAATGATTGTGATTCACCCATTTTTTAGCTTAATCCATCCCTTTAACTGGTTGGTTGCATGTACTACATAGGGATCCTTAATATAGATTTGTTCTTATCATTTGGAATCGCAAAATAATCCTTATGTTGGCTCAAAAATAGTTTACATAGAAGTTTGTGCCATTACAAACATCTCTGTCCAAAAATGTATTATTGTACTATTGAAGTCTTTGATGCTAGGCATCCACTATATCTTCAATGTTGTAACTTGGCCGCTGAATGACTCGACATCCATTGATAACTCAGCATCAATTGTTTGCTCGATACTTGAGTGACTTAGTACTTACTAGTTACTTGGCACATACTATATATATCGCTCAACATACATTACTTGTTTGGCATTAACTAAGTTATATCTTATAAATGACTTAAGTTTATTGTCACTCATATGTCAAAACCAATCTAATATTAACAAAGTCATGATGTATTCTAGAGAATTGATTCATTTTTCATCCAACATCTCAAGCTCTTGTAAAAATTGTTCTCAAAAGGTATCTTTGTTAATTATACCTTTGAAAGAAACTCTTGAACAAGAAATTTCTATTTCTAAAGAATCACCACATCTATCCCATAAACTAGGGTATAGGGAGATGTCACCATTGTAGTTTGAATACTTATCCTATAGTCCCATAAAGCATAAAGCAGCTAAGTATGCCAATCTTTAGTGTGTTTATTAATTTTCTTCTAGAGGATTTGTTTGATAAGCTTATTAGAAGCCTTAGCTTGTCCATTAGATAGAGGAAAGTAAGGAGAATAAAAATGGTGATGAAGACAATATTTCTCCAAAAAGGCCTTAACTTCCTTATTTTAAATAGAGTTTCATTATAAAAAATGGTAGCCATAGGAATACCAAATCTAGCGATAATGTTTTGAAGAATGAAATCACAAATTAGATCCATAGTGTTAGAGTGGAGAGGTACAACTTTTTCCCACTAGTAAAGTAATTTGTAGCAGTGAGGATATAAGTATGCCCTTGAGAAAAAGCAGGAGAGATCTTACAAATAAGATCAAAATCCCACACACTAAAAGGTCACAATAGAACTTGAGAGCTCAAAGCATACATTGGAGCATGAATAAGGTTGTTACAGTGTTGAAACTATGGATACTTTTTGACAAAGGACAATGAGTCTTGTTCCATTGTTTTCCAATAATACCCCATATGAAGAAGTTTGTTAACTTAAGAATTCCCACCAAAATTCCCCCTAAATGATCCAACGTGAGCTTCTTGCAAAGCTACAAGGACTTCTAAGGAGAAGGCCATCATAAGATCTTTTATCAAGAACATCACCAAGAATGATATAATGAGTTGCTAGCTTCTGAATTCTACTTCTAGAATCCCCAGTTGCTAACTTAGGGAAAGAACCATATTTAAGATATTGATAAATGTTACAATAGAACTCATCTAAATCTAAGCTAAGACAAGTTACACCTAATGAGGCATCATGTGAAATAGTAGTTTCAAATAAAGTATAAATCATGAACTGAAAATCCAACACACCTTTCTCTAAAGTGATTAAGGATGTTACACTAGCCATAACATCAACATACCAATTATCTTTTAAAGGTAGGTTCTAAATGTAGAAAGAAGAAAATATTCCAAGTATCTCCAAAGAAAGATTGCGATACTTGGTCAATTTATTGTTCTCATCTTGATATGTCCTATTAATTTGTTGTATGAAAAGTTGTGAATCGCCATAGATCTTAATATGTCTAATATTCAAAGACAATATCTCTTTCAATCCAAAAATGAGGGCTTCATACTTAGCAATATTATTAATACATGAAAAGGTAAGTTTGTAAGATAAGCAAGTAGGTTTACTAGACTAAGATATTAATATAACACATGTCAGACCCAATTTGACATCTAAATCCATCAAAGTATAATTCCCATGTCTTATCAACATCAATAGGTAAGACAAATTTTTCAAGAAACTTATCAAGTGTCAATGTAGAGATAGAAGAAGGAGCCTTCGCTAAACAGTTAGTAAAGGATTTCCCTTTGATATATTTATGAGAGACAAAATTTAAATAAAAATCTGTTAACATCATGACCTATTTAACAAGTCACCTAAATAAATCTATTTTTGAAAAGAGATTCTTCAAAGGATCGAACTTCAAATAAATATTAACTACAACATTAAGGAGATAATGCTTGATTTTTTTACAAGCAAAAACTAAAGCCAAAAATTTCTTCTCAATCATAGTATAATGTAGTTTATAATTGATCAAGGTATGACTCATGTAATAAATAAGGCATTCTTTACCATCTTGATCATGTTGAGCCAAGACAATACTCAATGCCTTAGAAGAACCAAAATATTAAGAAAAATGGCTTATTAGGTTGAGTTGGTTGAAGGATAGGAATATTAGTGAGATAAGCCTTGAATTGTTCAAATGAGAGCTTGTAACCTTTATTCTAAGAGAAAGTAGAATATTTCTTAAGTAAGGAAGTGAAGGGAATAGTATGATCCACCAGGTTAGAAACAAACCTACAAATAGCATGTATATTTCCTTATAAGCTACAAAGTTGCAAGATGTTATGAGGAGGAGGCATATTCACAATAGTATCAATATTATTTCTACACCCAAGGAGCTTTCCACTTGAAACCCCAAAGGCACATTTTTGTGGGTTCAAAAACATATTTTATTTTCTTATCCTTTCAAGGATTTTTCTAAGAATAGGAACATGCTTGTCACATCTTATAGACATTTCTAGAATATCATCCACATAATCTTCAATAATATTATGCATGTAATCATGAAAAATCAATGTCATTAAACACTGAGAAGTAGCATCCACATTTCTTAATCCAAAAGGAATCATTTCCCAACATAAATTTCCCCAAGAAATTATGAAAGTGGTCTTGTATTGATCATAAGGAGGAACAAAAATCTGATTATATTCCAAAAGTCCATCCATAAAAGATAGCAATGCATATATAGCAATTGACTCCACTATCATATCAATGTTTGGTAAAGGAAAATCATCTTTCAAAGATGCTTTATTTAAATCATATAAATTAGTACACATCCTTGTCTTATATCTACCCTTAGATAAAACCACAATATTTGAGATCCAAGGAGAATAATCTATAGGATGTATGAAGCCAGTGTCTAAATTTTTTTCTATCTCTGCCTTAACCAAGAGAGGAATGCTAGGATTCATTGTGTGAATCTTTTGGTTAATAGATTTAGCTTTTGATGTCAAGACTATATTGTGAGTGAAAGTTTTGGGATCAATGTCAAGAATATTAGAATATTTCCAAGAAAAGATATCAAAAAATTCCAAAAGAATTTCAGTAAGAATTTTTTTTTCTATTTCATCTAAACACTTCCCAATTTTAATAACCTTTTTTTGAGTCATCAAGATTGATGATAGCATCTATGTTTCAGTGATCAACATATTATTCTTTTATGTCTCTTCAATAGGAGGAGGGGGACAAATATGTGAATCTAATTCAATTTCCTCTAAAAAATATCCATTAATATCCAAATGATAAGGATTTCTCTTATTATGATGAAAAGATGGAAAATCCTCATATGTGCATAGAAAATCAGCCAACGCATCATCACAGGAGAAAACATCCAAAGAAGTGGATTGATCAAATATAATAAGATAAGGATTTATTATCTTTAAAGGACCATTGTAGATATGATTAACATTTAGAAATAATGATGGTTTTTTATAAGAGTTAAATCCAAAATTATAAGTATTCTCATAAACATCATTAGATAAAGGAACTTGTATTCCTTGTTCATATTTTCCACATCATTGACCTTAAAACCCATGCTTAGTGAGAAAATGGTATCCAAGACCATAATGATCTACCATATCAGTAATAGTCAAAGGAGCTTCAGAGGAAACTATCTTTTGGTCATCATGTTTCATAGTTTCAATGGTTTCTTTACATGAAGCAAGGAAAAAATTGTTACTCAATTCACCACAAAGAGGAGTTGAAATAACTTTATCTTCCTTAGATTTTCCAAAGGTATTCATAAAAGAGAGATTAGAGACCTTATATTTTCAAAAAATGTAGGATTAAAATCCAAAGTACCCCAGTCATCATCAAATAATAAATAGGAAGGTTCTTCACTTGATTATTCGTTAATTTCAATTTTGGCCTTTCATTTCCCTTCCCTAGGTGTTAGAACCATAGAAGCTTTAGTACTGTAGAAATTATTAGGTTTATCTTCTACTTGAAGGGTTTACCTCATGTTTTCATAAATAAACTTTAGTTTATGATGAAGACTAGGGGGAATAGCATGCATATTATGAAACCATGGTCTCCCTTAAATAAGGTTGTAGTTGAGAGGTTTTGACATCGCATGGATCAAAGTATCTAATACAACAGGAGCAACCTTAATAGTAAGACTTTTAACTCTAAAGGTTTTCTTAGAAATATTATCAAAATGATGGATAGGTAGGCTATCTATCTTTATAGTAGATATATCAATGTTTATAGTTTTCAAAATATCCATATACAAATATTCAATCCAAGCCCATCATCAATTAAGGATCTACAAATGAGATTCTCATTGACAAGAACTACAACCATAAGAGCATCATATTGGTCTTGAACTTCCTTAGATGGAAAATATTCATTAGTAAACACAATCTGAAGAGGTGTACATGTAGCATGCATATTATATTCTAAGAAAGAGTTTAGATTATCTAGATTAGGCAAAGGTTCAAGAAGAGCAGATAAAGCCTTCTACAAAAGCTTCATGATAAGAAGGTGATTTTTGAAGGAGTTAACATAAAGAGATCTTAGCAAGAGTAGCACATAACTACTTGACTAAGTCATACTCCTTTCCAAAGGAACTGGGTAAATGAGTTGCTTGAGGAAGAACTAGTTGAGAGGGAGGTAAAGATATTAGAGCTACCAGAATAGTTGGTTGAGGATTATTTTGTATCCAATACATGTGAGAAATGTAAGTGTAATTAGGTTTTCATTTAAGGACTATAAGAGGCTTATCATCCTGAGGAACTCCCTAAAGGGTGATAATGGGTTATTGTGGAGGACATCCTTTAAGAGTGATAATAAGATGAGAAAATTGAATAGGTTCAATACTACATGCATTATCACAAATAGGAAGCCATGATATAACCCTATTATAAGAGTTTGTTGTAAAAGATGTAGATGAATTTATGGGAGGAATGGATTCAATGAATATCTCATTCTTTTCATCTAACTCTTCGCTACTAGACACTTTTGGAGGTTCTCTAGCAAACACATCATCAAAGTAATCATAAAAGAAATCATATATCTTGAAGTAAAACAAAATTACTTCAAAAAAAAATGTAAATACTATGAAAAATATGTTTATATTTTTTGTTGATAAATTAAGCATAAAATATTGATCTAACTACCAAGATCAAAAAAAAGAGTGTTCACATCAGGTTCACCAAAATGTTTAGAGGGAAAATGGCACCAATAAAAAATAGTGCAAACTAGATTAGGCAAGTTAAACATGCCCACCATGAGACATTCAATATAAGAGAAAGAGGGGATTCTAAGAATAATTTTTGATAAGCACTAAATTTTATTAGAAATACCCCAAAGAGGATAAAGGATGCTAATAGAAAATCTAGAAACTCATTAAGGAAGTATGCTAGCAAGTTCTCTTTCATACAATGTAAAACAATAGACATGATAACTATAGATCTAAAATAAACACAAATAACCCAATATAGATTTTAAAGTAAGTGTATGATAAGAAGGAAAATAAGAGATGAAGAAGTTATCTATAAATGCATAGTGGAAGATGTAATTTACCTCTACAACTCATAGATCTAAATTTTATCAAAGCTTCTGACTATAGATCTTGGAATAAAATGATGAAAGGAACATAAACCATAAATAACTCCAAAATCCAAGACTAAAGAACTAGGTCAACTTGGAAATACATCTTACAACTAGGTTGACGTAGTCTGTAACTCTAAAACTAATGACTCCAGAAAGCTAGTTGTGAACTATAAGTTCTAGAACTATAATTCTTTTTTCTCCCAATTAGAAATCTATAATAATTTTATGTTTGGGTGGCTATAAAGGGGTTTTCCTTAGACAACCCCCCACTTTTCTAATTTCCACCTCCACAAATAGTCATTAGAAAAAAAAATTGTGTGTATGTGTGTATGTGTGTAACCCTAGATTTGTAGATCTAGAATGTAAAAATGATAACAATCTACTCTATGAGTGAAACCCTAGCATGAAAGTATGTATGTATTTGAATGTATGTAAATTTGTGAATGTGTAAAGAATCATATCTAAAGAACAATGTAGAAATCGTACCTAGCCCCCAAGGCTAAAGTACTCTAACCATCTTTGAGATCCCTTTGCAAGTCCATGATGGATATATTTTCCTTGAATGCTTAAATGAAGAACAACCTTGCAAAATGAAGAATAAGACAATAGCCTTTGTTTCCACTGTTAGAAACTTGTTTAGTGCTCCCCTCAAGATTTGTGACAAGGGCTTAACTGCCTCCTATGTACTATAAGTTGAGTGGTTGTATTAGGTATTGTCAGATTGGTCTTTTGATGCAACAGCAACCCCACTCTAACAAGTGGTATCAGAGCTTGGCCATAGATTTGAATCCTCAAACCCTTGGGTAACATTGAGGTGGACATTGTTAGGAACTTTTTTAGTGCTCCCCTTGAGATTTTTGATAAGGGCTTCACTACCTCCTATGTACTATAAGTTGAGTGATTGTATCAAGAATTGACAAATTGGTCTTTTGGTGCAATGGAAAACCCACTCTAACATCCACCTTAGAATCACTCAAAGTCAAATTGGGGTGTCCATGCTTGCTTTCTCCTTACTCCTCAAATCCTCTTTTTATCATGTTATCTCAAAATGAGGGATTGAATCTATTTTTATAGTGAATTCTTGGAATAATTTAAATTACATCACCATGACTGACTTCACAAGAAATATTCTAACAAGAGTGCTAAACAATACAAGTCCCAAATCACCAAAAGCACTAGGATCAAGTCAACCTAGATCAACCTAGTCTAGAAGGTTGACCTTCAAGGTCTCCCTATCCAAATTTTAGACTAATAGAGGTTGGTGGATGAAATGTGTGTCCAGGCTATCATCCAAAGATTCAATCTAGGGTTTTGAGGTCCTAGAAAGAGAGGATACTCATAGATAGGTCCTAATTTAGTGATTGTATAAAGAATTAAGTGAAATCCTCACTTTTTCCTAACAGAAAGAAGAAAGAAGATGTAAGGTGTGTACTAAAAGTGAAAACATGAAATAAAAATACACTAAAGAGGAGCTAAAAGGTCTTAAATCCATGTGCACCAAATTTAAGACAATACATTGTCATCAATGTTGTCTACCCAATCAACATCTATATAAATTGTCAGTTGAAACTTATCATTTTTCATGTACCATAGTCAATAGTCTTATGTTCCTTTTAGATATCTCAATATCCTTTTTACTTCCATCATATGATTTTCTCTAGGATTAGCAGACAATTAGCTATAATTCCAAATGGTAATGAAATGCCAGGTATTATATGTACAACATATTACAATTTTCCAATCATTGACCTGTATAATATTTTATCCACCTCAATAGAATCATCATTCTTTGACAATATATGTCCAATAACCATAGGTGTTCCAATTGGTCTTGAGTCTTCCATTCCAAAAGTCTTTAATATATCCTTGATATACTTTGATTATGTAATGTAAATACCTTTATTCATCTAATGAACTTACAATCCAACAGAGAACTTGATCTCTCCAAAATTTAACAACTCAAATTCTTTTTTCATCCCATTAGAATCTAACTTACAAAATAAATCTTTTCCTCCAAATATCATATCGTTAACAAAAATTTTAGGTAACAATATCTTACTTTTAGATTCACCTTTTTAGGTATAGATTACAATTTTCATTAGTTATTGTGAAACTAATTTTCACCAAATAATTGTGTATCCTTTCATATCATGCTCTAGGGGCTTGTTTCAAACCATAAAATTCTTTGTGTAGTTTACAGACCATATTTCTCTTGCTTGGATCAACAAAATATTTAGATTGTTCTTTGTAGACTTGCTCTTCTAAAAATCTATTCAAAAATGCAGATTTGACATCCATTTCATATATTTTGAATCCCTTGTAAGCAAGATATGCTAGAAAAGTTCTCACTTCTTCCAACCTTGCAACTAGGGCAAACCTGTCACCATAGTCAACTCCTCCTTCTCATGAATATCCCTTACAAACTAGTCTTGCCTTATTCCTTGTGACTTCACCTCTTATTCAACTTGTTTTGAAAACCCAGTTAGCTCCAATCACATTCTTATCCTTTGGACTGGGCATTAATGTCTAGTTTTCCTCATTTTTCTCAATGTCTTTGTTGATTTCTCCTTTCCAATGTTGATTCTCAAAATAATCTTTAACATATTTGAGCTCTGTTAAGTTCTAGAGATCGATGCTACAAATGTAATGACATATCCATATAGTGGTCTATCTTTTTCAAATGCAATAATCGTTTACATTTATATTGAGTATAAGCCATGAATAGACATGTCCCTTCATGGGACATGTTTATTCATAAATCAGATAATTAATATAATAATATATTTAATCATTTATATATATATATATATATAATATTAATTTCTCTCATATCTCAATTATGTCTCATATAATTATATATATGTTTATCTAAAAGAAGCTATCAAACATAAAACACTCCTTCTTAGCTAGGGAGGATAAACACCTATTACCTCAAAGTAATATCAAGTTAGCAAGACTAAGGATCATAAAATATCCATCATTTTGATATCAAGAGTATTGGTCTTCTAGAAAATCAACATATGGTATTCACCAAATACTCACATTTGATATCATGACTATTGGCCTCCAAGAATATCAATGATATTCATCGAATACTCAAAATAAGGTTTGATACCACGTATGATATCAAGAGTATTAGCTTCTCAAAATATCAATGATATTCACCAAGTACTAAAAAGGTTTTGATAGCACATCTAATATGAAGGGTTTTCAGCTTTTAAGGTGAATGTGGATATGCAGGAGTCAAACTCATTAAAATAGTTGATGGTGTAGTCATATCTAGTGCGTGTGTAGTTAGCCTGCAAGTTAGAGTTTGAACTAGATTCTTTCCCTTTGTCATGATTACCCAAAAGATCTTTAAAAATAATATGATGAGAATTGGATGCTAGTAGTGATGGATCGACTGTGATCACAGCATTATCAATAAGGTCTTGTATTTCATGTTTTAGCTAAAAACATGATGAGATCTTATGTTCTTTAGTGCAATGGTAATCATAGAAAAAAAAAATCATCCCACCAAGAGGCCTTAGTTAATGGTTCATCTTTGATCAAGGGTAACTATAAGAAGTTATTACTAAGTAATTGTTAAAGTGTAGTCTCAAGAGGTATCCCCAAGGGTGTGAATTTCCTATATTTGTTTCTACGATGTCTTTGAGGTCTGTCCTACATGGAATTCCAAATTTTATGTTGTTGAGGTGGTGTTTGATTCGAAGTTTGTGAATTTGTAGGGTTTTCACCTTTTAGAGTTAGTTGAGGTTGTGTTGTGTTGATCATTTGTGCATCCACAATACAATTGTTGGTTTTGTTCTTGTTCTTGGAGAAATATTTCAGCTTGTTATTAGACAAGTTTGTATTTGTGTTTTCCTTGTTTGTTTTGAGGATGCCTGTGTGGATGAGGGAATCTTCAATACTAGCTCCCTTTTTCATTAGCTTGGTAATGGTGCTCATACTTTTAATCTTGAGTTCATACATTAAATCAAGGACTAGGTTTTCAATACAAAGATTAACTTCTTGTTCTTCAAGAATATTCATTGAGCATTGACTAATGAGGTTCTCCAATGTAATAAGAATGTGATGAATGGCCCTCCTATCTTTTGTTTAGTTAAGAACAAATCAGAAAGTATCACCTCACATCTAATGTTGAAGGCATAGTGGAAGATGAGTTTGTCTGCTAATTCTAACCAAGATTTTATGTTACTAGGAAGTTTGGAGTACCATTCAAGTGTGGGCCCACCTAGAGAACTAGGGAATAGTCTCATGAGGTATGTGGTTTCATCACTAAGTTCAGTATAAGAGACACAAAATTTTGTGATGTGATCAATTGGGTTTCCTTTTCCTCAATACTTTTCAAATCTTGGTGCCTCAAAATGTTTTGGGAATGGAGGCATATATTGATTTTTGTTAAAGGGATTAGGATGTAAGTCCCTTTCTATGTAGAGAGCCTATTTCTTCTAGACTCCCAATGCCTCAACTTGTTTGGATAGTTAATTGAATTGATGAAATAAGTCCTCACTAGGGTTTTGAATGATAGTTCTTCCTTCAAATCTTTTATGTCTACAAGAAAATTTCTTAATATGGCGAGAACTATGTCTACTCAGTTCTGAAATTTCTATATCTCAAGATTTGGGTGATGTGTCACTAGTAGGTGGAGGTATGTTAGCCCCTCAAAAAAAAATCCTTGTTGTGGTACTTGTTATGGTATTTATTGTGATTTTTGTGCTATGGGTTATTTTTGCATCACTTGTTGTGGTTGTTGTTTTTCTATTTGTTGTGGTTTTTGTTGAGATGCCTCTGTTGGTTGAATGTGAGACCATGTTTGTGACTATTTTTGTAGAGATGTTTGTTGAGGTTGTTGAGGCATGTGTTTTTGTTGTAACAAGTTTTGTTGATAGGTAATTTGTTTCTTTAGGCATCTTTGGTGTTACAATTATTGTTTTAGTTGCTCTTTTTGTTTAGGATACATGTCTTGTTGTTGGAACTATTGTTGGTACATTATGTGTAAGTCAAGTAGATTTAGACTAGGCTGTGCATTAGGAACATTGGATCCTTGTACCACTTGTGGTTGTTGTTGTTGTTGATGTTGATATGTTGTATTCATGTTAAATGGATTTTGACTTGGTTGTGCATTAGGGATGTTAAGTCCTTGTACCACTGCAATTTTTTGTTTTGGGGGTTGGTTATGTCCTTTAGAGGTGAATATCATATTTGGGTCTTTGTTTTGATGTTTTTGTGTGTTAGAAGTTTCATTGTGGGACATCATATTGATTTGGCAATGGGACATATCCCTTTGGGGAATGAGTGAAATGCTAATAAGGTTCTTCCTTTGTATGTCAATAGGGATTTTTGCAATTGATGTTTCACATGGTATACTCATAGGGGTTTCCATAACATTTGATGTCATAACAATTGGTAGAGTTAAGAGCAAGGGTGTGCTTTGTTGATTTTCCTCCAAAGAAAGTATGTTTGGAATCCTAGAGTGTAAGTCCACTTAGGCACATCTTGATGTTGCATTATTTGATTCAAGTCAATTCCTAATGTCCTTTTGTGATATTTTGGAAGAGTCTTGTTTCCATTTATTGTTGGTGGTTTATCAAACAAGGGATTGATATTAATGTGTTCAAAATTACTTTGAAGGATTTCAATGGTTGATTCTTTGTGGGACCTCATAGGTGTCATCATTGTGTTTGAAAATTCCAAAGGTTGTTTTCCCTTGTCCAATTTGGAATTCATCATGAGTTGTATGTTTTTGAATATTAGGTTGTCTTGATATTTGGACTTAGGTCCCTCCAAGTTTGGATTAAATTTGATAATTTCTTGGGTTGCCAAAACTTTAAAGTTTTTTTGAAAAGTCTTTTCTTGGAAAGCCCTAGCCATTTATTCATTAGTGATGTCATAATCTGTGTCAAAGTTGTCACTAAGGTGCAAAGTACCTTGTATGTTTGGAGGATTGAAGGTACTTTTGTTAGGTGTATTGAATTCAAATGAGTGATTTTCTTCATCCTCGAGAGCTGTAGGTACACTTCCACATCTGGGTGGTATAGGTATGAATATGGGTTCAAAAATGGGACTCCATTGAACCATTCCATGTGTAGGGGAAGTGTTTAAAGGAAACCTCATAATAGATGTGTTTTTAGGGTCAGTTGCACCATTTATTGATTGTTAGGGTTTTGTAGATACATGCTTAATGGGTCCACAAGAAAAGGTTGTGAGGCTTTGGTTTGATATGTGAAGTGTTTGTTGAGGTTTCTTGATCTTCTTCTACCATGAGTGAGTTTTAGGTTGTGCTTTAGGTTGAGTTTGTACCTTGAAAAACAAAGATTGATATATTTCTTTTGATCTTTAAGCTAATTGTATCCTTGTAAGTGTTTGCATTGTACCTAAGGATGCAGATGGAATAGAGAAAACCCTAAATGGACACTTTGACTCCCAATTGTGCATCTAAACTACCAACTACACTCTAATAGTACCAAGTGCTTGGTGCAATTGGGGCCCTGAAGGTAAGTAGTTGGTAACTAGAAGGTATGTAGTTGGTAAAAAGATGTGTTAGGGTGACAAATATGTAGAGTGTGAATGGTCTAAGTGTTTTTAGCTATTTGATAGGATTTAGGGATGTAGTACAAGCTATGAGAAAGTAGTTTAGGGTGTGGGAAGGTAAAATGAAATCCCTAATTACCAAGTGCACTATGAAACTAGCAACTATGCACCTGAAGTGTTTGGTTGGTAAAACAAGGGTGCATTTTGTAAAATAAGGTAAAACTTGATAATCTGGAAGTGGGTATTCAAGATATGAGTATTTTTTGGATTTTTAAGGGTTAAGGTATGTTATGCAATCTATGGAAATGAAAAATGACCTAGGGTTTTGATATGCAAGATGCAAATGTCTTAAGGAAATGATGCAAAAATTCAAATGTGAATGATATTTTTTGGATTTTGACTAAAGGGTGTGAATGACTCTATGGCATGCAAAATGTGGATTAGGGTTGGAATTTGGACTTTGGAATTATGTTAGAGGTTGATGTATGAGAGTTGGATTATGTGAAGGAACATATGTTGAGGTTGATAATGACATTTAGGACACATAACATGTGGATATGAGATCAAGAAGACAAGTTAATTGATAAACAAGTTGATGGTGTTTGATATTGGAAGAGATGCTAGGGTTTTGAAGACAATGCAAGATGAAGTGGTTATGCAACTAGGGTTAATCAAAATGACATTTAGGGACACTAGGAATATAAAAATTCTATGACAAGGGTGTATGAAAGGTTTTGAACTTAGGATCAAATCTTTGGAAATTATTAGTCTAATAGTTTAACCTCATGAAGATGGACTTCAAATCTTGACCATAAAGAGACAAAAATGAAAAAGATCAAGTTGATAAAAAAATGAAAAGGTCAAATCCATCAAGACATAGATAAATTTTGACCCAATAAAATGATAAAAATGACAAAAAGAATATGGTCAAGATCCATAATCCATTAACATTAGGAGATACTCTAGGAATCATACTTCGTTCTAATTTTTGACTAAGTTCAAAGGGTGTTGAGTTCAAAATGAGGTTTAGGGATAGTCAAAATGAGGACTATTTTGATTGGATATGTATTATGCAAAGGTCCTAGGGTGAAAAATGATATTTAGGGTGCAAAATGATGTTCTCGATCATGTTAAAAATGAGAGCCTACACAAGCTTCTAGGGGTAGTTCTATGGTCCCAAAATGTAGTCTAGAGGCCCAAAATGGTCATTCTAGTCACCAAGTGCACTATGAAAAAACCAAGTCTACTCTAACATCACAAATTATGCATATGGTGTAGTTGACGCTAGTTTGAGTTCAGTTGGTAGTTTCATGGCACAGATGGGAAGCTGGGTTTAAAGTTTGTTGATTTTGGACTAAGTGACTATCAAGTCACTATACCAAGAGCTAGATTGTTGGGGTTGATGTTGTTAGGATCACATTGGAGATGCAAACCAAGGGTTATGACTTGAGGAATTAATCTCAAAGTGAGCACAATGAAGATAAGGACATGCAAAGTGAAGTTCAGGACATACTAAGAAAGGGGGACCTATCTAGGCACCTAGTCACAACCTAAGGATCCCAAAATGCTATCTAGAAGTATAAACTAGGAGTTCTAGAAACCATGTATGCTCAAACAAATAAAAATGTGCCCATGGTATAGCTGGGGCATAGTTGGTAGTTTCAAAGTGCAGTTGGTAAAGTGGTCTAAAACTAAAGTGTTTTTGAGCTTGGTGACTTCCAGACTATTGTTCCAGAGAGCTAAATGACAAAGGATGGTACTATGATTAGTCTAAGGATGAAAAATGATAGTTATGACACATAGAATGAGAGCTAAGATGTGCAAGATGGAGGTTGTGATGTACAAGAATGCAAGTTTGATGATGTAAGATGCAGATTTAGGGTTGGAATGCAAAATGAAGCCTAAGGAATGCAAAGTGAAAGATGAGGAATGCAAAATGAGACCTAAATAAATCAACCATGAAGTTATAAAATGAAAAATACAATGGTATACTATACAAAGGTGGAATATAAGTCATGCCAAATACTCCTAAGGTTAAAATTTTCCATGTTTTCAAAGTCTCGAATGTTTTGGACCAAAGTTTGCAACATTTTGACAATGTTGTAATGTTTTGACAATGTTTGAATCGTATCCAAGTTTCAAGGTGTGTTTGGTGTAAATTTGTAAGTTTTTCTTTATATTGAGTAATTTTATTCACACACCCAAGACACCATAAACAAGAATAGTTGTTGTTAAAGTTAAAATACATGCCACAACTTGACAATATTCATTGAATTCCCACTTGAACTAAAGTTTAGCCACACTTATTTAGAGCAAAAACCTAGGATCTTGGCACCATAGTCTCCCCCTTACAACACACTCACTTCTTAGGGCTACCAAGATCCAAATCCCAAGGGTCATCACTTCCCAAGGGATCATTTCCTCTACTAAGGACTATGAGTATGTGGGATGTCTTCACAAGCATGGGTGACCCCTTGAGCCAATGGATAGAAGGGATTTTGGCTACTAAGATAAGGTGTTTGGTTTGGGTATTTCATTTGGAAAGTGAATGATAAACTTTTGAACAAGGTCTCCCAATCCCAAGAACTAGGGTTTGACACACCACAAGGGTACTGGGGCTCACCAAGTGGTGAGTCTAGGGTCCAAGGTAGGGCTCTCTAAAGAAGTTACACAGATTTATCTTGCACCCAAGATCCATGAATGACAAGGGGAGAGGATACATCCCTGTAACTTCTAGGGTTCTAAAAAATTCATGGACATAAAACAAAAAATAAAATTATTTTTAGTGCATCAAATGATGTGTTATCTAATATATAAAAATCCACACACGTGGTTTAGACAAGCACATGAGTCTTCAACAATGCCCTGCAAACAAGCATTAGTAGTTTGTGACTGATATGTCTTCTCCCAAAGAATGCCACATACTAAAAACATATCATTAGTAACATGAAGACATATATTCTAGGTCCTTGAATGATATTGAAACCCTAGATGTGGATTCTAATAAAATATGTGCTTTTTGTGAACCAACGATGCTCTGATAGAGTAGATTGTGCTCCAGAAGGCCAGAAAGATTTAGGAGGCCCCCAAGTGCACTTAGACAATGCTAACAACACCCCTAGTATAGTTGGGGCTAGTTTGAGTGTAGGTGCTAGTTTTTAAGCATAGTTGGGAGAGTGGGTGCAGATTGTGGGGAAATGAGGCCAAAATAATTACTAGAACTTCAAAATCTAAAAGCTACTCAACCAAGTGTGTTAATAGAGTGTAGAGTGTACCCCTTGTGTACTTGGGGCCTAAAAGGGAGTAGCTGGTGGTTTTGGAGCATATTTGGTCAGGTATGAATGACAAAAAGGGGTTATGGTGACTCCTAGGCCCCTAAAAAAACTTCCTAAAGGCCCCAAGTGTACTCTAACAGAGCATAGTGCACCCTAGCATAGCAAGCTTCAAAAATTCATAAATTAAGGATATAAACATGTTATTGGGCCTCTTAATTAGACTATATGTTCTAAGAGAGAGAAAATAAGCATTATACCCTCCAAATGAGCTCCTTCGTTGCACCTACAAGCACAAAATAGAGAAACGCACATTAGTTAAGCATGATGTTCATTTTGGGTTCACCAATTATAGGACCAAAAAATGGGTTAATATATAGAAAACTATGAGCAATTAGAAAACTAAATTAACATACACCAAAACCCTTCTAATCTTCCATAAAAGCCAACTAAAACAAAGAAAGAAACATATGTAAAACTCCCTCTTGTAGTTGTAGCTCTCATGTCCTTCTTTCTTCTCCATTTGGGGTAGCTCCAATTTCATATAGTGCATACAATTGAAAGAAGAATCCTATTGATGAGATGATGCTATTGAGAATGCTAAAAGAGTGATTTCAAGCCTAATTCATGCTAAAGATGAAGACTCTAAGAATATGGCTCTTAAGGATATTAAATGGGAGCAAGATGGCTCAATTTATAGCCAACATGCAAGAGGAGAGAATTGAATGAAAGAATGGACACAAAAATGTGCAACTTGGCATGATATTCCTTAAAATATCCATGACACATATGACACAAGATGCCAAATATGAGATTCTATGACACATGAAAGTTAGGATGGCTAAAAGTAGAGGAGAATTTATGATGTGCATATGACACCTCAAATCCACTTGTAGAATTATATGATGTATGGAAGTCAACATGTATAAAAGTGGAGGGGAATTTATGATGTGCATATGACAACTCAAAGTCACTTATAGCCAAGAATCTATGATGATGGAAGCTTATTATAGACATGCATAAGGAATAAAATATATCAAATATGACATATTTTAGCCAAGTGTGAGGAGATAATCTATGATGCATCATGTCCATGTTTCAAGGATGGATGGAATATTTGAATTAAAATTTCATAAAATGGAAATTAGAGGTGGAAAATGGAAATTGGAAAATTGATAATTCCCATAGTTTGAGAATGATGAATCAATTAATTAATAAATGTTAATTAATTGAGAATGTTAGTGAGGAAGAATAATTAGTAATGCGTGACACAAATTGTAGTGCCTGCCCCTAGGTCACATTTTTGTTATCATTGTCAAACTCCTTTAGGGCTAGTTTTATGTTGATGGTTAGCAGCACTATTTTGAGACTATTAGATATTGTGCTATGGATTTAGTTGATATGTGATGAGATTACTTAGACTCTACATTTCATGTATATATGATGATTATTACATTGCTTTCAGTTATTGATAATGATTAGATTGGATGGTTTATTATCACATGTTCTTTCTTGTGGATACTTACCCCATACTTGCATGTGTATGGTGTGTGTGTTTGTTCTTGTATGGTGTTTCTAATGTGGTTAAGGAAGGGAGTCGTAGTCACTTGCTAGTCGGGATCTACATGATGCACCACTTTCTGTCGTTGCCTATTTAGCTTAGCATATATATATATATATATATATATATATATATATATATATATATATATATATATATATTGTATGTACATGCATAGTTTTTATGCAAGTTGCAGGTACCGGGTATCGACTTCTCTGAATTGCCAGGATGAGCGTACCCTATCGCCTTATCTCAATGGTAAAAGAGGGGAGATAAATTCTCAAGTTCAAATCCCAACCCTTTAAGCTATTTGTCCTAATTGGAAATTAGGACAAGTATCTAAGTTGAGTACCCTTCGAATGCATTAGATGACATAATTCGTGATATTAACCCTTGGTTTGATTTTGTATATATTTTGGCTATGATGGATTTTTGTATTTTACCTTGAGAGTCTTTGGAGTATTTTCTATTAATTAAGCCTAATTAAAAGATTTAATTAATGGCTTAATTTAATGAAAAAATTAATATGATATTTTAATATTTATTTTATTTAATTAATTAGGAAATTAATTAAATAAAATAATTAAATTTGAAGATAAAAGTTATAATTTTAAAGTTGGAATGTGATAATGTTTATTTAAGTTAATAAATATTTTATTAATTAAAGTTTCAAAAATAAATTTAAAAGTGGAAATATATTAAAATTATTAAAGATTCTAGATTGCATGATGTGTACATGTGATTAAAATATAAATATATTAAGATAAAACAAGTGGAGTTATTAAAGTTAGTGCATGAGATTTAAAAATAATAAATAAATTAAATTGGAAAGAGTAAAGTGAATATTAAATTAATTAATGTGCATTATTTTAATATTTAGGAGTTTGCAAATTCTCAGGAGTTATCATGTAGACAACATAGAAGTTTGCACTCTAAGTATGCACAAGTTGTCTACACTTAGGAGTTAGCATATTATTTGAGCACATGGTGTCTACAACCTTATGACTCATCTAGAAGGTTGGAGAAGACTCATGTTTAGTTGTCATGCTTATATTCTAGTTCTTTCTAGATGCATCTTAGAGGTCTTTAAATAGAGGCTCTCCTAGTGTGTTTGGACAAGCTTCAAAGCTTACATGCATTTGAGAAGCTCATATGCTTATACATGCTCATATGTTTCTTCATACTCATATGCTTCTACAAACACTTCTAGTCACTTGTGGGTTTCGGTTGGCTTGGATCTTGGAGGAATTGTGAATGTTGGAGAAGGAAGGGATTTTTCTATGGACTTCTGAGGCATGGCAAATTAGCATCAGTGTCTAGGTGCACTCGTGATTTTCGCTTATTCTATTTGCACTCTTTCTCTTCATGTCTTCATCGTGTCTATGTTTAAATATACTCCATGAATGAATCCTTAATCTTGAAATTGGAATCTAGATATGTATGTTATTTGGTTGCAAAGAAAACAATAGAAAACCCTAGTTCCTATTAAGGAGAAATTAGATCCAAATCGGGTTTGGGTTCGAATTGTATTAGAATCGAGGATTTGATTAGACAAGGGCTTTTATTTTTTCTAAGTTCAAGATTTATAGTCAAAACCTATTAGAATGATTAATGGGTAAAATTGGAAGAACAATTATTTTAAAAGTAAATTCTTGAGAATTAAAAAAAACCCCTTTTGTCTTAGAAACTATGTATTTGTTCTCTTTTAAAATTATACAATCTACATACATATATGTATATATATATATATACATACATATATATATGCTATAATACATGGTAATAATTGACATGTACATATATATACATATATACATATACATATACATATACATATACATATACATATATATATACATACATACATACATACATACATACATATATATATATATATACATATATATATATATATATATATGTATATATGTATATATGTTTATTGAAAAGAAAATGCTACTTTTTGTTTTTTTCGCAGTCGGAAATCATTATTTGAAAACATTTTTTAAAATGTAATAATTTTGAAAAAACCCGAATCCGCATTAACAAAACATTTTTTTTTAAACATTATAAAATAAAAATAAAAATTATTATATGGGAGGGGGAGTTTAACCCCACCCCATCCCTTCTCTCTTGGGTGCTGGCGCTGATTGCTATACACAGTCGTACTTGCAACTGTGATCACAGGATCAACTGCGACTGTAGCAGCACACGGCCTTCCTTTAACTAGAGGCTACAGCTTTAAGCCTACGCTCATACATATGTAATTATGTGAAGTGTTGTTAATACTTTTATAAATAGATATATATATATATATATATATATATATATATATATATATATATATATATATATACACTTTTTAATCTCCAATGAATATTAATTGCTTTCCCTTATTCAAAGTGCAGTATTATGAATCAATTTTATAATTCAATTTTATAATTCAATTTTACAAATTGATTATTATATAATATATATAAATATATATATATATAAATTTATAATATTATATTAATGTAATTTTAATATTCAGGTTAATTAAATTATATTATTTTATATTTAGTTTTAATAAATTTATGTAATTAGAATGAGTTCAAATAAAGATTATTGAGATTATTTTAGGGTTCTTGAAATTGAAAATGGACTTATTGGAAATAATAGATGATTTAAAATAATTAATAATAATTTGTTAATTGTTATTAAAAAGAAGAGATATTTAGAATTTTAATAATTAACTTAATTAAATCTAGTTTAATTAAGGTTAATCATTAGAATATAATATAAATCAAAGTTTTGAATTATATAATTATTGCTTCGATAATATAGGGTTCATTAGAATTGCACATTGGCTTATTGGGAATCAACGAATTAGTGAAGATCAAATTTAATGGGAAAGAACTCATAATGTGTTGAGGAAATTATCAAATTATAAATTTAAAGATTTAAGTTATTCGAACGCTTACCTTGGTCAATTTTAGAAAAGAGTCTTCTCGCTTGATAATATCCATTGAGCTAATATTATAGTAATGAAATTATTAGATAATTTAAATAATTGTAAATTATTTGATGATTAAGTTATGAAAATAGAGTTTTAATTGAAGTGATTATTGATAATACAAATTCATTAAGGAAACATTAGTAATCATTGAAAAGAGTAACAAATGTGGTCATTATAGATTATTAATAAGCTTTCCAACAATATAACTTGCTATTAAATAATAACGAGTCATTATTGAACTATTAATATTGGAGAATTGGATTATAGTTGACTTTTAACTTACAAATTATAGTTAGTTATTAATCAACTAATATTCATTGGGTCGTTGATATGGTTATGTAATTATTAATTAAATTAATTAATTAGAGTTAATTTAATTTAATTTTTAAGTTATGTAATAAGTTTTAATTGATATAATTCTTTAAATGAAGTTGTAAATTATCTACATCGAAGTTGATAAGTCTTATTCCTAACGACTTGAATAATGACCTTAGATATTTTAATGGTGAGACTTAGTAATATTTAATTGAGAACTATTAGAATGTTAAAAAGGTCATGGATTGTGTACATTATTCGAAGATTGATAACTGGCTCTCTTATAATCTAACGAATAATGATCCTTTGATTATGTTGGGAAGTTGAAGTAACATTAAGGAAGAGTTATTCAATTAGTAACATTGATCTTAGCAAAATAAAGTGAATGATTTTATTAAGTGTCAAATGATTTAATGAGTAAATATTTATCCTTCAGTTATTCTTAGAATATTATTTTAATGAAAGGATAAGGTTTTTGAGGGAACAAACGGGTTGACTTGTAGGTCAAATGGTAAATCTTATACACTTGAAGTATACTTGCAAATATAAACTGAAACCTCTACACTTAATTCAACTATGTGATTTTAGTAAACCAAAATATGTGTTTGCATTGTGTTTTCTCCATGCTTTTTGTTTTGGGTTTTTGGGTTGACTAGTGTTGACCAGTCTTAGGTTGTTACCAGAGGCTCGGGGGTTGTGAGATGTGATGGCATGTTGATCTTATTTGGTCTCGATCTTTCTAAACCCAACCATGGTTATGTGATGGTATGCTCTATGAGATGTTTGTATTTACTAATTGTTATTGCTCATGAGTGGAGCTGAGATGTATTTGCATGAGACACTTGAACTAATCATTTTTGAGTCATCGATCAGTTTTCCTTGGATTACTTTCCAGTCACCATGATGGGACTAAAGTGTTGATTTATTTCTTGATGATGTCATGTTGTGACATGTTTGACTCGACCATTTTGGAGTCTTCGATCAGTATGTTCTTGAGATATATTTTGATTATTGAGAACCAATGGATACTTTTGATTATCAGTGATACCTTCAGTTGCCAATAGAGAAATATTATGGTCATGATTATCTATGCTCATGGAGAATTGATGCTTTTATTATGGATATTTGATGATTCTTATTGTGGATTATTCTTTTGGTATTTATTTCCAGTCGCTTGTATAGAACTGGGGTGATTTATGATTCCATGAGCTTAGGGTAGGTTATCTACTTGTAGTGTCAGGAAGTGGCTTACAATGGGGGTCGGGGCCCTAAGTGGCTGCCAGGGTAACTCATTGTAAGTTTTATTAATAAGTGATAGAATTTACACTAAATGGGGATTAAATGAACCTAAAAAGATAATTGTTTTGTTCTCACCCATGACTCGAGTGCTTGTATAGACTAGGATGGGAGTAGAGAGAACTCTTGGTTGTGACCTTGCATTCCATAGTATGCCTTGTCAATATGAGAGGATACTAGTGGCCGCATGAGGATTAGTAGGGACCCGTGGAGTTTAGCTAACTACCAGGGTAACTTCTACATGATATATGCGATGACACTTTCCTACTTGCATAGTAGGTTTCATACATGTCATTGTGTGCCTGTGGGAAGTAGATGTCAATTTTGTGATTGGAACCTTTGAGTTAGTATACTTTTAGGATTCCTAAAATTAGAGAGTATTTTTATGCTATGTGATTTTGATAGCCTATTTGGGACTTGAGATTATCTCCTCAGCACAATGGGAGTGGACCATTTAGGTTCCACGCGGTCGGGTGGTAGTGTTTTTCCACTCTTATCATTTGAGATCCATCCGAGACATCGTGGCTAGAGCATTCTCTGTTGGTATTTATCTTCATTTTGTTCTTGGATCATTATGATAGATGATAAACCCTATGTTGGTTGTATTTACTAGTATGTTTCTTACATTGATGATTTGCATATGTTAGATGATGTTATCTTATGCTTTACTTTGCATATTAGATTACTTTCTACATATGATGTAGTATGATTTAGGAGTGAAATTCCTACTATATTAATACTAATTATCTCTTCGGTGATTTGGAATGTTATGCATGGAGGGATGGCTAGGATCCATGATGGTCTAATGATGCTATTAATGGTTGGGAGGAACCTTGCATTTAGATTAGATGTGTTTTATTATTCATGGCTATCTTTTATGATGGATGTTTATATCTTTATGATGATGATGTATCATGTATGACATGTGGTTTCATTTACTTTAATTGCATCATGGATTAATATTGGATGATGATGTACTTTATTTACATGGATGTTTATTATTTCAAGCCTTTCATACCCTATGGCATGTACAGCGGATGATTGAGCAATCGGAAATGTAATTTAAGAACATTGGATGTATCATTGCTAAGGATGTGATGTTAGATGAATAGTTAATTTAGATGTGATACAACATTAAGGGATCCTTAAAGAATGTAACCTGTTATGTATGTCATGTTTACTTTCATTTGAATTGTTGCTATTGCTTCCGCTATCATGTGGATGGTTTATCTTTCATGTTCAAAATAAAAAATTGTTGGGAAAACTTAGTGAAATTTTAGATTAATTCTTTAGATCCCTTGGCGGGGCATTACACAAATGATTGAACTAACATAGGATTAGGTTATACGTTATCTATTCCTATAAGATAAATTAGTTAATGATCAGCAAATTTGATTAGATAAATGTGATAATATCCTTTGATGAAATGCATTGATTATGTAGATCGACTAGGACAATGATGGGTAGATCAAAGCCATGATCAAATTGAATGATTGATTAGGATTGATAACGTGCCAAGGAAACATGACATGAATTAAGAACATGTGACATTTAAAAAATATTGTAAATGCCACAAGATTGAAATTGATTGATAAGGTTGATCATAATAACATCAAAAAACATTGTCGATGTTATTAAATTAGTTTGATAATACATGATCTGACACTAAAGGACTCAATAATGTCAATGATCAGATGATAAGAATGATAGATTTTACCTAGCACTGAGTGACATGACTGTACTAAGGTCAAATTTGAAGGGTTTGATAAGATTTGATAGGTTTCCAAGGCAGTAAGAGACATGACAATTCCTAGGGTTTGATAAATGATGATTGATTTGTGATATCTGACATGTTTTAGGTTGATTTGGGATGATTTCAAGTTGATTTGGGGTGATTCTAGTTTGATTTTGGATGATTCCAATCATGTTGAAATGGTTTTGGGTTGTTTCCAAAAAGTTTGGATATAAATGGAACCAATTCCGAAATGATCTACAATTGTTTTGAAAGGGGATACGAATGATAAAGGATATTGTTGAAATATAATCAAATTGGCAAAAAGATTAGAATTAGTGAAATGAGAAAATGGGATGAGTTAGTATGAAAAAGTGATTAGACAGTAGGCGTGAACCATTTTTGAGTGTCTACAACATGTGAAAAGTACTTCTTCCGATCATCAATCATTCTTTTGTAGGGCATCCATTTTTCATCCTTTTTCTGATAAATATCATTGACCTGGTTGATTACAAATTATGAGTCTCTGAAGAAATTCAATTCATTTACCATCCATTTAATGAAGATCTTCATTCCATTTATTAAGGCTTCATCCTTAGTGATGTTATTTGTACAAGGGAAAATAATCTTGTACACCCTAGGTAGAGAATACTTTTGTGGTATTATAAATAGTATTCTGACACCTTATCCTTGTTGAATGAATGATCCATCAAGGAACATAGTCCATGTTTGGTGTGTCAGAAGTAGAATGGGGGAAATTTAATATTCATTGGTTGGTAACTTTAAATGTTACTTCTTCCAATTGATTAATGATCTCTTTCCCTTTTATGGATTTCCTTTCCACATACTCTATGTCAAAATCACTCAGTATCATAACCCATTTTTCTAGTCTTCTTATCAAAGTAGTCTTGATTATAAAATACTTTAATAGATTACTTTACAATTAGTCTTGTAGTGTGAGAAAGCATGTAGTGGACCTTAACTTCTAGAAAGAAAAGACAATACCAAATGATCCTTCTCAGTGATACTATAATTCATTTCATATGAGACTAACATACAACTAATGTAGTAGATAGCTTGCTACTTATTGTTGTGATATTCTTGAGCCAATAGGATTCCCAAGGATGAGTCAATTACAAAGATATAAAAAATAAGAGGTTGTCCATGAATTAGAGACATCAATATAGGTGGATCAAAAAGATATTGCATAATTTTTTTAAAGCTCTAATCACTATTTGTTCTAGTTGTATTTCACACCCTTTTGCAAAGTTTTAGTAAAGGGGTTGATTTATCTTCTAGTTATGAGATGAATCAGTGAATAGATTGAAGTTTTCCTTGTATTCCTCTCATTTGACTGATGTTCCAGGGTGGACAAATTTCTATTATAGCTTAAATCTTTTTGGGTTCCACCTCTATGCCTTTTAAAAAACAATATATCTTAGCAACTTTCCTAATGTGATACTAAATGCACACTTTTTGGGATTCAGTATGGGACTAAACTTTTCCATGTGATGTAATATAGGTCCCAAGTCCTTGAGATGAGTTCTTCTTTCAATAATTTTTTCCAAAGTATCATCAACATAATCTTCCATTATTTTGTGCATCATATCATGGAAGATTGTTTTGATAGCTTGTTGGTCAATAGCTCTAAGAATATTTATGCCAAATAGAATCATGTTCTAGTAGAATGTCCCCCATGCAAAAGTGAAGGAAGTTTTTTCTTGCTATTCTAGCACAATCTTGATTTGATTATATCTAGAGAAACTAAGCATTATTGAGTGAATTTCATACCCAGTTGTCATGTCCACTATTATGTCAATGTTAAGTAGTGGAAAGTCATCCTTCAGGCATGCTTTGTTGAGATCCTAGAAATTGGTACAGAATTTGATAGATTTTTCATGCTTAGAAACTAGAACTATGTTTGATATCCATTCATATAGGCAATGGCTTGAATGAATACAACTTTTAGTCAATTTCCAATTCAGCTTTGACCAAAAGTGCTACACGAGGGTGCATCTTTCAAAGTTTCTTTATAAAAGGTTTTACCCCTAGTGAAATGGACAAGTGATTCATAATGAGGTTAATATCTAAACCTGGTATAGTTAAGTATATCCATGCTAAGTTGATTTTCTTTTCCCAAAAGAAAGTAGTGAACTCTTCTTTTTCTTTAGTCGATAATGAGTGTGCTAGATGTAAGATGTGTGGATGTTCCTCAATACCTAGATTTACTATTTACATTAATTCTATTAGTATTGATGACCATTCCTAAAAATGACTTTGAAGTGCATCAAATATCCCATCCTTAGGTGCCTCTAAGAGGTTCTCACCTTTGGCTATGTCTTTTCTTTTTACTATTTTAGGCTCTAATATTACCACAACATGGTTTTCACCATCAGAGTTCCTATTCTTCTTCTTTTTTATTATATGACTAAGATATTTTATGTCAGCTTCTATCATGTTTATATTGTTTTTTTTTGGTAGAGGAAATTACCAATTCAACAATATTTAGGTAGTAGGCAAGAGTATGGTCATTTTGGAACATAGGGACTTCACTAGATGTAGTGTTGGAGTTCTAGTCTATTAGCTCAGGATAGGTGAGTGAAAGAGAAGTGGTAGGTTCAAGTGCATTCATAGTATAGTCATCAAATACACAAACAAGTAAGTCAAGGCCTACCATGATTTTTTCCAAATTTATGTTCAAATTCCTCTAAGTCCTAATGACATCAACTGAAGAGATGTCAACATTAGTAGAGTTAGACTCATCAGAATGAACCCTACATTTCTCTCCTACTTTGAGTTGGTTTTTATATGTGTATAATCTATCTACATGTTTATTTTAAGTTTCATCTAAGAGGGAATCAAACTCATAGTCATGAGAATGTGTGCTACATGGAGGTAGATTGAAGCATTCCCCAATAGTTATGGGTATCCATCTCTACTTTTAGCATCATCTTAGTTTTGGTTTACCCTTCCAACAATAAGAGCATAAATAGAATCACCCTATTCTAGTTAAGTAAGGGGAGTATCAATAGTGGCTTTAATATAATTGCTATTAGTTTTGGTAGTATTCACATGTGGTACAAAGTCATCAGGTTCTACAAAGAGCATAACAAGATCTAGTGGAATAGGATAAGGAAATGTATCCTCATCATCAAATCTCCCCTCCTGATTTTTAGACTTAGATTGATATTTAGGTTTAGATGGATTGTCACACTCTGGCACAAATCTTTTGATTCCAAAGTATAAGGGCATTTTATTGAAACCTCGGATTGATGTGTCACAAGGTAATCTAGATAAATCTTCAGTTGGATCTATTAGACCTTTATTGTTTTTTCCCTATAGGACCATTACCTTTATAGCCAAGATATTTCATTAGTTTGAGACCTTGTCCATGTTTTTAAGGGTTATTTCATAAGACTGAACTATGAAATTAGATGGGACCTCTTCCTTATACAACCAAGTCATAATGTCTCTTTTCTCATCTTTTTCTTCTAAAGGTACAGTGGCCTGTACAAAAGTTCCATTAAAGAAAGTCTTAGGTGGTAGAATAGAGGGTCTCTTTGCTTTAGAAGGTCACCCATCATGATGAGGAGATATAGGAAGAGACACAAAAGATAGTATTAGTTCAATTTGATATTCTCCCATACCATTTTCTTTTAGTTTTAGAGTCTTTTCCATGTCTTTTATCTTGTTAACATGATTGTCAATAGACTCTCTATTGCTTGGAACAAAACTATCAATAGATTTGAGCATGTTACAAATGTAGCTGGTATTGTTAGGCATTGTCACTTCCACCCCTTGGAATAGTAATTTTATGTATTCATGATAAGTTGAAATGACTGCTTGCATCTCATGAATCCAAGATCTTCCTAATAGTATGTTTTATGCTAAAGGGATATAAAGGACTTAACAAATGACATCTCGCTCTATAGGTCCTACTCTAATAGGAAGCATAACAAGACCCTTGGTTTTTTTTATTCTTCATCATATGTATTGATATAAAATTTTCTATAAGGATTAATGGATAACTCATCATAGCCTAGTTGAACAAGAAAACTAGTGGAATAGATATTAAAACTAGCACCATTATCTATAAGTACATGACAAACACATTTTTGATGGATCATGACTTTGATATGCAGTTGTTGGTTGTAAGGATTACTCAAAGAAGTATCATCCTCTTTAGAGAAGGATAGATATTAAGGAGAATTTAGGTGACCCACCATGGATTGAAAATGATCAAGATCAAGATCCTTAGGTACACTAGCCTCGATAAGAGCTTTTTCAAGAATCTACCTATGAGCAGGCAATATTTTAAGCAGTTAAAAAATGGTTATGTAAGCATTATTTCATTGTCACACTTTTAGGATGTCATAGTTTATAGTATTAGAAGATGTTGTAATTTTTATGTTCTTTATTGTTGGACCAAAGCTAGTATTGTATTTGAGTTATTTAGTTTTAGAAGCAGAAGGTGTAGGGCCTTTGAGCTCTATTTTGGCACAGGACTATGTGATAACATTATCAAAGAACTATGATTGTCTTTGAGGAGATTTGAGAGACATAACCCCTCTAAGGATGAATGGAATATTTGGTTTTGTATTACCACTTTTCCCTTTTATTGTGGTAACATCATAGTATTCAGAGTCTAGAGGTTTAACCATATTGATTATGTTGTCATTGGTATATGTTTAGTTGACCTTATTATTTTTTAGTTTAGATGTTTCTCCCTTTTCCTATGGAGGAAAGGGTTCTCTAAATTCTTTATGGTCCAATTTTTTTTAATGTGCTCCCATTAATATATCACCATCATCAACAAGGTCTTGAATCTTATGTCTCACATTAATGCAATTGTTGGTTTTGTGACCTTTGTTTTGGTGGTACTCATAGTATGCATTTTCATTCCACCATTTAGGTCTTGGTTTTGGATCAATTGGATGGTAAGTTGATTTTGAAGAAGTATCTTGTAGAAAACTTGAAGAGGTTCACTCAGAGATGTGTACTTTTATTTGCATCTAGAAGCCCAAGACATATTTTTATCACTATTTCCAGATGTTCTAGTGTCTGTAGGAATCTTCTCAATAGCTTTGGTTATGTTTTTATTTTCTATGAGATTGAAAGCTTCCTTAGGAGGTTTTAGAGTAAAATTGTCCACTACTCCATCATGTAAGACATCTTATTTTTTGCTAACATGTTTGGGTTTGTCTTTGTTAGAGTTGGACCCTTGTTTGTTGTATCTTTGTAGGGTTAGCTCACCTTTCTTAATCGTAAAGCCCTCTATGTAGATACCTTGTATGATCATATATTCAAATGTATGTTGTCCTTGAAGTTGTATTTTATACCCAAAATTAGGTAAGAGGTTATCTATGAATATATCAAGTTTCTTGTTTTTAGGTATCTTACATGAATACTTGGTGTATAGTTGTCTCTGGTCTGCCTCATAATAGGTGTATAATAATCATCCCAAAGGACATACTTAGTAATAGTGTATTCAGTCTAAGGATTATTTTTCCCCACCATGAGGTGAATTTAATTTTTTCAGCCTAGGGACATATACTTGAAATGGTCGGCACAGTATGTGCACTAGGTTTCTTAATGAGTCATTATGCTTATGTAATAGGAAAGTAAAATGCAAGGAAAGAACCTACACTAGTGCTGTAGGAAACTAACACACTTAACTCTTTACTAAAAAAAAATTAGAAATGCAATTAAATACTAACATATATTCCAACTCAGTTCATCTACTATAACTATTCTTATAGATGCTACAGGAACACTCACAAAGTATGATTCTATAGGAAGGAACTTACAAGTTCTACCTACAATACTAAAGATGCTTGAAAACAAATCTACACTATTCTAATCTAATCCACCTCCCAAGTGGGCCCCCTTGGTTGGCTTCTCCTAATATGCTAACACAAAATGTAAAATAGGAGCTATTTCATTATGTTCCAAACATTCCTTGCATGAGAATGATACATAAAACTATAAAAACAACTCGCTGCAAGAGTCAACAATTTCTTGTCATAAAATTTCTTCTAACCTCTAACACTATTGGTTTGATACCTAAAAATAGAATATTGACACTTATTCTAAAATAGAAAAGCAAAACAAACAAACTATAAATCCACAAGAGAAAGAGAAGGAAAGATAACAGCTTACATAATGAATAATAAAGTTTGGACAACCGCTTTGACACAATAATGAATGTAGAGAAAATATAACAATTCTTCATAGCTCCTCCATATTAGCGGTCATGTCCCTTGGTATCGTTATGAATCTTTCCATCATAGTTAAACCTTAACCTCTTTTCCCCTTGAAAGTTGTTGACTATCTTCAACATTTCCCTCTGAATACTTCTGACCATCTTTAGCTTCCTTTGCTAATAGGTTAGTTATTATGCAAAGATATTTGCAAATAAGCATTATCAAAATAAATTCAAACATTAGAACACAAATTATGATATTTATATAAAATACTACATTATATATATAATATTGGTAAAATATGACATACTATCTACCCAAAGGTTAATCATCAATTCAAGTAAACATAAGTTAACAAATGTCTAGGTAGAAGTAAAATGAAGTGTTTAAAATTATCATAAAGTAGAGGCAATAATTAGCATTGTCAATCTCCATATCTAAAGAAATGTCAAGAAAGTTCTCCAAATCTCTATTTCAGGTACAAAGAACTCTTATGTTAATCAAATGTTGGATTTTATGTGAGTATTGTTGTATGAACTTGTTGGGGATCTCCTCAAAAAAAAAAAATCCTAGTGGGAAATTTTGAGAACCACTCCATAACTTGGTCACCTAGAATACATTTGAACAAGCACATGAGGTATGTTTGGTCATGTATAAACTCCATTTATAGGGAACCAAACTACTTCAAGTGATCTTGGGGATCAAATGTGCTCATTTATTTGTCATATTTAGGTAGTTCAACTCCTCTAGGAAAAGGGGGCATGTAAAGATCCTTGTCAAAAGAAAATGAATAAATGACATCCAGTGTGTATTGTTTAGTATTTTTGTCCTTATCTTTCATCATTTGTACTAATTTCTCTTGCATGGCTTGGAGCTTTTTGAGGTTTCAGTTTCTTCCTCTTTGATGACAATAGTTTCAACATTGTAGTCTAGGGGTAGCTTGGCTCCTTTTTTATCTAATTTGTGGAAATACCATTTTCTCCTCATGGACTAATATTTCCATCATATTTTGGAATATTTTGGATTTACAATAATTTTCTATGTCTTCTAGAGGTATTTCTTTAGTATCCCCATCTCATTTTGTATAGATGTAGTGACCTTTGAACCTTTCAATTCTCCAATTTTTGTCTCTAGTTTATCCTCTATTATTTTCATTGATTTCTTAGTTTGTTCTACCATTCTATTAGTATGAAAGTTTTAATTTTTATAGGTCTGGTATGTATAAATGTCTTGTACAGAGGTTTGATGTTTGAGTTTTTAAGTGTAAGTGTTATGTTTGTGTTAACAAACTCAAGTTTAGGAGATGACATTTCATATTTTAGATGTTCCTAAAACATTAGATTCCTAACTTGATTTATGTTTATGGAAAAGACTCATCTGACGTAAGTTTGACTGATAGAGAATAGTGATTAATACGATCCTTCCTCAGATGTAGTGGGTGAAGGAGATGGTGAGGATCCTTCACTGCACTCAAACTATGTATAGAACTAGGAATGACCTTTACCTCAACTCTAACCTCTACCTCTACCTCTTCTAGCTTGATGGGAATGAAACATGTTTCCACTTCTACTTGCAATAGTCATAGATAATGGCATGTGACATTAGTAGAATTGGCCTCTATTTTTGATGAAAATTGGTCAAATTTTCTTCCCAATTTGGTTGAATGATCCATAAATGGCCTTGTCAATAATTTCAAGTCACAATTTCAACAAACCTATGTTCAAGTCAAACTTTGGACACAAGTCCTTGTCAAAATCAATAGCGAAATTTGGCCATTATGGTTATCACAAATTTGACCATTTCTAGTCAAAATAGATGCCTCGTCTAACCACAATGTCAAATCAACGATGGTATCCTGCTCAGTCATTTCATCAAAATTATGACAAAGGTTGGTCCAGCTTTCAACCGGTCTTCGTTAAGGTTGAGAAATTGATACCAACATTTTTCTATATGTAGTTATCGAACCTTCCTACAATGTTGGTCAAAAAGGATGGTTCATCTAACTAGGATGCTAAATCCATGGTAGAGACCTTGTCAATGCATTGGTTGTAAGTTCAACCATGTCTAGGCAAAAGTTTAACTAAACTTTGTTAGGTTTCAACCTTGATCAGTCAATATTTTGACAAATATAGAAGGTTTTGAAATATATATATATATATACCACTATAGCTACAATAATGAATCATCCAATATTGATGTATACAATGGGGATAGCACCAAGATCATCTTCAGAGTTAGTCAAGATATCACTATAACATATAGTGATCAAGTTTGTCACTATGTGAAGAAGACATATTGTCAATATGGTGATGAGTGATAAAGAAAGGTGTATCGCTATAACCTTCAATGATCATCAGTGAGTGGGGAGATGAGCTTTTGGTTACGATAATAGGCGATAATGCTATTGCTGGTTGAAATTGATATGTTTTGTTTTGGAAATCAATGATGAAGTGGGTTGTATCACTATATGATATGGCGATAACTACTTTAGGTGATCAAACAAAGGAAGTTTGTGTTGTATTGATTAGCGATAAGATCAGTTGATCGCCATGTGTTACACTGATAAAGAAGTATGATTTAAAAAGTGGTTGCTATTTCCTATAGTGATGGATCAAATTTGATCATGGATCACATTTGGAGAATAATAGAAATAGTGATGAGTGATGCAAAAAAAAATTATTGCTATTTATCATAGCAATAAGATGAAAACTTACAACGAAGACATGAAACTAGATGTGCAAGATGTAAAGGATGTGATTAATTGTTCTAGATTTGTAGAAGATGAGAAGTCTATGTTGTTATGGGCTCTCTATCCTCCACATAGGAGGCCTCAAATTATTGATATTTCTCGAGCCTTTGGGCACTTGATAACATTGAATGTGGGTGTAACAGACCCTAATTAATCATCTACCATGCAAGTGGGTGTTTCTCTATTTAATCAAGCATAGATGAAATAGGTGACATTTGAATGGGATAACTAGAAAGCAATGTATGAGGGCCTATTGAAAATAGGAAGGCCACAAACTTGACCTATGATTTAGTCAATTGATGATGCCTTGAAGATTGAGTTGAAGAGACTATAGGAGGAGAATAAAAGGTTGAAGGATCTATATTTGGTAAGGAGGGAAATACCTGGCTCTTTATTAAAAAAAATTTCAAACTATTGTTGACCAAGTTAGGGAAATTTTGGGAGTTATATAATGGATATAGGCTCTTGGCTATCCAATATAATGAGATGTATTGAAAGCTTGTTAAACAAAAGAATGAACTTGCAAAGGATGAAGGTATTTGAGAGGCAAAAAAATTGACCCAAGTTCTTGATGTATACACCCAAGAATTTAAAGATATTTTTAAGTTATTTGAGAATTTGGTGGCATAGCATGGAGTTCCAACTTGGCATAATTTAGATGGATGGGAATTTTCCATGCGATGAAGGAATAGGCCATAAGAGCAGCAAGGAATGATGATCTGGAGATGATAAGGACCAACAAGCAAATTGGATGGATGATTAAGAAGGAGATCAAGGCTTGTGAGGTGATAATTAATGCAGACTTGTTGAATGATGACAAATATCAAGGACATATTCAGGAATAAAATGATTTTCTAGAGGAACCAACATCATATTCCTTTTGAGTAACTCATTATGTTTTGGAACCTTGTTTTGATTAAGTTAGCATATAATTATGGCTTTATCAATTAGTCAATTTATTTTATTTTGTAAATAAAAGGTTGTGCCTTTTCATATTGTAACCAATTCATTGTTTATAAATATAAAGACCGAATTTAGAGATAAAACAACCATGTTTTTTCATATAGAAATTTTTTCAATAGAAAGATAGATTTTCTTGTCCACTTTGGATTGTGTTATCTATATGCACTAGAAACACATGTATTTTTGGTGAGTAATATCAACTTCAATACAAGGATTACATGTGCTCATTTGATATTTTGGTGATCTATCATCTTTGTCCCATTTATCTTGTTCCTATTAAACTTCAAGCTTAGTTTAATTGAGTGTTCAATTGATGAATATTGTAAGTTATTTAAATATGTGTTAAATAGTAATTTTGTAATGATTTCTCAATCTATATTGATGTCTTATTGTGCTAATCAAATTCCTGGGAGCCAAGGGACCCTAAACCTATGCTACATTTTTTGGAGACATGGGAGAAGTTACTACCAGCTTCGGTACCTTTAAATGTATAAAATAGTTAGTGGAGCCTCCATTTTAGGAAACTAAAAGTAGTCATAAGATTTGAAGGCATGGAGTTTTGTGAATACTCAAAATTTTGTGAAAATCTAATCAATAAAATGTTCACCGATGTTTTTTTATGAAATCCAACAAATCAACTAACCTATTTTTTTAAACAATGTAAATCAACCAAACCCATTGCAAAAGCATTATTTAAAATTGTCACAATTCAGGGTTTTTACTTGAAATTTTTATGACTACATAAGAAATTTAGCTATAACTAGAATAAGATTTAACTAACCTGCATGATTTTGCACACTGTAGTGACTAAATAGCCAAATTGAGCCAAAAAGTCTAAAACAACACCAACACCATGCCTTGCAACTACCATTGTCCCCCATGGAATAGCTCTAAACCATGCATCTTGCTTCAAATTTACATTAAATACCTATATGTAAAGATGAAAGTGAATTTATCATATATGTGCTTGGATTCAAATGTATTAAAATTTTCAATATGAATGAACTAAAATTGTATAAATGACTCTTGCGATTTTGGTTTGACATATTCTTTGATTAAAATAGTTAGCTATCCAACATAATGAAATATATAGAAATCTTGTTAAAGAGAAGAATGAACTTGTAGAGGATGAAGATACTCGAGAGGCAAATAAGTTTATTCAAGTTCATAATGTATACACCAAGAAATTTAAAGATATTTTTAAGTTATTTGAGAATTTGGTAGTAGAGCATGCAGCTCAAACTTGGAATAATGCAAATGGGTAGACAATCAATTGGGAGATGTGGATGGGGATTTGCCATACAATGAAGGAACGGGCACTAGCAGAAGCAAGGAATGATGATCTAGAGATGACAAGGACTAGTGAGAAGATTGAATAGATGATTAAGATGGAGATCAAGGCTCATGAGGTGATCATTGATGCATGCTTGTTGAATGATGACAAATATCAAGCACATGTTAAGGAATGCAATGATTTTCTCACTGAACCAACATTAGATTCCTCTTGAGCGACTTATTATGTTTTGGAACCTTGTTTTGATTAACTCAGTGTATAATTATGGGTTTATCAATTAGCTGATTTAGCTTATTTTGTAAACAAAAGGTCATTCATTTTCATGTTGTAACCAATTCATTGATTATAGATATAAAGATCAAATTTGGAGATAAAACAACCATATTTTTTCATATAGAATTTTTTTCAATAGAAAGATAGATTTTGTTGTCCACTTTGGATTGTATTATCTATATGCACCAACAATACATCTATTTCTAGTGAATAATATCAACTTAAATAAAAGGATTACATGTGCTTGTTTGATATTTTGGTGATATCATCTTTGTCTCATTTATCTTGTTCCTTAGATTAAACTTCAAGCTTACTTTGATTGAGTGTTCAATTAGTGAATATTGTAAGTTATTTCAATATTTGTTAAACAGTAATTTTTTAATGATTTCTCAATCTATATTGATGTCTTATTGGGCTAATTGAATTCTTGGGAGCCAAGGGACCCTAAACCTATGCTATGTTTTCTGGAGACATGAGAGAAATTACTACTAGCTTTAGTACTTTTAAATGTATAAAATAGTTAGTGGAGTCTCCATTTCAGAAAAATAAAAATAGTCATAAGATTTGAAGGCATGAAGTTTTATGAACACTCAAGATTTTTCAAAAATATAATCAATAAAATGATTGCTGATATTTTTTATGAAATCCAACAAATCAACTGATCTATTTTTTTTAAACAGTGTAAATCAACCAAACCCATTACAAAAACATTATTTAAAAATTTCACAATTCAAGGTTTTTACTTGAAAATATTATGACTACATAAGAAATTTAGTTATAATTAGAATAAGATTTAAATGACCTACATGATTTTGTACACTGTAGTGATTGAATAGCCAAATTGAACCAAAAAGTCTGACACAACACCAACACCATATCTTACAACCACCATTGTGTACCAACTAGTCTTGAGTCTTCCATTCCAAAAAAATCAGTATCTCCTTGATGTATTTTGATTAAGTAATGTAGATACCTTACTTCATTTGATATACTTGTAAACCAACAAAGAATTTGATCTCACCAAATATAGACATTTCAAATTCTTTCTTCATCTCATCTACAAATGATTTGCATAATGCATCCTTTCCTCCAAATATGATATCATCAACAAAAATTTCAAATAAAAATATGTCATTATTACCTCTAGACTTCAAATACATATTGTTTGTTGGAAATCTGATTGAAAAGATCATTAATGAAGATCAAAGAGGGAGATTATTGCAAAGAAGGAAGATTTTTGTTTTCAATCACTATTTTTTCATTGATGACAAACCTACTATTTGTAGGAATGACATTTTCTTATAAGATCCAAGTACTATCACTTAGTTGATTGATGAAGAGGATTTGATCAACAAGATGTAAAAAGAGTACCTAAGGGAAAGTTTGAGTTATGATGTTGTAATGAAGTGCAAGGATCAGTTAAGACAATGGTTAAATGATGTATTGATAACATACCCAAAGATATAGAGGTTGGTCACACTTAGAAACATTGAAGGAATAAGTTGTAACAAGGTTGACTGCAAAGTTTAAACTAAGATCATTAGTGGGTGTCAAGAAAGTTAGTTGAAGCCAAGAAAATTCTTAGTTGGAGCCAAGTAACAGAGAATTCTAGTGTGTGTTGAGTGATCTTCAGGTGCTGAGCATCAGGAAAATCATAGTTGATGTCGAGCAACACAGTATGTGTCAAGCACCAGTATTTCAATAGTGTCAAGTTGTTACATTATTTCAAATAATGAATATATGCCAAATCTGAGCCAACAAAGTTGTTGTCTTGAATTTTGTGAACTAGTTGGAAGATAAAGATGATGAACTAGTGGCACAGAATTCTATGTAAAGCATTTTTTGGCAAACTCAAAAGGATTATTCAAGAAGTTTCTAGAGGAAACAAAATATGGGTTAGATGCAATGAATCCTACCTAATCCATATGAATTGAAATTAAAGAATGAAAGAATCAAGCAAGAAAAGGAGCTCCAAAAATTCTATTTAAGAATTCATAGACCAAGAAGCAAATTCTATTGATGTTGCTGCTACAAAAGAGCCAAATTGCAAAGTGGTTAGAAGGGTGTCAAGGAGAAGACATCTAGAAGAAGGAAGAGCATAGAGGCTCTTCTTCTACAAGTGGTCAAGAAGAGATGATTGCACTGGTACATTGAGCATGGAGACTCAAGAAGACTAAGCTTGAAAGGAGGACAAGCTGTTAGAGTTGTAGAGATTAAAGGTCAGGCAATGATATAAGTTGAAAAGTGATCTAAGATCTACAAGTTAAGTTGTATGTTGTCGTCAAGTCAAATATTTTTTAATACTCTCTACCAATTGTATTAGATATGAAAATCCTATAGACTTAGGTTGGTTTAATAGCCATTTGTAAATCCTTTAACAAGGTGGCATTCCAAGTGAATGTTCTAAAGTCCTCTAAACAGGCCCACTTCTAATAGGGTGGTTAAATCCTCTAACAAGGTCACATTTAATAGTGTCTTGTAAGCATTTAACAGGGCGGGCCTTTCACAGGGCATCACTTCAGAAGAGTGAGAATTGAGTAGCATGTTACTGGTGATTTTTTTCAAATTGGGTTTCCATGTAAATCATTGTGTCATGTGTTGATTTCTTATGTGTTATGCTTTCATGTTGATTTACAGTAACTTGTTGGTTAGAAAAGTTAAAGCTTGGATGAATTAATGGTTGAATGGGCTCACTATACTTAGTGAAAAGTTTGAATAGGAAATTTGGACCTTGAATAACTAATTCACCCCCCACCCCCCCTTCCCCCTCTTAGTTATTCTAAAGAATTTCTAACAATTGGTATCAGAGTCATTTGTTGATTTAGTTTCAAGGTATTAGAAGTAGGAAGATGAAGATGTAAAAGAGAGAAGTTCCCAAGCTCAACAAAGATAACTTTGCTACATGGTAGAGTCTAATGAAATTACACCTTGGTCAATAGGTGACTATGCACAAACCTCAATTGGAATATAACATGTAAATCCAGCAGGACCTCTTACTACAAATGATTTCAGCAAAAGGAAGGAGCACAATCGAGCAATGCTGGAAATTGTCTCTGCACTTGGTTATGCAGAATATGATGACATCAAAGATAATGACACTACATTCAAGATGTGGAAAGCCTTATCAAATATCTATGGAGGATATCAGAATTTCTAGAGAGTAAAGAGAGAAAGCCTAAGAGGAAATTTTGATGACATGAAAATGTAGGAAGGAGAAAATGTTGCTCAATATGCTACAAGAATAAAAGAAGTAGTAAGTGCAATAAGAAGTCTAGGTGGTCAATTGGAAGAAGAAATTTTCATTAGCAAACACTTAAGAACTCTACTCCCTATCTATGCTATTAGAGTTTTAACCATCCAAGAGCTGAGGTGTGTACAAGGAAACACACTAACCTTTGAAGGAATTGTGGGAAGACATATTGCATTTGAAGTGTCCAATTTTGATAACTGCAAACCTAAGAACCTTGAATCTACTTTTAAGGCCAAGATGAAAATAAAAGACATTGAGGAGGAGACATCAAGCAAGAAGAGAAGAAAAGGGAAACATGCATCTAGTGATAGTAGCGCAAATGAGGAAGATGTGGAGCAGTTAGAAGCACTACTAGCTAGGAGATTCCGTAGAGGCAAAGGTAAATTCAAGGGTAAGCTCCCTGTCATATGTTTTAATTGCAATGAAGTAGTTCATATTGCTGCAAGATGTACATAGAAGAAGAACTACAAAGAAGGAAACAAGTCCAGGAACAAAAGAGAAGATGACAACAAAGACTACAACGAGAAAAGCAAAAGATGCTACATTGTTGAAGAAGATTCTAATGAGAATGATGATGAAGTAGTCTATGTGGCCATGAAAGATGAATTAGATAAAGATGAAGATGAAGCAACAGCATTGGTTACTTGTGTGAATAGGAATGACAAGTGGATCATAGAAAGTGGATGCTCACATCACATGACAAGAGATAAAATTAAGTTCATTACCTTTACTCAATATGATGGAAATAGTGTTAGATTTGGTAATGATGCTCCATTTCAAATCAAAGGAAAAGGCTCTATTAATCTCATAGAGAAAATTTTATGTGATAATGCATACTATGTTGAAGGATTGAACTACAACTTGTTGAGTGTATCATAGTTAGGCAATGTAGGTTGCAAAGTAGAGTTTAGAAACAAAACTACCAAGATTTATGACATTGATGGAAATCTAATAGGAAAAGGTGAACAAACTAGGAGTAATCTATTTTACCTAAATATAGAAGATGCAACATGTCTTGTTGTTAGACTTGATGATGTGTGGTTGTGGCATAAAAGGCTATCTCATGTTAACTTTGATAATCTGATTAGCATCAACAAGAAGAAGAAGGTCAGAGGGTTGCCCAATTTAAAGAAACCTAAAAATAAAATTTGTAAACAATGTCAACTAAGAAAAATGACTAAGTCTAGCTTTAGAAGAAAAACATACACTTCCAAAGAAGTACTAGAGTTAGTCCATACAAACTTATGTGGTCCAATAGAAGTACAAAGCTACCTAGGAGATAGATACATAATGCTATTTGTAGATGATTATTCTAGGATGATGACTGCTATATTTTTAAAGAAAAAATTTGATGCATTTCAAATTTTTAAGAGGTATTTGGCCAGAGTTGAGGAGGAAATAGGAAAGAACCTGAAATGCCTAAGGTCAGATAGAGGAGGTGAGTTCACATCAAAAGAGTTTGAGATATTCTGAAATGACAAAGGTATCAAAAGGCAAACATTAGTACCAAGAAGTCCACCACAGAATGGTATTGCTGAAAGAAGAAATAGGTTAGTAATTTATTTTGCTAGAACCTTGATGATGGAGAAAAAGGTTGCACTAAAGTATTGGAGAGAAGCTGTAAGTACTATAGTCTACACACTAAATAGAGTTCAAGTCAAGAAAGGTACAAATGCAACACCTTTTGAATTATGGTATGGTCACTCACCTAATGTTAAACATTTCAAATTATTTGGTTGTAAATGCTATATTCTTAAAGATATTAGAAATGGCAAGTTTGATGCTAAGAGTGATGAAGGTATATTCCTTGGATACTCCACTAGAAGTAAGGCATATAAGTGTTTGAATACTAACACTAACAAAATTGTGGAGAGTGAAAATATAAATTTTGATAAGCATGTAGAAGTTCAAGTTGATGAAACTAAGAAGTTAGGGGATTATAGATCCTTTGTATACTTCTACAAAGGAATGACTGTTGAAAACAATGTTGCCAATCAAATTGGGAGTCAGCAACAAATTTCAATATCAGCCGAGTCACAGCTAATGAATGTTGAGCTACATTTAGAAGCTGAGCTAAAAAATGTAGAAAATGCACACTCTAATTCTAAAAATAGTTCACATGAGAGAAATGATGAAGTAATAGATGAAGAAAAACAAAATGACTATGAAGTTGAAGGATCAAACATGGAAAGAAGGACAAAACCCAGGTTAGCCAAGTATGTAAAAAGGCATCACCCTACAAATCAAATCATTGGTGACAAGGATGCTAGACTAATGACAAGGAATAGACTGAGGAATGAATCTTGTCTGCTTAGCAAGGTTGAGCCTAAAATAATGAAAGATGCACTACAAGATAATGATAGGTATAAATTTATGGAAGAGGAGATAGATCAGACTGAAAAGAACAAAACCTGGACCCTAGCTCATAGACCAACTGATAAGAATATAATTGGTACCAAATGGGTGTTTAGAAACAAACTTGATGAGAATGGTGAGATAACAAGAAAAAAAGCTAGACTAGTTTGCGAAGGCAATGCACAAGAAGAAGGATTGGATTATGGGAAAACATTTGCCCCTTTTGTAAGAATGGAAGGAGTATAAACATTACTTTCATATGTTGCATAAGAAGGTTTCAAAGTCTACCAAATGGATGTGAAGTTTTATTTTCTAAATGGTATAATGGAAGAGGAAGTCTACATAGAAAAACTAGAGGGATTTGTTAATGACAAGAACAAGGACATGGTTTGCAAACTAAACAAAGCACTCTATGGATTGAAGCAAGCACCTAGAGCATGGTATAGAGATCTTGTGAAAATAGGATTTGAAAGAATAGATGACAACAACAACTTGTATATCAAAGCTGAAAAAGGTAAAGACATTTTGATATCAGAAATCTTTATTACTGATATAATATTTGGAGGAAAAGATGTTCTATGCAAAGATTTTTCTAATCAAATGAAGCATGAATTTGAGATGTCAATGTTTGGAGAAAGAAAATTCTTTGTTGGATTACAAGTACATCAATTGAAACATGGAATATTTGTGACCCAATCCAAATAAATCAAGGAGACATTTAAGAAATTCAGGTTAGAAGACTCAAAACCAGTTAGCACACCAATGGCAACAAGACATAAACTATCCAAGAATGATGAGTCTGGTAAAGTAAATTCGACATTGTATAGATCAATGATTGGAAAGCTGCAATATGTTGTACATAGTAAACCAAAAATTACATTAGTTGTTGGAATAGTGGCAAGATTTTTTGCAAATCCAAGAGAAAATCACTTAATGGTAGTAAAGAGAATAATGAGGTACCTAAAAGGAACTGATGACTTTGGTCTGTACTACAAGAGGAGTGAAAATTTTGAACTGAAAGCTTACCTTGATGTAGATTGGGGAGGTAACATTGATGATAGAAAAAGCACCAATAGAGGAGCACTTTTCTTTGGAAAAAGGTTGATTACATGGACAAGAAAAAAAACAAAGTTGTACCTCACAATCCACTGCTGAAGCTAAATATGTTACAACTGCTATAAATTGCACCAATACTGTATGGATCAAACATTTGCTACAAGGTATGAAAGAAGAAGTAAATGAGCCTGTAATACTTTATTATGATAATACAAGTGCTATCAACATATCGAAGAACTTTGTAATGCATGCTAAAACCAAGCATATTGCAATCAAGTATCACTATGTAAGAGAGTTTGTGGAAGATAAAATAGTGAAGATGGAATATGTTAGTTCAAAGGAAAAAAATTGCTGACATCTTCACAAAAGCACTACCTAAAGATTCTTTTGAATATCTTAGAGGTAAGTTAGGGGTGATTCCCCTAGCCAAGGTTGCTTGAAGCAAAAGCAAGAATGCCCTGCATCAAATGAGCTGATTGTTGAAGATTTTACACATTGATGCAGAGGATTTTTACTTTAGGATTCATGCCTAAAGTGGTAGAAGTGCTGAAGTTCCAAATCAGTCACAAGCAAGGTGACAGAGGGAGAAATTGAATGAATTTGCAAAACCTACACTTGCATATTAAGATGCTAATATGTCCTTGGCATTGTTGTCAAAGAGGGAGAAGTTGTGAGAAACTAATCAATAGCATGTGATCAAATGAAGATAGAGGGAGAAGTTGATAGAAATAATCAAAAGTTGATCAAAATAGCAGAAGATGAGCAATACAAAAAAAAAAAAAAAAAGAACAAGGATACAGTAGCTAAGAGGGAGAAGTAGAAATGAAGCAATCAAGATACGAGAGGATGATGTGAAAACCAATGGTAATACAATTACTTTTTAGCGTTTGAATTACTATTCTAACCTAGTTAGCTTGTGGTTGAATAGTTTAGTCTGATGGTTGATCAGTTTGGTTTTCCATCAATGCCAAAGAGGGAGATTGTTGGAAATCTAATTGAAAGCTCATTGATGAAGATCAAAGAGGGAGATTGTTGCAAAGAAGGAAGATTGTTGTTTTCAATCATTGTTTTTTTATTGATGTCAAACCTACTATTTTTAGGAATGACATTTTCTTATAAGATCCAAGTACTATCACTTAGTTGATTGATGAAGATAATTTGATCAATAAGATATAACAAGAGTACCTAAGGGAAAGGTTGAGTTATAATGTTGTAATAAAGTGCAAGGATCAGTTAAGACAATGGTTAAATGATGTATTGATAACATACCCAAAGATACAAAGGTTGGTTGCATTTAGAAACATTGAAGGAAAAAGTTGTAACAAGGTTGACTACAAAGCTTAAACTAAGATCATTAGTGGGTGCCGAGCAATTTAGTTGAAGTTAAGAAAATTCTTAGTTGGAGCCAAGTAACAAAACATTATAGTGTGTGTCGAGTGATCTTCAAGTACTGAGCATTAGGAAAATCATAGTTGATGCCAAGCAACATAGTAGGTGTTGAGCACCAGTATTTTAATAGTGTCGAGCTGTTGAATTATTTCAAATGACAAAGATTTTCCAAATCTAAGCTAGCAAATTTGTTGTCTTGAATTTTTTGAACTAGTTGGAAGATAAGGATGATGAATTGGTGGCATAGAATTCTATGTAAACCATTTTTTGACAAATTCAAAAGGATTATTCAAGAAGTTTCTAGAGGAAACAAAATATGGGTTAGATGCAATGAATCCTACCTAATCCATATGAATTGAAATTAAAGAATGGAAAAATCAAGTGAGAAAAGGAACTCCAAGACTTCTATTTAAGAATTCATAGACCAAGAAGCAAATGTTGCAAATGTTGCTTCTGCCAAAGAGCCAAATTGGGAAGTTGTTAGAAGGGTGTCAAGGAGAAGACATCTAGAAGAAGGAAGAGCATAGAGGCTCTACTTCTAAAAGTGGTCAAGAAGAGATGATTGCACTAGTACATTGAGCATGGAGACTCAAGGAGACTAAGCTTGAAAGGAGGCCAAGCTGTCAAAGTTGCAAAGATTGAAGGCCAAGTAATGGTATGAGTTAAAAAGTGATTTGAGATCTGCAAGTTAAGTTGTATGTTGTAGTCAAGTCAAATATTTTCTAATACTCTCTACCAATTGTATTAGATATGAAAATCCTATGGACTTAGGTTGGTTTAATAGCCATTTGTAAATCCTTTAATAGGGTGGCATTCCAAGTGAATGTTCTAAAGTCCTCTAACCAGGCCCACTTCTAATAGGGTGGTTAAATCCTCTAACAAGGTCAAATTTAATAGTGTGTTGTAAGCCTTTAACAAGGCAGCCCTTTCACAAGGCATCAATTTAGAAGAGTGAGAATTGAGTAGCATGTTACTGGTGGTTTTTCCCAAATTGGGTTTCCACATAAATCACTATGTCATGTGTTAATTTCTTATGTGTTATGCTTGCATGTTGACTTACAGTAACTTACTGGTTAGAAAAGTTAAAGCTTGGATGAATGAATGGTTGAATAAGCTCACTATACTTAGTGAAAAGTTTGAATAGGACATTTGGACCTTGAATAACTAATTCACACCCCACCCTCTCAGTTATTCTAAAGCATTTCTAACAATTGTTGTTATGATTAGTTCTTTCAAATCTAATATTTACCAAATAATTAATTAGCTTGTCATACCATGCTCTAGGGACATGTTTCAAACCATATAAAGATTTTTATAGTTTATATACCATGTTCTTCTTGCTGGGGTCAACAAATCCTTCTGATTGTTTAATGCTAAATTATTCTTCTAGTATTTTACTGATAAATGTAGATTTGACATCCATCTGGTACACTTTAAATCGTTTATAAGTAAAATATGCAAGTATTGTTCTAATTCCTTCCAATCTTGAAACTTGGGAAAAAATTTCTCCATAGCTAATACCTTCTTCTTATGCATATCCTTTGCATACCAATCTAGCTTTGCTCCTTGTGACTTCTCCTTTTTCATTTAACTTTTTCCTAAATACCCATTTTATTCCAATAACATTCATGTCCTTTGGTCTAGGTACTAGTGTTTAGGTATTTTAATTCTCTATTTGTTCAATTTCTTCATTCATTACATAAAACCAATCTTCATTCTCCAAAGCATAGTTTACTAATTTAGGCTCAAACTTGCAAAGTAAACATGTATCACTTCTTAGTTTTTTTGTTGTTATAACTCCATATTCTTTGCTTCTAGTGATTTTCACAGGTGCATGGTGTCTTCTCACATACTTTTATAGTGTAGGTTCTTTCCATCTTTCCTCTTGCATAGGTTTATCCTGAAAATGGATTTAAAGTTTAGTTTGTATCTCTAGTTCTAGTTCTAGATTAAGTTCTACTTGTTTGGCATCTACTGTCTATTACTTGGCAACCTACTGTTGCAACCTACTACTGCAACTCAGCATTGACCATTCATTATTGATCAGTAGATTTATTCTCTTTCTTAGATAAGGTGAAAGAAACACCTTCATCTACATAAATTAATGTGTTGTAATCTTCAGGTTCTATCTTACATTCAACTTCATTCTTTTCTGCACATTCATCAACTTTTACATTTGCACTTTCCACAACCCTGTTAGTATTAGAATTCAAACACTTATAACCTTTTATCTTAGTGGAATATCCTAAGAATATTCCTTAATTACTTTTAGCATCAATTTTTCCATTTCTATTGTCTTTTAGTAAATAGAATTTTCTTCCAAAAACTTTAAACTACTTCACATTAGGTGCTTACCCATACCATAATTCAAAGGGTATAACATTTTTACCTTTCTTGACTTGTACTCTATCTAAGGTATAGGTTAATGTACTTAAAACTTCTCTCTAGTAGCTTTGTAATACATTCTTCTCCATCATCAATTTTCTAGCATAGTCCATGATTGATCTATTTCTTCTTTCAGCTATTCCATTTTGAGGAGGGGTCCTCGGTATTGACATCTCCTTTTTTATTCCTCTATCATTGTAGAATATGTTGAATTAATTATAAATAAACTCTACTCCTCTATTAGATCCCAAGCACTTTAGCTTCTTACTTATTTCCTTTTCAACTCTAGACAAATACCACTTAAACAACTAAATAGCATCAAATTTTTCTTTAAAAAACATTACAGTCATCATCCTAGAATATGTTCGAAGCATGAATTTTGATGATACTTCTATGAGAGAGTATTTTAGAAACATTATGAGATTATTATCATGATGGTATGTTATATTCATGACTATGTTTATCATTGATGTCAACATAGCAGTTTTCTATGGTATCTAATGGAAGAACAATGGTAAAGATCAAGTTGGTATAGATAGATAGTTGAGCATTTTTACTAAGAGAGGTCAAAGACAGATATTACTAAGTGTCTAGTATATGAAACTAACCTCAAAAGCGTAAGATATTAAGTTTAGAAGAAGTTATGCAAGTTTTGGTGAAGACTATTTTGAGATAGACATTACAAAAGCATGTTCTGGTAAACTTGTTATATCTCTTAGAAGACTTGTTATTCAGAGAAGCAAGGTTAAAGACATGTAGAAGACATGTTGGAGATGATGTGGCTAATCTTACTCATCATAATATCACATGTATGGAAAGTTATTCAAGTTACAAGGTGAAAGATTAATGTTATTGCTAAGTGTAACATGTTCTTAAATAGGTCTTATAATAATTAATTGAGAAGGTGTAATAGCCAACTTAGGGAATTATTTTATGGATTTGGTATAAAGGAAAGACATTTTCATTTGTTATGTATAAATGTATGAACAATTGAAAGAAGTATGAAGAGTGGAACAAAAGAGAAACAAGTTGATTTTCAAGGATAAGCAAAGCTGAGTGAAGTTGGAGAGAAATTCATTACCAAGGCTTTATTCTGAGATCTGAGGTTTGATATTTGGATATGAGGTTTGTGACCTAATCTACAAGGTTTGATAGTGATTAGTCTAGTTTATAGGATAGAGGAAAGAGGTTAAAACATAGTATGAATAATTATTCTACAAGGAATAGTTGAGACATCAATTGGATAGTGAGTTCGGTGGTCTTTCCCTAGAAGCTATTTGGACAGTAGGTTCTTCTGCCTTCTACAACTCCTAACAAGGTTAGAATCTCCTAACTGGGACTAAAAGTCTCCTAATAGGGACTGTTATGTATTGAATGTGTTTATAGACTCCTAATAGGGTCCATCCTCTAACAAAGAATATATATATATATATATATATATATATATATATATATATATATATATATCAATATATATTTGTGGGCATCATTCCCACTAGGGTTTTCCCTCTGATCAAGGGTTTCTCTTGTTAACAAATCTAGTGTAATTATGTATGTGCATATTGTTATGGTTGTTTTTTACTTTGATTTGATGGTTAAGATTAATTAAGGTTGATAATTATTTTATTTTGATAACTAATTCACTCCCCTCCTCAATTATCTTGGTGGACTATTATTTCTAACAATTGTTATCAGTTAAGTCCTTAAAGATAAAGTTTAATGACTTTGGGAGATTGATGGTGCACATATTTAGAAAAGATAGTCTGAAGTTAGATGGAACAAATTATGATAGCTGGAAGGAAAAGATGAAGAAACATCTATTGTGTATAGGTCTAGGATATTGGATCTTGACGAAATTAGAAAAGATAATTATTGTTGAAAGTGCTTTGGAAACTTGTATTGAGGATGAGAGAGAACTTTTCATGTGTGACATGAGAGCTAGAGAAGCACTAGTGTCTGCACTTCCTAAAATTGAGTGCAACCAAGTAAAATCATTTAATACTTCTCATGAGATTTGGAAAGCTTTGGAAAATAGTTTTGAAGGTGATGAATATTCTAAGAAATTGAAGCTACAAAGATGGATTTGTACATTTCAAGATGCTAAAATGATGAAAGATGAATCTATAAGAACATATGTAGGTAGAATATTAGAAATTACTACAGGTATTAGATCTCAAGAAGGAACCAAGGAATAAGATGAGGTGATCTAGAAGATATTGAAGAGCTTAATGACACCATTTAAGAAAGCAGTTCAAATGATACAATTTTTTATCTCTTGTACCAAATATTTTACTAAGGAAATGTTACTTGAGAGACATGAAGTAGTTGAGAATGAGCTTAGACAATCCAAAGAATTGACCAAGATAGAGATAGCTTTTAGCGCCCTAAATATTCGACCTAGTCTATCAAGGAGCACAAGTGCCAGAGGAGATTTTGGAATCAGTAGTAGATTTGATGAGGACTGAAAGATAGAAGAAGGATTAGCCCTTCTAATAAGAAGAGAAAAATATGGTAAGAAAATATTTAAATGTTGAACTTGTAATGAGTTTGTTTGTTATGCATCTAAGTGTCCTAAAAGAGAGAAAAAAACATAAAGGAAAGTTCAACCCTAGAAGAGATAGAGATTGTTTGTATGCAAATGAAGAAGATGATTCTGATGAACAAATAGTAAGTGCTAGTGGTGATGAAATAGTATTTGTGGCTATTAAAGAAGAAATTCTAGAGAAAATGGCTTTGGTATCACAAGTTGAAAAGAAATCTGATTGGATAATTGATAGTGGTTGTTCACATCATATGACTCGTGATATGAACAAGTTTGTTGACTTCAAAAGTTATGATAGAGGCATTGTTACAGTTGGAAACAATGCATCTTACCATGTGAAAGGTATTGGATCTACAACTCTTGATGGTAAGACTAACACTGATGATGTATATTTTGTTCATGGTTTACAATAGTCTTTTGAGTGTTGGACAACTAGTGGATAAAGGTTATCAATTATAGTTCACAGAGAAGACACACATGATTAGAGACAAAGATGGAAAGGTAATTGGAATAAGAACCAAATCTATAGGTAATGTATTTTAGTTGAATCCCACTGAAATGACATGTTTGGTTGCAAAGGTTGATGATAAGTTGCTATGGTGTAATAGATTTTGTCATATAAACCTTGACAGTATTGTGAAAACTAGTAGTATGTTTGCAATTAGAGATTTACTTAATATTGTAAAGCCTACTAACACAATTTGAAAGGAATATGTCTTGGAAAATCATACCAGAATTTATTTTCCTAACAAGAAGTTTACTAGTATAGCAAAGTTGGAGATTGTAAACATAGACCTTAGTGGCCCTACAAAGACTAAAGGATTTTATGGTTAAAGGTATTTCATGATTATTGATGATGACTTTTCTAGAATGGTGTGGGTTACATTTCTTAAAAGAAAAATTTGAGGCATTTGATAAGTCCAAGATATTCAAGAATAGAGTTGAGAATGAATTGGGTATGAAGATTAAATGTTTAAGATCAGATAGAAGAGGAGAATTTACTTAAAATGAGTTTACAATATTTTTTGAAGCTAATGAAATCAAAAGACAATTTTTAGCTCCTAAAACCCCTAAACAAAATGGCATTGCAAAAGGAAGAAACAGGTCAACAACAGAAGTAGCAAGAGCTATGTTAGCTGAGAGCGATGTATCCAAAATGTGAATAAAATAATCTACACTATCAGGAAAGATAGAAACAAGACCCCTTATGAACTATGGTTTGGTCACTTACCTACAATTAATTATTTCAAGATGTTTGGCAGAAAATTTTATATCAAAAGAGATGATGATGTTAGTAAATTTGATGCTAGAAGTGATGAAGGTATATTTCTTGGTTATTCATTGAAACATAGAGCTTATAGATGTTATAATATGATAACTAAGACTATTGTTGAAAGTGAAAATCTAAGAGTTGATGAGAAATTTAGGATACTGTAGATGCTAAAAAATGGTTTGCATCTATAGTTTCATCACATTTTCATCCTAACAAATCTCATTCCCTCATTTCACTAATTCTGATCTTTTGGCCAACTTGATTATATCTCAACAATGTTCATCATCATTCATATCCTCTTTCACATCAATTACATATCATTTCATAACCATTTCAACATCATCAACATCATATCAAATCAACTCAAAATCATATCAAATCAACTTGGAATCACCCAAAATCAACCCAGAATCAACCATAATCAACCCAAAACATGTTAGATATCCCAAATAAATCATCATCTATCCAATCCTAGGCATTTTTGTGGCTTTTAGTGCCTCAAAAACCTATCAATCTATCAAATCCATCAATCTATCAAATCTATCAATCTAACCTTAGTACTATCATGGCTCTCAGTACTAAGTCAAACTATCATTGATATTGTCGAGTCCCTTGGTGTTAGATCATGACATCATCAAACTGTTTTAATAACATTGATAGTTTTCATCAATGTTATCATGATCAACCATATCAATCAATCTCGATCTTGTCACATTTATGATATTAGTTAAATGTTGCATGTCCTTAATTCATGTCATGTATCCTTGGAATGTTATCAATTCTAATCAATCATTAAATTTGACCATGGCTTTGGTCTACCCATCATCATCCTAGTCGATCCAGATTTTCATCAAAGGTATTGTTGCATTTATTAATCAAGTTGGCCAATCATCTACTAATTCTCTCTATAAGATTAAATAACCCATAATTTAATCCTATATCATTTCACCATTTATTATTACTAACTAACATCCTCAATTAATTAATTTTATTAATTAATAGATTCATCATTTGCAAACCATGGAAATTCACAATTTCCTAAGTCATTTTTTTCACCACTAATTTCCATTTTTACTAATTTCCATTTGTGTGGATATATGGATTTTTAATTCAAATATTTTGCACAATATTGACATAATCTTGACATCATCATGACACATGGGCATGAGACATCATGGATTCTCCATCTACACTTGCCTAAGAATTATCATAATTCACATGTTCTTATTCCTTATGCATGTCTATAATTGGCTTCCATCATCATAGATTCTTGGCTTTAAGTGGGTTTGAGGTGTCACATGATGCATCATAGATCCTCATCCATTTATATCCATGTTTGACTTCCAAGCATCATACAATCTTACATTTGGCATCTTGTGTCATATGTGTCATGGATTCTCAAAGGAATCTATTGCCAAGTTGCATATCCAAGGTGAAAAGTCTAATGCTCTCATCTTGCACGTTGATTATAAATTGAGCATTCTTCCTCTTATTTTTGGTCCTAACTTCTTAGTCTTTTTATGCTTCAAATCACTTTTTCTAGTACTCTCATATCATTATCATTACCATAGACTTTTTTTCCTAATTGTGTGCATCATAGGCAATTGGATCTACATCATATGGAGAAGAAAGAAGCACATGGGAGCTACAAATGAAAGAGGGGGTTCTAACTTTGTGTTGTTTTCTTTGTTTATTTGGCTTTCATGGTAAACTAGAGGGTATCAATGTATGTTTATTGAGTTTGTGATTTTCTCATAGTAGGTTAGATATTATTACATTTTCTAGTCCTGCAATTTGTTAACCCAATGTGAAGATCATGCTTAACTAACTTGGGTTTCTTGTGTTTGTGCTTGAAGGTGCAAGAAAGAAGCTCACTTGGAAGGGTATAATGGCTATTTTCACTTCCTTATCACATATAGATTAATCAAGGGGCCTAGTAATATGATTATATGCTCTCATTTATGCATTTTGTTAGCTTGTTGTCCTAGGGTGCACTCTACTCTATCAAGGTGCACTTGGGACCTTTAGGATGTAGTCTTAGGGCCTAGGAGTCACCATAACCCCTATTTGTTGTTCACAAATAACCAACTATTCTTAGAAACAACCAATTGTGCCCTTCTGGGCCCCAAGTGTACCATGGGAACAATCTATACTATTTGGGTGCACTTGGTTAAGTAGGTTTCAAAATTTTAGTTTTTGGGTCTTGTTTAGTCACCATTTACCAACAGTTTGCACCTGGTCTCCCAACTACACCTAGAAACTACCAACTCCACCCTCCTGGGGCCTAAGTGCACCATGGGCATAGTTAGCACTGTCTGAGCACACTTGGGGCAACTTGAGTCATTTTGGCCTTCTAGGCCAATGTCTGCTCTCTTAGAGCATAGTTGGTTCATAAAAAGCACACATTTCACTTAGAATCTACAGCTAAGGGTTTTGTTTCCTTCTAGGATCTAGATTAGATGTTTTTGTGTTACTAATGATATATTTATAGCATGTGGTGGTCATTGGATAAAGACATAATCATTAAAAACTACTAATGTTTATTTGTAGGATGTTGTTGAAGACCCTATGTGCTTGTCTAAACTATGTGTGTGGATTTCCTAGATTAGATAACACTTCATTTGGTGCACAAAAATGAACTTTCTATACTACTTGATCTCTATGCATTATTTAGAACCCTAGGAGTTACAAGGATGTATCCTCTCCCCTTGACATTCATGGATGTTGGGTGTAAGAGAAATCTATGTGACTCCTATAGAGAGGCCTGCCTTGGACCCAAGACTCACCACTTGGTAAACCCCAGGGGATGATCTCAAAGTGCTAACAAGCCAAAGCTAGGTCAACATTAATTCCAAATGCTATAAAAAACTCAATACAGTTAATGTCGTGTCTGTGTGCTTAAAATGTGAGAACACTTCTGTGAGTCATTATATCCAAGATTGCTCAAGAATGAGGTCTCAAATGGTGCCTCATAGCTCTCTATTCATGGAGTGCAAGGGTTTGCAATGAAGGCCCTCAGTTTTGACCTAGTTTGTGTCCATGCAAGTACACCATAAAATGAGATATTCAAAAGTCCAATATGCATGCAAATGGAGATGAAAGCTAATCTATTGATAACAATGAAAAATAATGCAATATCTAATCTATCAATGCAATATCTAATCTATCAATGCAAGATCTAATCTATGAAATCAAGATCTAAGCTAATACAAAAATGCATGTATGAGATATGATAATGGAAGCCATGGATGCATGAGAGAAGACTAGAAGATAAAAGTTATCCACAAAAATATTTAGTATTCAGCCTCCTTCAAAAATCGCTCTCCAAACCTACAACATAACAATAGCATAGAGTGTGTGTATGTAAAATGAGGAGAGGGCTCCCCCTTATAAAGAAGATTGGACAATCAAGATTAAGAGGCAAAAAGATTTAATTAAGGGTGGAGAAAGAATGATAGGTCTAAAATAAAGATCCACCAATGAGAAAATAGAAAAAGAATTAAATGAAATCCCACTTGAAAATATGTGCATTTAAGTGTAGAGGAATTTTTAATTTTTATTTATTTTATTTCCTCTTGAAGTGGGGATTTATTTAATTAAAAGAGAGCAAGTTCTTTTAATTAAATAAGAAATATTTAATAAAATTAAAAGAGGGGTTTTTCTTTTAATTAATTAAATGTGGATGAATTATTTAATTAAAAGAAGTTTTCTTTTAATTAAATGGGGACTTATTTTATTTAATTAAAAGAGGGATTTCTTTTAATTAAATAAGTCTTAAGATAATGATCAACCTTAAAAAATATTAAAATAATCAAATTTGATCAAGGAAATTGATTTGAATTGATTTAATTAAATATTGCAAACCATTGATTCAAGAAATTGATAAATTAAATAATGGGGTCCCATAGTCTAGGTGACCATTTTAGGGTGGATACATTTGCCCCTCCTTGACTAATGTCTAATCAATTTGAGAACACATGTAGTGAAAGAAATAAATTGAAGTGTGAGGTCAATTTGGGATCACAAAACAACCCAGATGTGTGGTCAATTTGGGAACACATCAGGACAAAGAATACAAATAAATTTTGACTTGAAAAAGTTGGGAATAAAATTGATAAAATTGAATCAAGGATTGAAGTTTGATAAGTACTACCCCCTCATGATCAAAATTGAAATGAAATAGAGGAGAAATAATGAATTGATCAAATTGAACTAAAGATAAGGCTCTTGATGTAGGATGAAAGATATAAGAATCACAAAACCAAGGTAGATCATCAAGCATGAAATATTATGCCCTAAAGTTGAATTACAAGAAAAGACGTGGGGTGAAAGTAAATGGAAGATGGAAATTTGGAAGAGATGGAAAGAAATGGAAAGAAGAAAGAGAATTTTCCTAAGAAAGAGAATGCTCCAAATTCAATCAACTATTTAAGATAGAAAATTTTGACTGAGATCATGAAAGAAGATAAGGAAATTAAGATCAAAATGTGACCATAGTTGATTAAAATTCCACAAGAAAGTTGAAGGAAAAACCCTCTCAAACTCATAATGTAGCCTAAAAATGTAAAATAACATGAAGCCTAACAATGCAAGCTACATGAAAATGCAAAGGTATACTTGCAATAGAATAATTGTATTATAGGATTTTGTGTTCTTCATTCATTAGAGAACGTAACAGAACTTATTTTTTATCATTGGGCCATTATTAATGGACATTGAAAAATCACACAATCATCACTAGTCACAAGTGCCACTATGAAGATATGAATGTGATTTATAATGGATTGGAATGTGGAAAGATTCTAACATAAGCATCAAAGACATAAAGGTCAAGATGACTTTGATGTTAGCTTACCCAATTTAATGTAGCAAATAAAACATATGCCTCATGCCTTGAGTCCTATAGCTATGCATCTGGGAGAGACTTAAGAATAATGACACTCAACAAAAATCAATAACAGTCAGCACACAAAGAAAAGATCATGACATAGCTCAAACATTAAGTGTTTATGTTTAAAAATTTAAGTGTGTTAACTGATATTGAGTTTCAAGGATAAGGATCGAATGCTTGCAAACATGTAAGATTACATGACAAAACTAGGCAAGACCAAACCAATAAGTGTTAAGAAATACTCAATGTCATGGGTTGTGTTGAAAAATACAATTGGGGTGTTGTTGAAAAACACCATTTGCAAGGTGTCCTAAAGACTAATGCATCCAAGAGACTAAAGCTAGCATAGTTATGCCCCTAGACAAAGACCAATTCCAAACCAAGGCAACAAGGACAAGGCATGATGGACAAAGGCTAAGTGTCGAGGATGCACGCTAAGAAATAGGGGTGCAAAGACCTCAAGTATCACCTATTTTCAGGTTTTCACCACTTGGATTTTTTCATTTTTTTATTTTTTCAAGACTTTTTTTTTTTGTATTTTTTCTACCAAGGCACCTATTTCTAGGTTTTCACCAAGGCAATTTTTCTTTTTCTTTTTGAATTTTCAAATTTATTTTTTTTATATTTTTGGATTTTTTTTTTTTGGAGATACATCAAAGCACCTATTGCTAGGTTTTCAGTAAGATGATCATTTTTTTAGGACATTTTCCAATTTTTTAGAATTTTCACAATATATCATTTTTTTTGGATTTTTGAAATACATGATTTTATTTTTATTTTTCAGGATCAATGAATATATACAAATAATATACAATGCCCTCAGACAAAAACAAGGACCAAACTCTCAAGCAAGATCACATTGTGCAATCCCACTATCTAGCAAGGTGGAGGACAAGAGTGATTAGCAAGATGGTGGAAGAAATGAAAGACAAGAGAATGAAGGAGAATAAAGGGAAGAAATCCTCGAGGGAAAACTCATTAGCAGTACCCAAGCTAGGGAAGAATGGTCATATAAAGCACATTTGGACAAGAAATGAAAGGCCAACATAAGATAATTCATGAAAGCATAAATGCAAAAGTAGGAAAGATGCAATCTAAAGGAGTAGACATGTCAAGAGGCTTCATAGCATCATATTTTACTCTTTTTTATTAGATCAAGGCCAAAGGGGTAAATGGGAAAAGGATAGCGAAAGATAAGAATGAATGGAGGAAAATAGATATGAAGGCTAAACATGAAAGGAATGAAAACAAGATCATCATAAGATAGCTCACAAGATAGCCAAATGTTTTTGTATAGGTCAACATTGTCAAGATCAAAGAGAGAAGATGGAATGGATGAAAGATGTAGAAGAACTATGCATGATGCCTGATTGTCAAGTTTTCATCATGGTACTTATCTAGCACACCATAACAGAGTCATTTTCATCATAGGAAAAACTTATTTCTCTTTAATTTTTCTATGAAGGTGCCTGATTACCAAGTATTCACCAAGGCACATTTTCAAAATTTTCATTTTTTTTCTTTGTTTCAAAATTTTTCAATTTTTTTTGAATTTTTTGGAAGAATTCAAGATTTTTAGATAATTCTCCTTGAAAGTTTAAACCATGAAATGCAAAGAAGTTGAAACAATATGCTCAAAGATGCTAATAGGGAAAGGAAGATGGAAGACAAAAATGGAGGATATCGCTTTATGAAAAGTGAGTGAAATTGAAAGATGAAAATGAAGGCAAGATCAACGTCAACACACACCTTGAAGGGTGGCGAGAGGATGGAGAAAATGTGAAGGAAGGAATATGTGAAGGAATATGATGAGTGGATAGAAGAGGTTTTGTTTTAGGCACATGGAATGGAAGAATTCTTTTAGAAGAAGATGAAGTGGAATTCTTTGCAAGCTTGAATATCAACTTCAATTGTTGTTCAACATTAGACTCTCTCAAGAGAGACTTTGGAATCCATATAGTCGTAGGCCTCTTTTCATTTCTTTTTTATGATTTAGAGATAATATCTTCAATGATGGATTTTGGAACCCATACTTGTCTTATAATTTTTTTCTGAGATATCTCTTTTGACTTTATGCCCCCATGTCAATTAGAGGAGACATGGTCATCTTCTTTTTTATATAGATTCTTGAATTGCTTATTTTTCTTGTATTGAACATTTAGGTTACTTCCAAAAGACTTGGGAATTGTGGAAGAAGAAGGATGATATGACTAGTTTAGGTGAGTGGGTGGATGAAAAGGATTCAAGGATATGCATCTACATTGATCTTGAGGAAAGATAGGAGAAGTAGGGATGTAAGGACCCAAGATGGGTAATGAATTAGGAGAGTTGAGAGGGGAAAGTGAAGGGACATAAGGACCCAAGATGGAAGGAAGATAGAAAGCATTCAGTATTGGTGGGGGAGGTCCAAGGATGGATGTGAAAGATGCAAAAGTGTAATCAATAAGTTCATCAACATCTATATGAAAATCAAGGACATCAGCATCTTTAGAGTGAGCATTAGGATTTTCAATAGGATCATGAACATCTTAAATAGGAGCGAATTCTTTGATAGGAGTACTTGAAGTTTGAGAAAACTTAGGAAGAGTAGAAAGTGGAAGGGAACATGGAGTGGTAGAACAAGAAGATGGAAGACTTTGATCTTGACAAGAATCTTTGGATAGCATAAGTGTAGAGTTTTTATCTTGATTTTCAATAGGCTCAACATTGAAAGTAACAACACTATTTTTAATAACCTTAATGGAAGTATCATCTTTAGAAGGTGCAACTATATTAAGATCATTTTGATTGTCAATAAGCTCAGTGGTGTAAGCAGTAGCTTGAACTTTCTTAGGAGAAGACTTAAGACATGGTGGAATGAATGAGGAAGGGCACAAAGGATCAAAAGGACCATGAAATGGATCAGAGACATCATGAAAATAATTGGATGACATGGAGGGTTCTTGATCTTGATCTTTATTTATATTCTTTTCTTTATCATTTTTAGAATCCTCTTGACATGAAGCCACTCCTAAGGAGAAGGAAGCATTTTGGAATTGTATGGAAGGCTTTGGAATAGATGATGAAGGACTAGTTGAAGTAGGAATTATAGTGCATGAAGTCTTACGCTCTTTAGGTTTAGCATTATCAAAAGTATTTGCAGCCAAGTGAAGGTTAGCTTGAGTTTCTTTAAGAGGAATCCTTTGAGGATAACTATAGGGAACTACATGAAAAGCATTAGGATCTTTTTTTGATGAAGAATTTGTAGAAGATTTGAGAGAGTCAGAGTCTTTAGGGGATGTATGGATAGTGAAGGAAGTAGAAGATGGAACGGTAGCATTAGAAGACAAAGGTTCAACATTAACATGATCTTTCTCAAGAGTGTAATCTTTATTTTCAACATGAGGGTTCTTAGAAGAGGAACTCCTATGGCATTGATCTTTTATTTCAGTGCAAAAAAATGTTTTCTCTTCTTCAAAAAGTGTAGATTTATCATTTAGGTATTGTTCACAAAAATTTTTGATGTTGTTTTCAAAATTAGAGTCATATGGATTACCATCAATATCTATCTGTGACTCATCCCATTTAAGCACAAGCATAGGACTAGCAAGACTTTTAGAACTCATAGGAATATAATAGTCATCATCATCATAATCATTATCACTATAGCCATTATAGATAGGCATATTACATGACTTTTCATGTTGTTCATTATGGTATGTCTCAATAAGAGGAATAAGACTCTTGGTAGAATTAGAAGAATAATGATATCATGAAGAAGAGGTAGGTGAAGACCTACATGAATGATATTTAGAGGAATCATGGTAAGACTTAGAATATGAAGAATGTGAATGATATTTAGAAGAATCATGATAAGACTTGGAAGATGAAGAATGTGAATGATATTTAGAAGAATCATGATAAGACTTACAAGATGTGAAATGTGAATGATATCTAGAAGAATCATGGTGAGACTTGGAAGATAAGGAATATTTGGAAGAAGGATATCATGATATGATCTTGCATATGATCCTAGGAAGAATGTCTGATTTCATCCATTTTTCCATCATTTCAGTCACAAGGTTAGCATCCATGTATCTATTGGAGTAACAACGCTTTTCAAATTTAATAAGGAGGTCAAGTTCATATGTGCTCAAACGAGGGTCCCTAACAAGATATTTAAGATTCATGGTTCTAGAAGAAGAAGAATCAAGCATGGAAGAAGAAAAAGGATGAATACAAGAAGGTAGACTATATGATAATATGAGGAAAAGAAACAAGAAGACATGAAGAAGAGGAAGAATGGAAATGGGAGATTAGAAAGACATAGAAGATGAAAAAGAAAGAAGACCAAGAGTCATTTTTGTAAAATTTGATACCATTTGAGTTCATTTGAATGTTGAGCAACATGTAATAGCACTTGTAGCCAACATGAAAGAAAAGGTATTGATTGATAGGATAACCCTAAGAAATGTTGTTACCAAACAAGGATAGAAAAAGCACTCACTTGTCCAAAAGAGAAATGATAAGATAAAAAATTTCAATAGGCATAAACCAACACTGTCACAAAGGTACCCACAAATTTGGGTGAATAACCTAGCACATATGGACCAAGAGGATAATTTGCCCAAATTTTAATTAATTGAAATTGAATTTTGATGAAAGTGGATGGAAAAGAGATTACTAAAACTCTCCAAGCATAATATCAAAGAATCCAAGGTATATCTTTCTCAACAAGGATGGTCTCTAACTCACCAACTCCAAACAAGGTCACTTGTGAAATCAATGATTACTAATTCAAGAGGTCAAAGCACAATAACCCAAGGTGTAAAAAAGCTTCTAATAATGGGGTAAGTAGCCTAATTTGAATTGGATCAACCTAGGGAGATTGGAAATAACAGGACAAAAAAATAGTTTGATCACAAAGTAATGACTTAGGAACTCAAATTTTGTTTTTTTAAATGTCCAACTAGGTGTATCAATAGATTATCAATCATGAACCACAACAATCAAGAATTTCAAGCAAATGTCTTCAAACAATGAGTAAGGAAAAAAACAATCTTGCACATGAACAAGAATAATGTTATAGTATCAATTTAATCCCTAGAACAACTAGTATGTATGTTCTTAAAATGTTTTCTAATCACACACATAGTCGTAGAAAAGAAAATTTGGTAGCACTGTAGTTCTCAATAATGTTCAATTTTGAAGCTTTTACAATCTAGAGTGGGTGAAATCCAATCCTAGCACACCAACTTTTTGACATATTCCAAGAATTTAATCAATTAGAGATATTGAGAAGATCTAATAGCCCAAAAAAATACTACACCCATGAAGATTTCCCCCACAAGGACATTTATATAGTGATTGCTACTACCACATCAAAAATGGCTATTACCACTTGAGGTTTTATCCACATGGTTGACCCAATAAAGGAAATGTCTGCTACAGTTAACCCCCATCTAATCAAGAAAAACTCACAAAGTTGTACCACACAGGGACTTGGTTTGGATTCAAGGGTTCTAAGTTTCCAATGTGCCTAGAAGAGAACAAAGCATACTCCTCTAGCCTCGTCAGCTCACTCAAACATAGAAAACAAGATTCTTTGATACACTAATTAAAAATCACCTCACCAATTTTTTAGAAATCCAATAACAAACACCACCAATCTCAAAAGGGAAAGTACTAATGGATGTCAAGGACAAATCCAAGTGGAATAGTGAGATAATGAAAAATATCCTTCTATACCTACAAGGGGATCTGTCGTCAAGAGGAGCTTCACATGTAAAGCAAGAAAATGAAGCTCAGTCTCTCAAGATCTCCCAATTAGTGTTCATAGGGTCTAATTACTATGTGGAACACAGATGCATGAAAGCAAATCTAGCTCCAATTTTAGAGCACTGAATGAAGTGTGAATCTATGAAAGCATGTAAAAGCACTCAAGCCAATTGCATGAGGGTTCATTTTACTTACAAATTAAAATGTTATAAAGATCCAAAAAAAACCTAGTAATCCTTGCAATGAATCTTTTCTCTGTTGCACCTTTCATTTACACTTGCATGTTCACTCGCAACGAACAAAGCAACAAGCAAAACATGTAAACACAAGATATGCAATATATATCCAACTTATGTAAATCTAGGGTTAGATCTAAAAATTTAATTTTTAAGAGTGATAATAATCAGAAAATAACCCAAAAGAAAGCTCACATCATACATTGATCCATTCTGAAAATTAAATGCAAGATATTCATTAAATACTCTTTTTTAATATTTATTTTTGACTTAGTCATCAAGATTGGACTTTTATGATATGAAATCAGATCCAAAACCCTAAATATAGAAAACAAACCCCTATCAAAAATTAGAGAGCTTTCCAAAAAGTCATAATTTTGAAAATATCTTTTCATTTGTGCCCTAGGGAGCCATTTTGTCAAAATAGACCATTTTTTGCAAATCAAATTATTGATCCTTAATATGATCTCTAAAATCAAAACACAAAGAACAAACCCTATTTAGAATTTAGAGATCTTTCCAAAAATGCAATTTTTTTCTAAAAATTATGGTAATTTGTGCTCAAAAACATTTTTTCATGAAAAATTAAGAAAAAATTATTTAAAATGGAAAATACCTTAGAAAATTTTGAAAATTTCACTGAAGCTTCTTTGAAATGTTTCCAACCTATAAAAAAAATTTAGACCAGATCACTAAGCCATTTGGGAGATATGATCAAATCTTTAAGCTCTAGAATTTTTCATCTCCAAACAAATCCATACAAGGGGGTTAGATCTAAAAAAGTCCAAAACCAACAAGTAAAGGTGGGTTGTCCCATAGTGGGTGCCAAAAATGTGTGCTTAAAATGTAAGCGCACTTCTATGAGTCATTTTACCCAAGATTGCTCAAGAATGAGATCTCAAATGGTGGCTCATAACTCTCTATTCATGGAGTGCAAGGGTCCAATATGCATGAAAATGGAGATGAAAGCTAATCTATTGGTAATGATGCAAAACAATGCAAGATCTAATCTATTAATTTAAGATCTAATCTATAAAAGCAAATGGGCTTGCAAGCTTTGGGTTTAACTATGGAGGAAACTCCATAGTTAAGCTCGCTTAGTCTGGAGTAGTACTGGGATGGGTGACCTCCCGGGAAGTCCTGGTGCTTCACCCCTGTGAGCATCACCTAGATCCAATGAGTGCTAAGTCTTCCATTTATTCTCATGAGAGATGGATTCATGTTGAATCACTACTCATGAAACATGTGTCATCGAGTTTGACTCAAAAATCACACAGTTAAATCCTGATATTCATATCACAAAGATCTAAGCTAATATGAAAATGCATTAATGAGATATGATAATGGAAGCAATGGATGCATGAGAGAAGAAGACCAGAAGATAAAAGTTCTCCACAAAAAGCTTTAGTATTCAAACTCCTTAAAAAATCGCTCTCCAAACCTACAACATAACAATAGCATAGAGTGTGTGTATGTAAAATGAGAAGAGGGCTCTCCCTTATAAAGAAGATTGGACGATCAAGATTAAGAGGCAAAAAGATTTAATCAAGGGTGGAGAAAGAATGATCCATGTGAAATAAAGATCCACCAATGAGAAAATAGGAAAAGAATTAAATAGAATCCCACTTAGAAATATGTGCATTTAAATGTAGAGAAATTTTCAATTTTTATTTATTTTATTTCCTCTTTAAGTGTAGATTTATTTAATTAAAAGGGAGCAAGTTCTTTTAATTAAATAGGAAATATTTAATTAAATTAACAAAGGGGTTTTTCTCTTAATTAATTAAATGTGGATAAATTATTTCATTAAAAGAGAGGTTTTCTTTTAATTAAATGGTGACTTATTTTATTTAATTAAAAGGGAGATTTTATTTTAATTAAACAAGACTTAGGATAAAATGATCAACCTTAGAAAATATTGAAATAATCAAATTTGATCAAGAAAATTGATTTGAATTGTTTTAATAAAATATTGCAAATCATTGGTTCAAGAAATTGATAAATTGATAAATTGAATAATGGGGGCCTATAATTTAGGTGACCATTTTAGGGTGTATATAGTGTTAGCAGTATTGTTGTATGATAGCTCTCCTCTAGTACCCTTGTGGTGTGTCAAACCCCAGTTCTTGGGGCTAGGAGACTTTTTGAGGATGTTTATCATTCACTTGCTAAATGGAATGCCCACACTAAATACTTTTTTTTAGAGGCCAAAAAAATTTCTATCCACTACCTTAGGCAGTCACCCATGCCCATGAAGACATCCCACATTCTCGTGGTCCTTAGTAGAGACAATAGTTCCTTGGGAAGTCATGCCCCTTGGGAAGTAGATCTTAGTAGCCCCAAGAAGTGAGTGCATTGCAAGGGGGAGCTTGTGGTGCCAAGATTTTAAGTTGTCCACTTTGGATAAGCATGGCCTAAATTTAGTTCAAGTGGGAATTCAGTGGATATAATCTTAAAGCCTAGGTTATGGTGTGTCTTTTCACTTTAACGATAGCTATTCTTGCTTAATATGTCTTGTGTGTGTAAAACATTAATAAAGATAAATTCAACTTGAAAATTTACACCTTGGATACTATTCAAACGTGGTCAAAAAATTACACATCTTGTCAAATGTTGCAAACTTTTTTCAAAAACATTTAAGACTTTGAAAACATGGCAACTTGTAACCCTAGAAGTGTTTGGCATTACTTATATTCTACTCTTGCATAAGCATACACATGCATTCACCGTAGTTTAAGCCTCATGCTTACATCCTCTAGGCATCATATTGCATCTTCTTAGTCCTCATTGTGCATCCCTCATGTTTTATATTGCATTCATTAGGATTTACTTTGCATCCCTTAGTCTATTCATTTCAACCCCAAAAGTTGCATCTTGCATCTTCCATCTTGCATTCTTACTTTACCCAACCTTCATCTTACACACTTTAACCATCATTTTGGGTGTCCTAACCATCATTTTTCACCTTCATTATAGTCTTGAAATTTTCCTCTTCTATTTGGCTCATTCTTCTTCTATTTGGCTCACTATCACATCAATCTAGAAACCTCAGAACCCAAAATCACCTTAGTTTCAGCCCGGCTTACCAATTGCACTCTAATACCACCAACTTTTCTCTAACTGGCCTCATTTCTCCATGGGTATATTTGGTACTATCTAAGTTCACTTGGTATTCTAAGAACCTATTTTATTTTTCCAAGTAACATTTTGGGATCTTAGGAGTGTCATTAGGTGCCTAGATAGGTCCCCCTTTGTCAGTATTTCCTGATCTCCATTATGCATGACCTAACTATCATTTTCTTCACCTAGGGATTCATTCCTTAGTTCATAAACTTCATTCTACATTTCCAATCCAATCATAACATAATCCCCAAAATCGTAACTCTCTAGTACAGCAACTTAGCAATCACCTAGCTCAGAATTAGTAGACATTCAACCCAGTCTCCCAACTGCACCATGAAACCACCCACTAAGCTCAAACTAGCCCCAAGTGCACCATAGGCCCATTTGGTGCTATTGGAGTGCATTTGGTATTATTAGAGTGCACTTGGGTACCTGCATGAGCATTTTGGGCCTCCAAACTAGATTTTGGGACCCTAAAACTACATCTAGAAGCATCTGTAGGTCCTCATTTTGCATATGAACCAAAATAGCATCTTTCTCCTAACACTTCAATTTTTATCCTAGGACCTTTTAATATTGAATATCCAATCAAAATAACCATCATTTTGATCACCCTAAATGTCATTTTGAACCCAAAACCTTTGAACATAGTAAAAAATCAGAACAAATTATGAGTCTTAGAGTATCTCCTAGTGGTGATGGATGATGGATCTTGACTAGCCCTTTTGTCATTTTTATCATTTTTCTTTGGTAAAAAATCTATCTATGTCTTAATGGATTTGACCTTTTAATCTTTATCAACTTGATCTTTCTGTCTTTTATCTCTTTTTGGTCAAGATCCAAAGTCCATCTTCACAAGGTTAATCTCTTAGACAAATTACTTTACAAAGATTTGATCCTAAGTTCAAAACCTTGCATACACCTTTGTCATAGAATTATCATGTTCCTAGTCTCTTGAAATGACATTTTGACTTACCCTAGTGGAATATCCCCTTCAACTTGCATTCTTCAAAACCCTAGCATCATTTCTAATATCAAACCCTATCAGATTGCCCATCAATCAACTTGTCTTCTTGATCTCATACCCTCATGTTTCATATCCTAAATGTCATTATCAACCTTAGCATACCATCCTTTTCATAATCCAGCTTGCATGTATCTACCTCTAACATGATTATCAAGTCATAAATCTAACCCTAATCTTCATTTTGCATACCATAGAGTCATTTTCATCTCCTTAGTCAAAGTTCCAAAACATCACTTTACATTTGCATTTGCATAGTTTCCCTAGGATATTTGCACCTTGCATATCAAAACCCTAGTTCATTTAGCACTTCTTCACATTGCATAACATCCCTAAACATTTAAAAATCCAAAACAACACCCATATCTTGCATACCCACTTCCAGATTTCTAAGGTTTGCCCTATTTTACCAACTCAACCCCTATCTTACCAACTGTACACTTCAAGTGCACAATTCATAGTTTACGTGCACATTTGGTAGTTTTAGAGTGCACTCGATAGTTAGGGATTTCATTTTAGATTCTAAAAACCTAATATGTACTTCCATAGCTTGCATTGCATTCCTATACCTTGGAAAACACTCAAATCATTCATGTAGTGCCTGCCCCTAGTTCGCATTTTGTTATCGTTGCTGAACTCTTTTAGAGCTAGTTTTATGTTATTGGTTAGCAACTTTCTTTTGAGATTATCAGATATTGTGCTATGGATTCAGTTTATTATGTGATGAGATTACTTAGATTTTGCATTTCATGTATGCATGATGATTATTTTCAGTATTTGCAGTTAGTAATGATGATTAGTAAGATGATTTATTATCATATGTGTTTTTTTATGGATACTTACCCCATACTTGCATGTGTATGGTGTGCGTGTTTGCTTTGTGTGTTTGCTTTTGTATGGCATGTCTGATGTGGTTAAGGAAGGGAGTCGTAGTCACCTGCTAGTCAGGATCTACACGATGCACCACTTCCTGCCATTGCCTATTTAGTTTAGTATATATTGTGCTTGTACATGCATGGATTTTATGCACGTTGCAGGTATCAGTTATCGACTTCCCTGAATTGTCAGGATGAGCGTACCCTATCACATTATCTCAATGATAAGAGAGGGGAGATAAATTCTCAAGTCCAAATCCCAACCCTTTAAGCTATTTATTCTAATTGGAAAATTAGGACAAGTATCTGAGTTAAGTACCCTCCAAATACGTTGGATAACGTAATTCGTGATATAAACCCTTGGTTTGATTTTGTATGTATTTTGGTTATGATGGATTTTCATATTTTACCGTTGTGAGTCTTTGATGTATTTTCTATTAATTAAGCCTAATTAAAAGATTTAATTAATGGTTTAATTTAATGGAAAATTAATATGGTATTTTAATATTTATTTTATTTAATTAATTGGGAAATTAATTAAATAAAATAATTAAATTTGAAGATAAAAGTTTAAAGTTTAAATTTGGAATGTGACAATATTTAATAATATATTTGGAGCTCATTTTTAAATAAATGACTAAATAATATTATTATTAAAGCTAATAAATATTTTAGCAATTAAGTTTTGGAAAATGAAATTTAAAAGTGGAAGATATATTTAAATTAATAAAAGATTCTAAATCTCATGTGATTAAAATATAAATATATTAAGATTGCAAAGTGGAATTATAAAGGTTAGTGCATGAGATTTAATAAATTAATAAATTAAATTGGGAAGAGTAAATTAAATATTATATTAATTAATGAGCATTACTTTAATGTTTGCTCACATAGGAGTTGGAAAATTCTCAAGAGTTGTCATATAGACAACACTGGAGTTTGCACTCTAAGAATGCATAAGTTGTCTACACCTAGAACTTAGAATTTTATTTGAGCACATGGTGTCTACAACCTTAAGACTCATCTAGAAGGTTGGAGAAGGCTCATGCTTGGTTGTCATGCTTATCTTCTAGTTGTTTCTAGAGACACTCTAGATGCATCTTAGAGGCCTTTAAATTGAGGCTCTCCTAGTGTGTTCGGACAAGCTTAAAGGAAAGCTTAAATGGAAGCTTCAAAGCTTACATGCATTGGAGAAGTTCATATGCTCGTATATTTTCTATTTGCTTCTATGCTTCTTCTAGCACTTCTAGTCACTTGGAGGATTCGGTTGACTTGGATCTTGGAGGAATTGCGAATGATGGAGAGGAAGGGATTTTCTATGGACTTCTGAGGCATGGCAAGTTAGCATCAGTGTCCAGGTGCACTCGTGATATTCGCATATTCTCTTTGCACCATTTCTCTTCCTATCTTTATCATGTTTGTTATATGTGTCTGATTATATTCCATGAATGAATTTGCAATTTGAATCGGAATTTAGATATGTATTTATTTAGGTTGCAAAGAAAATAATAGAAAACCCTAGATCCAATTTAGGAAAAATTATATCTAAATGGGTTTGGGTTCGAATTATAATCATATTGAGAATGATGATTTCAAATTTATAGTTAAACCTATTGGAAGAATTAATGGATATGTTTAGAAAACAATTATTTTAAAGGAAAAATTCTTAATTTAGGAATTTGAAAGCCCCTCTTATTTAAGTTTTATATATATATATATATATATATATATATATATATATATATATATATATATATATATATATATATATATATATATATATATATATATATATATATATATATGATACTTGTAAATCGTAGTTAAAATATAATAATGCGATATGGGAAAAACATTTTCGAAAAATGTTTTAAAAAAAACAAATTTAAAATTTGCAACCTTTTGGGGGGTGGTCCCCACGTATTTTTCCCCATCGATCGGCAATGTACCTGTGTAGGTCGCAGAGTACCTGCGAGTACGCAGGGTACCTGCGACCCACAATACACTGCGATCCGCACATGTCAGCGCTCAGTGGGCCGCATATATATTAGTGGCACGTATGCATGCCATACTACGTATGTAGTGACGAGCGTCATTGCGGGGCTGCATAGCCAGTCATTAAGCCGCGATCTCCCTTTTGTAAGGGATGGCGTATTAAACAAGCATCGATATCCTTTTTAAATGCAAGCTTATGGTATTACGTTTTCATTAAAAGATTTGGATATTATTAAGTTTGATTTTAATTAAAGTTTTTTTTTTAAATATATTTATTTATTTTGATTCATTCTAAATATTATGTAATTATTTTATTAATACATTATTATTATTAATTAATTTATAAATGTCTTAATTATGCTCAAATTCAGTTGAATATTAGTTAATGAATTTATGAGGGGTTTCTGGTTTGGTTATTGGTAATTTTAATTATTAAAATTATTAATGAGTTTGTTGTTTATTAATAATTATTAAGTTTAACAACTATTAATGAATGGTTGTTTTATTATTAATTAATTCAATTAAAATAAATTTAATTGAGATTAATTAATAATTGAAGTATTTTAGTGAGTTAAGTAAAGGAGTGATGGTAATTGTTATATCAAAGTTTATTGATTGTCCATGAGATGCTTAAAGGAGATTATAAATTATTTAATGACTCGTATAATGGAAATGTATCTTAAGGAAGTTATAATCAATTGCTCGTAACATTGTTGTTAGTAAAGTAATGAAGAATCTACCATCATAGATTGGTATTAGCTAATAAATTATTATCAACTCAATTGTTAATGAAATAGAGTATAGATGATTATCATTAATACGAGTATGTTAATAAGATATTGGTATGATGATTGTGGTCATTATGGATAAGATTTCATTATTACTATTAGTATTATTGAAATATTAATATTTGTATTGAAGTTGACTTTCTACGCACAAACTACTGGAGGTCAACTGGTATTCTTTAGGTTGATGATATGGTTGTGGAATTATTAATTAAATCAATTAACTAGAATTGATTGGATTTAATTAATAATCATGTAATAGAGATTTAACTAATATAATTCTTTTAGCGAGATTGAAAAAAAAAAGTTGAAATCAAATTAATATTATAACTATGATATTAATAATTAAGTTGTGCGATAGAGTCTTATTTGAAAAGATTAATGATAATGCGAATTTGTCAAGGGAATTTGGTATTTTTTGAAAGATGACGAATGTGGTCATATAGAATTATTATAAAGATTTTCAATTATTATTATTGAATTATAAATATGATCATTTGAGTATAGAATTATAGATGACTTTTACCTTACAGAATTCCAGTTAGTTATTAGTCAACTGATATTAATTGGAACATTGCTATGGTTATGCAATTATTAAGTAAAACAATCAATGAGGCTTAATTAAATTTAATTAATAATTAAGTTACATTTGATATAACTCTTCTAACGGGACTGTAGATTTTCTATATTGAAGTTGATAAGTCCTATGACTTGAATTATGACTTTAGATATTATATGGTTGTCAACAGTGATAACGATTAAATTAAAAGACTCAAACTTTAGTAATACTTAAATTAAGTTTCTAACTGAGAACTATTAGAATTTTGAAAGGTCATGGATTGTGCACTTATGAGAATTGATTGATTTAATTGATCATTTTAATAAAGTTATAATCTTCTTATTCGAACACTAGTAATTGACTTTCTTACATTTTGACGAATAATGATCCTTGATTTATTTTGGAAGTTGAAGTAACCTTAAAAGAAGAGTTAATCAATTAAAATATGGATCATGGTTAAAATAGAGAACAATTTAATTAGAGGACAAAGATTATCAGTTTAGTGAATAGTTATCCTTAAGTTATTCTTAGAAAGTAATTCTTAATAATGGAAGGATAATGTTATCGGGAAAACAAATGGGTTGACTTGTAGGTCAAATGATGAAACTTAGACATTTGAAGTATACTTGAAAATGGAAATTGAAACCCCTACACTTGAGAATGGAAAATGAAGCCCTACACATTATTCAACTATGTGAATTTAGTAAACTAAAACATGTGTCTACATCGTGTATTCTATATGCTTCTTGTTTTGGGTTTTTGGGTTGATTAGTGTTGACCAGTCTTAGGTTGTTACCAGAGGCTCAGGGGTTATGAGATGTGATGGCATGTTGATCTTATTTGGTCTCGATCTTTATAAGCCCAACCATGGTTATGTGATCGTATGCTCTATGAAATGTTTGTTATTGTTTATCAGTCTTCATGTGTGAAGCTGAGATGTATATGTATATGAGACACTTGAGCTAATCATTTTTGAGTCATCGATCAGTTATCTTTGGATTATTTTCTAGTCACCATGATGGGACTAAAATGTGGATTTATTTCTTGATGATGTCATGTTGTGGCATGCTTGACTCAATCATTTTGGAGTCTTCGATCAGTATGATTTGAGATATTCTTGGTTGCTTGTTGAGAACCAATGGATGTGATGATTTATTTTGGTTATTGAGAACCAATGGATACTTATGATTATCAGTGATGCCTTCAGTTGCCAATAGAGAATTTTTGTGGTCATGATTTTCTATGGATGTTGCTCATGGAGATTTGATGCTTTTATGCATATTTGATGATTCTTATTGTGGATATTTGATGATTCTTTTGTTGGATTATCTTTTGGATTTTTCTTTACAGTCGCTTGTACAGGACTATGGTGATTATGATTCCATGAGCATTAGGGTAGGTAATCTACTTGTAGTGTCGGGAAGTGGCTTGCAATGGGGGTCGGGGCCCTAAGTGGCTGCCAAGGTAACTCATTGTAAGTTTGGTTAATAAGTGATAACATTTACACACTAAATGGGGATTAAATGAACCTAAAAAGATAATTTTTTTGGTTCTCGCCCATGCCTTGAGCGCTTGTACAAGCTAGGATGGGAGTAGTGAGAACGCATGGTTGCGACCTTGCATTCCATAGTATGCCTTGTCAGTATGAAAGGATACTAGTGGCCACATGAGATCTGTATGGACCCGTGGAGTTTAGCTAATTGCCAGGGTAACTTGTATGAGATAAATGCAATGACACTTTCCCGCTTGCAAAGTAGGTTTCATACATGTCATTGTTGTGCCTCTGGGAATTAGATGTCGATTTTGTGTGTGTTGGAACCCTTTGAGTTAGTATACTTTTAGGATTCCTGGACTTAAGAGATTTATGCTTTGTGGTTTTGATATCCTATTTGGGACTTGAGATTATCTCCTCAGCATGGTGGGAGTGGACCACTTAGGTTCCACGTGGTTGGGTGGTAGTGTATTTTCCACTCTTATCATTTGAGATCCATTGAGACACCGTGGCTAGAGTATTATTGGTTGGTATTTATCTTCATTCCTTCTTGGAGCATTATGATAGACGATATACCTTATGATGGATGTATTTATTGGTATGTTCTTGTATTGATGATTTGCATATGTTGTTTGATGATATATTATGCTTTGCTTTGCATGTTAGTAGGATGTTTTAGGAGTGACATTCCTACTATGTTTATAGCCGATGATCTCTTCGGTGCTTTGGAATGTTATGCACGGAGGGATGGCTAGGATCCATGATGGTCTAATGATGCTATTTACGGTTCGGAGGAACCGTGCACTTAGTTATTTATGTTTGTGATATATGGTTATCTTTTATGATGGGTGTTTATATCTTTATGATGATGATGTATCATGTATGATATGTGGTTTCATTTACTTTTAATTGCATCATGGATTAATATAGGATGATGATGTACTTTATTTACATGGATGTTTATTCTTTTATGCCTTTCATACCTTGTAACATGTATAGTGGATGATTGAGCAATCTAAAATGTACACTTGTATATGGTTTAAAAACATTGGATGTATCCTTGTTATTTCATTGTTAATGATGTAATGTTAGATGAATAAGTTATGATTAGAAGTAATTCAACGTTAAGGGATCTTTAAAGAATGTAATCTGTTATGTTATGTTATTTTCAGTTGGATATTACTATTGCTTTCGCAAGTGTTGTGAATGGTTTATAATTTATGTTTTTAAAAAAAAAAGAAATTTGGCAAACTTAGTACGATTCTTTGGATCCCTTGGCAGAGCATTACATTTGGTATCAGAGCCCAAGTTTCAACATTGGGAGCTCTGGGTATATTTGAATGCCATTAGTTATCAACTAGTTAAACAAAATGAAAACTTTGAACTATCATGTGTATCTCTTTCAAAACTGAAAATTCTACTTAAACCTAAACATGGGAAAAACTAGAAATTGGAACTCATTCTAGTTGCAAAACATGTATCTTTTATCTAAGTTTCAAGGTAGTATACCTTTGTTTATCTTTGCAAGCATTAAGGAATCATATTGCTCTAAAGGTGTTGTAATATCTTCAGTGGAATCATGCCTCCCTACAGAGGAAAGGGTTCAATGGGACTCGCAAAGTGAGTATCTTAGTTTTTCATTCTTGTAGGCTTCCTAGAGTAAGCCTAGTCCCAGGGGGGGTGGATGTAGTGCCTGCCCCTAGTTCGCATTTTGTTATCGTTGTTGAACTCTTTTAGAGCTAGTTTAATGTTATTGGTTAGCAACTTTCTTTTGAGATTATCAGATACTGTGCTATGGATTTAGTTTATTATGTGATGAGATTACTTAGATTTTGCATTTCATGTATGCATGATGATTATTTTCAGTGTTTGCAGTTAGTAATGATGATTATTAAGATGATTTATTATCATATGTGTTTTCTTATGGATACTTACCCCATACTTGCATGTGTATGGTGTGCGTGTTTGCTTTGCGTGTTTGCTTTTGTATGGCGTGTCTGATGTGGTTAAGGAAGGGAGTCGTAGTCACCTGCTAGTCAGGATCTACACGATGCACCACTTCTTGCCATTTCCTATTTAGTTTAGTATATATTGTGCTTGTACATGCATGGATTTTATGCAGGTTGCAGGTACCGGGCATCGACTTCCCTGAATTGTTAGGATGAGCGTACCCTATCACATTATCTCAATGATAAGAGAGGGGAGATAAATTTTCAAGTCCAAATCCCAACCCTTTGAGCTATTTGTTCTAATTGGAAAATTAGGACAAGTATCTGAGTTAAGTACCCTCTGAATATGTTGGATAACATAATTCATGATATAAACCCTTGGTTTGATTTTGTATGTATTTTGGTTATGATGGATTTTCATATTTTATCGTTGTGAGTCTTTGATGTATTTTCTATTAATTAAGCCTAATTAAAAGATTTAATTAATGGTTTAATTTAATGGAAAATTAATATGGTATTTTAATATTTATTTTATTTAATTAATTGGGAAATTAATTAAATAAAATAATTAAATTTGAAGATAAAAGTTTAAAGTTTAAATTTGGAATGTGACAATATTTAATAATATATTTGGAGCTCATTTTTAAATAAATGACTAAATAATATTATTATTAAAGCTAATAAATATTTTAGCAATTAAGTTTTGGAATATGAAATTTAAAAGTGGAAGATATATTTAAATTAATAAAAGATTCTAAATCTCATGTGATTAAAATATAAATATATTAAGATTGCAAAGTGGAATTATAAAGGTTAGTGCATGAGATTTAATAAATTAATAAATTAAATTGGGAAGAGTAAATTAAATATTATATTAATTAATGTGCATTACTTTAATGTTTGCTCACATAGGAGTTGACAAATTCTCAAGAGTTGTCATATAGACAACACTGGAGTTTGCACTCTAAGAATGCATAAGTTGTCTACACCTAGAAGTTAGCATTTTATTTGAGCACATGGTGTCTACAACCTTAAGACTCCTACTATGTTTTATTATAGCCTCATTGAACAACTCAATAAAACCCCTATGCAAATATCCATCTTGGACCTACTACATGTGTCCCTCCAACATCAAAAAATCTTGGATAAAGCCCTTAAGGAGTCACTAGTCCCAGATAACATTGATGTTGCCTAGTTCTAGGCCATGGTTGGAAACCTATCTACATCACAACATATCACCCTTTCCCCTTAGGATATTTTAAAGGATAGACCCAACCACAATGACCCCCTTCACCTCAATTTCTTTATCCATAATGCCAAGGTCAGACGCATCTTGATAGATTATGGAGTAGGACTTAAGGGCTTGGGTTTCTCTGAAGATGATGTGGATCCCTCTCATAGAATCACAATAAAGGCATATGATGATGGTGAATGCTTCTCCAAGGGTGTCATTATATTACCCATTCAATTTGGTTGAGCTACTAAGAATACATTTTTCTAGGTCCTAGATATCAAAATAAATTACAAAATGATACTAGGATGCCCTTGGTTCCATGCTATGAAAGTAGTGTCCTCTACATACCACCAATGCTTAAAATTTTTCCATTACAATGTAGAGGTTACTATCCCTAGTGACCTAGACCCATTCCAATTCTATGCTAGTCTTAGAGGAACTATTGCATACCAAGTCCTAACAAACATGCAGCAAATCCACTTGAGTCCTCCAAATATGTTGATCCTTCCACACTCATACCCATATTTAAAGGCAAGATTAAAATTGAATACCATGGTTACGGTGAGTATTCCATGTCACATGCCTTTCACATTGGGAAACTCCCTCTCTCTCCCAAGTCATATGGTAAACCTCAACTTATGCAGATCAAGCCTAAGTTCAAATTTTAGAAGAAACCTTTTGTGACTTTCACTAGTGGAGGTGGACTAAATGAAGAACATGTCTATGAAAACACATCTACATGGATTCAAAAGGCTAAAGTAGAACAAGAACCTACTCCTATATCCTCAAAACAAGTATGGACCTAGATTCACCATCATGTAGAAAAAGGGATATGACAGATGTAGTGGTCTAGGACATCAAAAACAAGGCATTATTTAGCCTATTACTACATCAGGACAACCTTGTAGCCTAGGACTTAGCTTCAAACCATTTGTTTTGGGATTTCCCTAATATTGAGTCATCCTCATCTAAGAATGTGAACACTTTAAAAGACAAAAGGGCATCTAAGAACACCCCACCTAAACCTATAGAACCTGCATCCAATATTGATGACATTGATACCTCCTTTGGTCTTGACCACATCTTTGATCCCGATGAACTATCCATGTATGATAAACACATCACTAGTAATTCTACTAGCCCCTCAATTCATCTAGAATCTTATGACAAAATTCATTGGGACCCAAGCCCTCCCACCTTTGAGCAAGGTGCTTATGACCTATTTAGTAGTAACACACGTATCCTTTCCTTTAACCAAAGTTTATTGAACATCGATGATGGAATTTCCCTAGTCTATCCTAAACTTATTTATTGGGACCAAAAAGGACCGCCAACATTTGACCAATTCAAAAATGACGATGCCATTGTAGAATTGTTTGAGCCCTATGAAGGCCTACCACAAGAAGATCAAAAGTCAGCATTTTCCATTGACCTAAACATCATGGCATACTTTGGGGATTCAACTCCATCTTCTAGTCACAAAATTGGAAAAATAGCAAAAAAAAGAAAAAGTAGGTCTCTTGGTGAAAACTGAAAGGCATCATTAGATCATGAAAAAGTAAAAATAAAGGACATATCCAAGGGTGAAAACCTCTCTAAGGCACCTAAGAATTGAAGATTGGACATACCCCCATTGAAGGAAAGATCAGAATTACTTGTGGAAATGACAAAAGAGATAAATCTGGGAACACCTAACAACCCTAAGATCATACATTTTGTAGCCTCATTATCACCAAAGGAAAGACATAAACTTGTAAGATTCTTTCTAGAGAGGAAGATCAACTTCACCTGGTCTTATATAGACATTCCTAGATTAGATCTTGAGCTAGTCCATCATCAGTTGCCATTAAAACCAGGAGTAAAACTAGTAAAGCAAAAGTTGAGAAAGATGCATACTTAAGTTGCTCTCCTTTTCAAAGCTGAATTGAAGAAATTATTAGATGTCAACTTTATCAAACCCATTGACTATGTAGAGTGGATATCTAATCTAGTACTAATAAGAAAACACTCAAGGGGCATCTGAATATGCATTGACTTCCATGATCTTAACAAGGCATGTCTTAAAGATGAGTTCCCACTACCAAATATAGACATCATTATAGACATGACAACTAGATATGAGATGCTATCACTAATGGATGGATTATCCTATTACAATTAGATAAGAATAGCTCTTGAGGATCATCACAAAACAACTTTGACATGCCCTTGGGGAACATACTATTGGAATGTCATGCCTTTTGGCCTTAAAAATGTTGGGGCAATATATCAAAGAGAAATGGCTACCATCTTTCATGATTTCATGCACAGCCTCATGGAAGACTATGTAGATGACTCACTTTGCAAATCCTCAAGAAGAAATAATCATTTGGGCATCCTAGATCAAATATTCTACAGAATGGAAAGCTATAAGCTCCATCTAAATCCAAAAAAATGTGCATTTGGAGTTTTTTATGGAAAGCTTCTAAGATATATTGTTTCTCAATGAGGCATTGAAGTAGATCCTAAGAAAGCAAAAGCAATACTTGAAATGCCTCCTCCATGAAATTTGAGGACATTAAGAAGTCTACAAGGTAGATTACGGTCTATCTATAGGTTTATTGTACAAGTAGTAGACAAGTGCCATTCCTTTCAACACCTATTACTTAAGGGAGTATCTTTTCAATGGAACATCTAGTGTGATGAGTCTTTTCAACAGCTCAAAGACTATCTTTTGCATCCACTAGTTTTAATGGCTCCTATCTAGAAAAACCATTATATATAGATAGATAGATAGATATATCTATTATAGAGACATTAGGATCTCTCCTAGCACAAAATGATGAACAGGGGAGAGAATGAGTTATTTACTACATTAGAAGACCACTTCTTGGATATGAACTAAATTATTCACTCATTGATGTTGGAATATTCAAATATGGAAAGAGTACTTATGGAGGGGGGTGAATCATAAGTATTATACTTTAGCCAATAAAACTTTTAACTGAAAATTAAGTTGCATGCATGTAAATACATCAAATAAACATGTAACAAAACATATGCATCAATAACACTTAACACTAGAATTTGGTAACCCAGAAACCCTTCAGGAATAAGAAGGTAAAACTGGGGTGGGGATGATACCCACAAAAATTATTACAGCAATATAGTTCAACCACTTCTGATGGTTTGCCCTGTTAAAGGCTTTACACTGTGTCAATAGTGACCTAGTTAGAGGCTTTCAAACACTTAACATGAAGTGTTACCCTGTTAAAGGATTTCATCACCTAGTTAAAGGATTTATCAAAATAGTTGTTAAGCTAACCTATCACCATAGGATTTTCATTCTAATACAATTGCTAGAGAGTATTAGGTACAATAAACCTGACTAATTACAATCCTTGATTGCTGATTGTAGGCACTTGTTCTGCTTTCTCTGATCTAGATCCTTTTATGAACTGATAATCCTCACTTCTGAAAATAGAATTCCTTGCGAACCCTTGTATGTCTTCTCATACCTCTCATCTCTTACACTTTACAATGAAGTTTCATCTTCCTTATAAAGACATTTGAAATTTAGGGTTAGGTATGGATCTACGATCCATATTCAATCTTCATTTTCCGCTCAATACTTATCTTTTGCTGATTGGTTGCATGCCTTTAACATTTTCTTAATGGTTGCATGCAAATTGCATAGGAAAGATGAAAGATTCGATCTCATCATTAAATCCTTCGAGATTTACCTTATGGTGGCTGTAAAAAATGTTTGCATCATAGTTTGTGCAATTACAAACTCTTATGCTGATATACTGAGTTACTCGGCTCCTGAAGTATTGCAAATACTTGGCACATGTTGTTTCCTAGATAGCTCGGCACCTTAACAAAATTGTATTACTTGGCACCTTAAGTAGCTCGACACTTTATGTTACTCAGAACTTGTTAACACTCAGTAGCTAATCTTCACTCAGTATCTGATTTTCACTCGGCAGCTGATCTTCACTCGGTAGTTAATCTTCACTTGGCATCTGAAAACTACTTGGCACATGAAGATCACTCGGCATCCAATGTGGAATATGTTTAAGTGTGTTGGCACTCAAGTGTCAAAAACCATTATGAGGTCAACAATCTCCCCCTTTGACATGAGTGAGAAAAAAACACTTAACTGACCTTATAAGTACATTTACTAATCTGATTGGTATGTACATATTGAGAACTTTGATCAAAATTTGTGACTTACAATATATACCTCAAAAATTTTGTAACTCCCCCTGAGTTGATTGTGCCTTATCTATATATCAATGCTCCTCCTTTGAATTAATTTATCTTATATCTGTATCTCTCCTTATTAATCTATTTCTCCCCTTAACTGTATCTACCCCTTTTCTTACAATCTATATCTCCCCCTTTTTGACGCTTATGTCAAAGAATGTTTAAGGGTGAAGACCATATTTAGCCAAAAATGTGCTATTTACCTCCATAATCATTCTGAGAGCTACATCCCAATTGTTCAAAGCAATTTTTGGTGACTTATGCTGGATAGCAGTCTTGGCAGCAAGTTGAACAAGTCCATCTAATGTAGAAAGATTTGGATCTTTCTTGAGTACATTTTCAGCATATACTTGCTCTTTATGGAGTATCTCTAAATGTGGGGTTATGGAGGACTGGAGTTGTATTACTTTGGCCTTAATATTAGCCTCATCTACTATTAAGATAGCTATTTCTTTGTGAGTGTGAAGCGATTGAGCAAAATGCTTCTCACTTTGAGCTGGACCACTTGGTAGTTGCATACCTGAAATGTTTAAATTTCTTTCCAAGCTCAGTATCTTTTGGCTTGTTTCTTGTGTGAAGTATGAAAAATCACACAACTTTTTGTATTGTGAGAATATATTCTCAAGTACCTTCTTCACCTTATCAATAAGCTTTGCCAATTCTACTTGTGAAAGTGTGATTTGTCTTGATAATTTCTCATTCACTTTCCCTTGAAATTTTCTTTCTGACCATTCCATAAGTTTTGCATTGGTTTCTAGGTCTTCATTTGTCACCTGGTCAACAATATTTGTTAGTTGCTCTGTGATATGCTTTGACTCATCCGGTGATTGCAAACTGAAGGCATCCATAAAGATGTCCTTGATTTCATAAAGTGTTTGCTTATTTTTATACTCTTTCCTAAGTATTTCTTGTCTTTTCCTTCTATTTAGTGCATCCTGCACCTCATTGATTTGATCAATGGTTATTGATTTTGAGTCATAGCTTGGTGAATATCTCTTCATCTAATTTAGGGTCTCCATAGTGAAGTACCCTTGCAACTCTGGTAGTACTGGATGATGGTACTGAAATCTGCAATGGCTAGTGTGAAGGAGTTCTTGAGGTAGGCAAATTTATTAATGTTTGAATTGCCTGCTATTCTTTAGGGGTTTTTACTATTTCCTCCTCCTTCTGTTTACCATGATCAATTATTGTTATCTATGGAAGTGCACTTTGTATTTGTGTTGTAGGATCAGATGTAATAGTCTGTCCTGTTTGTTCTTTTCCTTGTTCCACAGCTGCACTTTGCTTTTGTCTTGCAGCATCAATTATACTTGTTGGTATTTCAAATTGACTACTAGTAGTTGTGATAGAAGGTGGTTCTTATGTATTCACCTTATCTTTAACTATACTTTCTACTAGTTTCTGTAACTCATATATACTGACCAAGATTGGATCTATACATAATATTTCTTATTGTGTTGATTGGTCAAGAATTCTTTTCAGATCTTCTGCAGTTAATGGATTGATATTCTGACCAGATGTATCAAGAATGTCAGTAATTGTTATTGTATCTACAGGTGAGATGGATGCTTGTGGAGGGCTAGGAGGTGGCAATTGTGTGTCTTGCACACTCTGATCTGGTTGCTGCTCTTGCTCAACTGTTGCCATTGTATCCTATTTTTGTGCCTCTTCCTCCTCTTCATCTTTCTTTTCTTCATCTTTCTTCTCTTCTTCTCTTTTCTTTTCTTCTTCTTCTTTTCTTTTTCTCCTCTCTTCTATTGGTATAGCTACTTCTTCCTTGTATTCTTCCTCGAGAAAATCTTCAATCTTTTTGTACAAGTTCTTCCACGATTTCATTGACCAATTAAAGTATCTCCTAAGAAAGGTCGCTCTCATAGGATGCCTAGCCAAATGGATTATAATCCTTAGTGAATTTGACATTGAATATGTAGATAGAAAAGCAATCAAGTGGTGAGTGATAGCAGATTAGCTAGTAGGAGCACCTATGAGAGATGATCATCCCATATTGATAGACTTTCCAGATGAATCCATATTCAACATGGACATAGCTAATGAATGGAAACTTTACTTTGGTGGATCACAAACTAGAAATGGTTTAGGAGCTAGCATTATGTTTCTTACTCGACAAGGAGACATCATCCCAAAGTCATACCAGATAGCATTTAATTGTACAAAAAGCATAGAAGAATATGAGGCATTGATCATAGGACTGGAGCTAGATATCCAATAAAATATACAACATTTACAAGTTTTTAGTGATTCCAACTTAGTCATCTACCAAGTCAGTGATGACTATGAAACCAAAGATGATAATTTAATACCTTATAAGTAGATGGTAGACTTTCTTAAATCCATATTCGTTACTATCTCTTTTCATCAACTACCAAGAATACACAACAAGCAAGCTGGCACTATAATTACCATCACTTCTATGATTGATATGCCTTAAAATGTGGAACATTGTGAGTTCCTTGTTGAGCAACTTTGATCCTAGCATTTGAACTCTCTCAATCTAAGTTCATGTGTGAACTTTTTGGTTTCAATTCCCCCTAGTATTAAGACATTTATGATTATCTACATGTTCAAATCCTACCCCTAACTTATCCAAGAATGAACACCAAGCCTTTGTCCACCAAGCCACTAGATATGTCATCATCAGTGACACCCTTTACAAGAGATTCTTTGACCAAACCCTTCTCAAATGCCTTGAGTTGTAAGAAGCCAAAAATGCCTTACAGAAGGTTCACAAAGGTATATGTAGAGGTCATTTCAATGGTCTAAATCTAACCAAGAAACTTGTCAGAGTAGGCTATTATTGGCCTGCCATGGAACAAGATGGTCATGATTTTTCCAAAACATGTCATAAGTGCTAGATACATAATAATCTAATCCATGCACCAATACAAGAACTACAACCATTCATATCTCCATGGCCCTTCTTACAGTGGGCGTTTGATCTTGTTTGAGCTATTTCTCCTCCTTCCTTTGATGACCATAAGTTCATCATCACAACAACAGAGTATTTTACCAAGTGGGTAGAGGTTGTCTCTAACTTTCACCACTGGAAAGTAAATTTCAAGGTTTATTCTAAACTATATCATATGTCGATATAGAATTCCCTTAGCTATTATTACTACTCATGGTAGTTCCTTTTAAAATAAGGATGTGGATAAGATTTGTGAGAAATACAATATCTACCATGAATATTCTAATATTTACCATCCACAAGGCAATGGCCAAGCAAAAGCATCTAATAAGACCATTGTCAAGATTCTCCAAAAGACTATCAATGATTTTGGTCAAGGCTGGCATTTACAACTAAATCTAGCTCTTTGGGCCTACAGAATGAGTGTACATGCTCCTATAGGTGCAACACCATACTCTCTTGTCTATGAAACTGATGCAATACTTCCCATTGAAGTTGAAATTCCATCATTGAGAATATCCCTACAAGATGTGGTTGATGATGAACACTATAGAATATCTAGACTACATGAACTCAAGATGCTTGATGAGCATAGGTGAGCGACCTTGACCCATTTGCAAGCTTACCAAAACTAACTCAAACAAATTTATAATAAGAAAGTCTAAGGTCATCATTTTGAGATTGGTGATCTAGTCCTGAAGATGAACTACAAGACTCGGCAGCATAGAGACAAACTAGGAAAATTTGAAACAAATCAAGAAGGACCCTATGTAGTTATTGTGGCATGGCATTTAGGTCTGGAGTATATTAGCTTGCGACTCTAGAAGGTGAACCATTTCCTATGTCCATCAATAGTGTGCATCTTTGCAAGTACTATACTTGATTTTGTCTACAAGTCCTAAAAAATATGAAAAATATATATAGCAAAAAGTCTTGAAAAAAGAAACAAAAAGTGAAAAAATTCATCAAAAAATGGATGTCTTGATGAAAACCTGGCAAACAAGCACCATGTGTAATCAGTTATTGCAGCTACATCTATTAGGATTCCATCTAGTTTTTACCCCTTTTGTCATTCCCTGATCATATTCTTCATATTACAAGACATCCTTAGTCCCTTATCATGGCCCATGAATTGGTTAATGTCCATTGTTATCTTACCCAAGCATCACCAGTCTGCACATACTCCATCTTTGGCCTTTGTACATAGTCTGTGTCTTATTTGGGGGCACATTACCCACATAGTGCATGAATTTGAACTTGAACTAGGGGCATATCCCTAAGCACTCTTTATCCATCAGACTCATCACATAATGGATTGGAACTAACACTTGTATATGATTTTACGATCCTGAAAAAAATCCTAAAAATTCAAATATGGTCCTGAAAAAAAACACTTAAAATCATAAAATGTCTTGAACAAATACATAAAAATCATAAAATGACCTGCAAAAATTCATAAAAATCTTAAAATGTCCTAAAAAAATTAACTAAAAATATATAAAGTCTTGAAAAAAAATTTAAAAATCATCTAAAGTCTTGAAAAAATCATTAAACATCATATAATGTCCTAAAAAAATCATTAAACATCATATAATGTCTTGAAAAAACCACTAAACATCCTAAAACATCCTAAAGTAAACACTAAAAATCATAAAATGTCCTAAAGAAATGAGTAACACAAAAACATCAAATATCCTCAAAAAACCATAAAAATCACAAAACCCACCAAAAATTTGTAATAGACCTTGTAAATAGTCACTATGGATAATCACCCCTTTTTTCTTAAACACTTGCACTTTTGCAGACTGACACTCAAAGTACTACACTTCAATGACAAGCACACTATCTAAGAAATGTAAACCAACAATCAGCCCAACATGTCACTATGCACTGATCAACTGAATCAATAAACAAGAGTTATCATAGGATCACCTTATCAAACACTATTTACAAACCTAAAACATTAAAAAGCAAGTAATATTGGACAAGAATACTTTTTAGCTCACATTGTTTAGTGAGTGATTTATTTTTGCTTTGTTTTTCTTTGATCATGTTCGTATGCCACTCGATGATATAAACTAATCTATGAGAGTGACCGAGATGGTTCATTGTCATCTTTTATTTTGTCTATTAAAATGTACCTTTGAGAGTCTAACGCATGTCTATATGCCTCAAGAAGTACAAGGTCATTTTCTTTCTAGCTTATGCTTGTTTATGCAAGAGGTTTGCATTTGTACTTTGGCCCTTTATGCCATGATGTGTTGCATTTTGCCTACCATATCAAAATAAAGCTCCAATAACATATAGTGCACTTTGTGAAAGAAAAATTCCTCACCTCATTCTTACTATTCCTCATCTCATCTCCTCTATCTTCTACATCTCCTTCATCCATTTCCTTGGTCTCATACTCTGATACACCAAAAGCATTGTTATCCTGCATTCTTGCATATGTCAAAAGTTTAGAAAATCCAAAATAATACATATATGCATAAACATGAAATTTATATTATTTCACATTTCATTTGCATTCATTCCACATCATTTTACATTTTATTTGCATTCATTCCATATCATTTACATTTCATTAGGCATTCATTCATGAGAAAAACATGTGGCAACAATAAAGATGTTATTTCCTAAGAATAACATGTGATAAATCAACACATGATGTCATCATATAAAAATCCACATAGAAAAGCATAAATGCATCCATATAAAGCATATAAAATACATGCATAATCCATCTCATATAGTTATCATAACATAAGTACATCTCATAAATGTCTCACAAAAGTATTGGAGTATATGGCCATGGTTTACATCAATACTAGCTACCTGTAGGCATGAACCATAAAAGAGCATAATAGAAAACCAAAAGCAAAACAAAGAAGCCCCTCTATATATGAGCATGTTTGTGTCAACATATGATATCCCTCACCTCACAACCTCTATCTGGCCTCAAGGATGATCCCACTACTATCTATGGTGGCCTCATCAGTCCCATCACCCCTACACTACTCTATGTCCTTTATTTCCACTGTGAGTGAGATCTTGATGCATGAAAGCTCTTTACCCTCTACCCTGGTGGCATTACCATCTCATATTTATTCCTCTAGTATTATGTCTCCATATGTTCCTTGGTTATCATCATAGCCATCTCTTGGATGTTTGGATCTCTAATGTCACTAATAAACTCTTGTGACTCCTGCACTACCCTCTTTACCTACGCACTGCTACATCCCTCTCTTTTTTAGCCTAATCCCTCTCTATCATAGCCTAATCCCTCTATACTATCACTACACCTTTCCCTACTATCACTACATTCCTATCCGCTACAACTCAGTCCAACTGACTCTGGAGCCTTCTAATCACCTCCATAAGCTCTAATTAGCAAGGCCCTACCTGTACAGGTACTCGCATCCCATTGTATAATCCATTGGATACCCCTCAATGTCCATCACTATCACATCCACACCTATTTCATCCTCATAACCTCCCTCATCGTCATCATCCCCACCCTTGTCATAGTCATCTGCATCCTCTCCCTCATCACCACCTCCACCCTCACTATCCCCTCCCTTTGTATCATCATCTCCCTCATCCTCTCCCTCATCATTTGCATCATCATCGCCCACCTCAACATCATCATCATCATCATCTCCTACATCATCATCCCCACCTTAGCATCCTCTCTATCCTCCCCCTCCTCCCCATCACCATCCTCATATCCTCCCTCCTCATCATCATCCTTGTCTCCTCCCTCCTCCTCATCTCCCTCATCCTTCTCCCCATCCCCCTCCTCGCCCTTCTCTAGCTATGATCTCACACATGGTACTAACATTTTTGGATTTATCAATGGCCTTGGATGATGCTGTGCAAACCATCTATCATATGTTTCTTTCATGCCTACATCCACCACATCCACTCCTACTCCCCATACCCTTGGCTAGAACTCCTCTAACTGTGTATAAGCCACCTATGTCCTAATAGGTGCTCTCCACTCCTAGACCTCTTCTTTGGATTGTGCAAATAATCCTAGACCTATCGACACCTCTTGTATGTCCCCAAACTATCTGTGTACCCACTCTAGTAGGTACATCTCTATCACTAGGTGACCAATCACTATGTACCCTATGAGATAACACTATTATCTATTGTATGGTAGGTAGATCTCATCATCATCCACCCTGGACAACTTCTATATGGTCTGTAGATAAACTACATAATATTATCCAACTGATGCCTAAAAAATTGAGTGTACCCTAGTGGTCCTCATGCCAATATACCTCTATAATTGTATGAATAAGGCATATCCTCCACTAGCTCTCTCTCTCTCTATGAGTGGTTTGAATACTACAATGTGCTCATATGCTCAAATCTATAGTAGTGTACCTCCAATAATAAATGTTAGTCTACCTCTATATGCAAACAGATATAGATAATAGTACAACATCCCCAACATGCACAGTCCCCAAGAAAACATGAGCCCATCCATGACCATCCTCTCTAACACCTAACCCCATATGATAGGGAACCCATGCCCATGCCTATTAGGTATTAGTAGTCTACCCATTACCCAGTAGATCACAACTATTAGTCACTCATGGCATGCCACTAGTAGATCCCATCAGATCTAATAATCTTAGATACCTAGCTTTGCATCTCCACATCCAAACAATTGTCATAATTCTACTCACCTAGTAGCCAAGTTGCACATAGCTAACTCTCCATGAATCAGAATCCTAAGGATACACCATACATCCTCCAAGCTCATAGTTATCTCCCTCGTTGACAGATGGAAAGAACTAGTCTCTAAATGCCATCTCTCTATGATTGATGTCAGTAGGGCTTTGTTCCCTCTCACCTATGGCATAAATCTAATATGATACAAACCATGCCATGCCAAGATCTCTCACTCACTAGCAGTCATCTGATGACATAGCATTAGGCTTTGAGGCATGTGTCCCCTCATTTGCAATAGGGGCAGATCCTCCTACATAACCATGTAGCCTATGTCAACCTTTTTTGAATTTCTATTAACTTTAACCTATATTTGATCAAATTTTAATTTTGGTTTGAATAATTTTGACTTTTTTAGCATGTTTGACTAAGTTGACCTTTTTTTGAACTCTTTTGAGGGTTTTGAACATGTCTACCAAGTTTTGAGTCATTTCAAGCTCATTTGCATCATTCTGACCTTATGCCCATCCATCTATCAACTTTTCCTTACATCTGAGCTAGGTTTGACTAGGTTTGACTTTTTTTGAGAATTTTTTTATAAGTTGACCTATGATTGGAACTCCTCTTAGTTTTTTGAGCATGTGGTCCAAGTTTCAATTCATTCTGACTCTGTTTGCCCTTTGCATTGCTCTCTATTAGCATTTGACTAAGTTTGACCTACATCTATCCTAAGTTTTACCAAGTTTCACCACTTTAGCCATGTTTGACTTAGTTTTAACCCTTTTCTAACATTATCCTAGGGTCTTTCTAGTATACCCCAAGTTTCAGGTCAATCTGGGCTTATTCAAACCTCGTTCGAAGCCTCGGAGCATCCTAGGGTATAGTTGGGGGCCCCAACTATGCCAATGGCACACTTGGTCATGCTAAGTGTGCTTAGTGTGCACTTGGGCATACCAATCATGCCGACTACATAGTTGGATGCATTTTGGGCACAGTTGGGGCATTTTGATGCCCTAAACTAGCCCTGAGACCTGGTTTGACCCCCGTTTGACCCCTGACTGACCCCTAAATGCCTTAAAAGCATAGAAAAGCATAAAGTACAGAAAGATAGCTTAGATGTACTCACCAAAGGTCCTAAATATTTCCATCATTGGTAGGCATGCACTCGTTCATAATGGTGTTTCTCCCTATGTAACCTGTCCATTCTGCTTGCTCCTTAAATCTTTTCTACCAAATATAAGGGTGAAAATGACTTTCAAACCCTCTCCAAGCCCTTTAATAGTCTATTTCTGCATAGATGGATGTGCAAGAGGCACTTTCTATGTTGGTCATGATTCCTTTTTGCATTTTAGAGCCTATAAATTTTGCATTTGAGCTTTGATTTGTGATCTGTTAGTTGCTATGGCTTTATCTTCTTGTTGTCAACGAAATCGACCTATCATATATCAATATTGGTTAATTTCTCAAGCGGAACCAATATATACCACCATTATTGGGGCATCCTTTTCTAGCTTTTTCATCGGGATTCTTTGAAACAATGCTCTAAATCATAATACATCAAAGAGGAGCAAAATGTAGACACTCAAAAATGGTTTGCATCTATGGTTTAATAACATTTTCATACTAACTCATCTCATTTCCTCATTTCACTAATTTTGATCTTTTGGCCAATTTTATTATATCTCAATAATATCTGTCATCATTCGTATCCTCTTTCATATCAATTGCAGATCATTTCACAACCATTTCAACATCATCAAAATTTTATCAAATCAACTTGGAATCACCCAAAATCAATCAACCTAGAATCACTTGGAATAAACCATTATCAACCCAAAACATGTTAGATATCCCAAATCAATCATCATTTTTCCAATCCTAGAATTGGTGTGGCTTTCAATGCCTCAAAAACCTATCAATCTATCGAATATATCAATCTGACCTTAGTACTATCATGGCTCTTAGTGCTAGGTCAAACTGTCATTATTGTCATTTGATCATTAACATTGTCAATTCCCTTAGTGTCAGATCATGACATCATCAAACCATTTTAATAACATTGACAGTGTGCATCGATGCTATCATGATCAACCATGTCAATCAATCTCGATCCTATAGCATTTATGATATCAATTAAATGTTACATGTCCTTAATTCATGTCATGTGTCCTTGGAATGTTATCAATTCTAATAAATCATTCAATTTGACCATGGCTTTCTTCTACTTGTCATCATCTTAGTCAATCCACATTTTCATCAAAGGATATTGTCACATTTATTAATCAAATTGGCCAATCATCTACTAATTCTCTCTATAGGATTAAATAACACATAATTTAATCTATGTAATTTCACTATTTATTCTTCCTAACTAACATTCTAAATTAATTAATTTTATTAATTAATTGATTCATCATTTGCAAACCATGGATATTCACAATTTCCTAAGCCATATTTTTCACCATTAATTTCCATTTTTACTAGTTTCCATTTGTGTGGATATATGGATTTTTAATTCAAATATTCTACATATTATTGACATAATCTTAACATCATCATGACACATGGGCATGACACATCATGGATTGTCCATATACACTTGGATAAGAATTGTCATAATTCATATATTCTTATTCCTTACGCATGTCTATATTTGGCTTCCATTGTCATAGATTCTTGGCTTTAAGTGGGTTTGAGGTGTGAAATGACACATCATAGATCCTCTTCCATTTATAGCCATGTTTGACTTCCAAGCATTATAAATCCTATATTTGGCATCTTGTGTCATATGTGTCATGGATTCTCAAAGGAATCTCTTGCCAATACACATATCCAAAGTGACAAGTCCAATGTTCTCATCTTGTGTGTTAATTATAAATTGAGCATTCTTCCTCTCAGTTATGGTCTAACTTATTAGTCTCTTTATGTTTTAAATCACTTCTTCTAGTACTCTCATATCATTATCATTATCATTATCATAGACTTTTCTTCCTAATTGTGTGTAGCATAAGCAATTGGAGCTACATCATATGGAGAAGAAAGAAGGACATGGGAGCTACAAATGAAAGAGGGGGTTTTTAACTTTGTGTTTCTTTCTTTGTTTATTTATCTTTCATTATAGACTAGATGGTATCAATGTACATTTATTGAGTTTTTTATTTTCTCATAGTATGTTAGATATTAGCCCATTTTCTAGTCCTACAGATACAAGAAATAATAGTTGACTACAATTCTGATGATGAGAATGTTGTTACTAAACCAAAGAATGATGAATTATTATTTAAGACTAATAATTATTTGCAAAATGAAGGAGATATAAGGAAAGAACAAAGTTTTAAACCTACAACATAGCTAAGAGTTGAGATAACAACTCCTACTTCTGGTAAGAATATGACAAAGAATCATCCACTGGAGTAGATCATCGGTGACAAAGATAAAGGTGTTTTGAAAAGAAGAAGAATCAATGAAGAATGATATCTAATATCTCAAGTTGAACCAAAGAATGCATATGAGGCATGTAAAGATGACTATTGGAAGCAAGCTATGAAAGACGAATTGGATCAAATAGTGAAGAAGGAGACATGGGACTTAGTCCCTAGACTAGCAGACAAGAATGCGATAGGAACAAAATGGGTATTCAAGAACAAGATGAATGAACAAGGTGAAGTTGTAAGGAACAAAGAAATATTAGTATGTAAAAGGTTACTCATAGCAAGAAGTAATAGACTATGACAAAACCTATGCTCCAGTGGCAAGAATTGAAGTATTAAGGTTATTCTTAGCCTATGCAACAAATAAGAAATTCAAAGTGTATCAAATGGATGTCAAGTTAGTATTTCTAAATGGAGAACTTGAAGAAGAGGTATACATAGAAGAGCCTAAAGGTTTTCCTTTAATATATGACAAGGACATGGTATGTAGATTGAAGAAAGCATTTTACAGTTTAAAACAAGTGCCCAAAACTTGGTATGCAAGGTTAGAAAAGAATTTGACAAAACTTGGATTTAGAAAAGGTATGACAAACAGTAATCTATACTAGAAAGAAAGAGATGATAGATTGATAATTCTGATAATATTTGTTGATGATATCATATTTGGAGGAAATGATGATGAAAGTGACAAGTTTGCAAAAGAAATGAAGAAGGAATTTGAAATGAGTATGATAGGAGAGATGAAATAGTTCCTAGGATTACAAATTGTGCAAGATAAAGAAGGAATCTTTGTTTCTTAGACTAAGTATTTGAAATATCTATTGAAAAAGTTTGGTTTGGAAATATGTAAACTAGTTGGAACACCTATGGTAATTGGACACAAGTTATCTACAAAGGATGAGACACCTACTTATGAGTAGAAGAAGTATAGATCTATGATTTGAGGATTGCAATATCTGACTCACACAAGGCTAGATATAGAAAATGCAATTGGAATTGTTACAATATTTCAAGTTAATCCTAGAGAGGCACATTATGTAGTAGTTAAAAGGATAGTTAGATATCTAAAGGGAACACTAGAGTTCAAATTGTGGTAGGATAGATCTAATGATTTCACTTTATATTCTCATATTGATGTTGACTGGGTAGGCATATGAATGATAGAAAGAGAACCAGTGGTGGAGCTCTCTTTCTTGGAGGAAGATTGGTTTCTTGGTTAAGTAAGAAGTAGAACTGTATCTCATAAAGTATAGTAGAGGTAGAATATGTTGTAGCAGCAAACAATTGTAATTAATTTGTCTGGATGAAGCATATGTTGAAAGATATAAGGATAGAATTCAGTGAACCTATTGTCATACATTGTGATAACACAAGCACAATAAATATGTATAAGAATCCAGTATTAAATTCTAAGACTAACAACATTCCTATCAAATATCACATGTTGAGAGAGAAATTTGTAGAAAAGAAAATCAAATTAAAGGATGTAAGCACCAAAAAGTAGATTGTAGATATTTTACTAAACCTCTTCCAAAAGAGACTTTTGAGTATTTGTGAGGTATGCTAGGGGTAATGCCCCTACCTACATCAGTGTAGATGATACAAGAGTGCATCAATTTAGTGATATAGAGAACTATTGTTTTTCTGGACTAAATTTTAATGCTTCATGTATGGGGGAGTATCTATGATGGATAGAGTCATAAAGGAATCCTGACAAATGTTGTTTTGAATAGTGCCTTTGGACACTTGAGCAAGTCAAAGACAGTTGTTGCAGAGATAGATGGTTGTTGAAACCTTTGACATTGATGTTAATGTGGGAGAGATTGCAACATGAAAAGTAGTTTGATATACAGTACCTTGAAGAGAGATATTAAAAATAATATAGAGCACATTAAGTCATATCAATAGGGGAGAATGATTGAAGAAGAGGATTGTAAAAGAAAGGATAACAATCTTTTACAGTTGGTATTATTGGAACTAGATGTTTTTCATCTATGTTGCCATCAATGCAAAAAGGGGGAGATTGTTCGAAGCATGAATGGTAATGATACTTCTATGGGGGAGTATTGTAGAAACATGATGAGATCATTATCATGATGATATGTTACATTCATGACTATGTTTGTCATTGGTGTCAACATAGCAATTTTCTGTGGTATCTGACAAAAGAATAGTGGTAAAGATCAAGTTGGTATAGATAGATAGTTGAGCATTTTCACTAACTAGGTTTAAAGAAAGATACTGCTAAGTGTATAGTATATGTAGCTAACCTTGGAAACATAAGATATTAAGTCTAGAAGAAGTTATGAAAGTTTTGGTGAAGACTGTTCTTAGATAGAGTTTACAGAACCATGTTCTAGTAAATTTTCTATATCTCTTAGAAGATTTATTATTTGAAGAAGCAAGGTTAAAAGCATGTAGGAGACATGTTGGAGAAGATGTGGCTAATCTTTCTTGTCATAATATCACACCTATAGAAAGTTATTCAAGTTACAAGGAAAAATATTAATGTTATCACTAAGTGTAATGTGTTCTTAATGAGGTCCTTTAATAATTAATTGAGAAGGTGTAATAGTCAATTTAGGGAACTATTTTATGGATTTAGTATAAAGTAAGGACATTTCCCTTTGTTATGTATGAATGTATGAACAACTACAAGAAGCACAAAGATTGGAATAGAAGAAAAGTAAGTTGATATGGGAGGATAAGCAGAGTTGAGCAAAATTGGAGAGAACTTCATTGCTAATGTTTTATTCTAAGATCAAAGGTTTGATATTTGGATCTAAGTTTTGTGACCTAGTCTACAAGGTTTGACAGTGATTGATTTGGTTGATAGGGTAGAGGAAAGAGGTTAAAGTACAATATGAACAATTATTCTACAAGGAATAGTTGAGAGATTAGTAGGACAATGAGTTAAGTGGTCTTTCCCTAGAAACTATTTGGACAGTGAGTCATTCTACCTTCAACAACTCCTAATAGGGTTGGCACAACTCCAAATAGGGTTAGAATCTCTTAATAGGGATTTGAAGTCTCCTAATAGGGACTCTTATGTACTAAATGTGTTTATAGACTCCTAATAGGGTCCATCCTCTAACAAGGAGTATATATATCAATATATCTTTGCAGGCATCATTCTCACTGGGGTTTCCCTTTGATCAAAGGTATCCCTAGTTAACAAATCTAATGTAATTGTGTATGTGCATATTTTTATGGTTGTTGTTTACTTTTATTGGATGGTTAATATTAATTAAGATTAATAATTATTTTAATTAGATAACTAATTCACACACCACCCCCCCCCCCCCCTGTCAATTATCTTGGTGGACTATTATTTCTAACAAAATAGTCATCAACAAACAGAATGAAATATTTGTCTCCACAATATCTTTGTACTCCAATAGGTCCACAAAGGTTAGTATGAACCAATTCCAAAATATCATTAGATGTATAGGTTTTTCTCTTGAAACTAGACTTTGTCATTTTTTCCAATTGACATTGTTTACACATAGCATTGCTAGGTTTCTTCAATCTCCATAATCCTCTTACTCTTTTCATCTTACTAATTCTTACCAAATTATCAAAATTCACATGACATAACCTCTTATACCATAACCATATATCTTCATTTTGTGCAAATAAATATTTCTCATTAGATAAATCTAGATAGAATAATTTACCTCTTGTCTAATCAAAACTTCCAATCAGTTCACTCGTAGCATCAAATATATTGGACTTCTTATGATGGAATTCAACTTTGTATCCTAATTTGATCAAATCTGAAATACTAAACAAGTTATAGTTAAGTTCTTCAACCCAATAAACATTGACAAACTTTATTTGATTAGTAAGTTGGATTGATCCTTTATCTTTCACAAGACATGGTGCATCTTTACCAAACTTAAACAACTACCTTTGTATGGTTCCATGGTTCCAAACTTGATTTTATCACCAGTCATGTTATGTAAACAAACACTATCAATTATCCACCTATCACCTTTACTCACATATGAAATCAATGTAGTTTTCTTGTCTTCATCATAATCTTCTTTCATAGCAACATAGAAAAATTCGTCATCATTACTATTAGAATCATTATCATTTTCTTCTTCAGCAATCTAACAAGATTTCTTACCTTTTTCTTTGTATTCCTTGTTTCTCTTATTGTCTTGGTCATCTCTTCTTCCTTTGTACTTTCTTTCCCTTCTCTCATCCTTGTCTTCTTTATTAAGATATCTTGAAGCAATATGACCAACTTTGTTACATGAAAAAACATATTATAGGAAGTTTACCTTTGAATTTTTCTTTGCCTCTTGGAATTTTTCTAGCCATTAGTGCTTCAAGCTCATCAAGTTCATCATTAGAAGCATCACTATCACTATTCACACACTTACCTTTTCCTTTCTTACTAATAACCAATTGATATTTGAAATCAGATTCAAAAGAAGTAGGAATGAAATTATCAAAAATTGACATTTCAAAACTAGTAAGTGTACCAATTACACCTTCTAAAGTTAGGTTGTTACTAGATCTCAATTCTTGGAGTGCAGAAAGTCTAATAGAATAAATAGGATGTAGAGCTCTCAATACCTTGTGGATCATAGTCTCATCATCAATCTTTACATTTTCTCCTCTTATAGAATTTACCACCTCTTTGATTGTTAGTGAACAAATTGTCCTTCGAAGAAATACATACAAAATTGCTCTAAATGCCCAAGTAAGAAGACCAATCAGCACTAATAGTTGGGTCACTTCACTATTGAAGAGTGTAAGCACCCTCTGAATTTATCTGGGTACAGCTCCCCGTATATGATTTACAATGAATTAAATATGGATTCTTTTAACTAGAAAGCACAAAAGGATTACAAACATCTACTTGTAGACACAAAGTAGATGCAGAAAAACTAAACGACTGTAAGAAAATAAATGAAAAATGACACAAAGTCCATTTACCCTAACATATTATAAAGGACAAAATTAAGAAACACATTTTCCATCTTCTTGAGAAAATGCAGAAACAAAGTTATGAAGATATCTTGCAATCAAAATGTATACAAGAAATAGTGATAGTAAAAGCACATTTAGAGCAAACTAAAGTGACACAAAATCACAATTAGTGGAAAGAGGATCACTCAAACTCTAGGTTTTGATATGCAATCAACTTCCAAGTCTCCCTTCCCTAAAGCATAAAAGATACAAGGACCTTCTACACATTTGCAATTATAGTCACCATTAAAGAAAGCTGAAGCTCCTTCTCTGTATTACATAAACAAATCAAAACTCTCCCATTTTCTAACACATAGTTCAGAAAAGAGAAAAAAACATTGACTCTACTTCCCATAACCTGTGCAAGAAAAATGGAATAAATTTGAAAACATCTCCTCTTTCTATAGCCCACAGTCTGTAGTCTTGAAGAGAAAAGATGGAACCCCTCACTCTTTCTGTTGCTAGCTTATTTATTATCTTCTCATTTCTTGTGAAAAATTTTTAGTTTCCCTAACTAAATCTTAAAAAACCTTATGATTTCCCCTTTTCCATGTATTTGTATCATTATAAACATTATCTTATATCTTTTCAAATATGAGGCCCCTATGATATATGCATGGACAAGTGGCATCTTCAAAGTTTGAAAAGGAAAATGAATTTTATAAAAGATAGGTGCCTTGTAGCCCATGTTTCTTTATGTAACATATTTAGGCTCAAATAATAACCTCCATATGTTATTATTTACCAACAACACATCTCTCATGATAGATATCAAAGGTAGATATAAAAGTTTGCAATGTTCAAGCATTGTCCATTTCTCTTGACTGACACCTATCAAATGACTCTTTGGATCTTAATTAACAAATTCCCAATTTTGTAGATTATTTGTTAGAGAATTGTTTGCACTATGTCAAACACCCCATAGATCATGCCATTGCATAATTAATCTCCCTCATTGTGGCCATAGCCAATACAACCCCCAAAGTGATGATTTCCAACTTGGGCATTTCTGTATGCTTTCAATACCCAGCTTGTATTAAAAGCTACCAAGTTATTGACTTCTTCTCCTTAATGTTTTAAAAACATTAGCATTAATAATAACTTAAGACTCATCTTCCATACCATAATATCCACCCATGGGCCATTGAAAAATTGAAATTGTGTTATGAAAAAGAGGCAATTTTTTTGTTGGTAAACTATTGTCAGCATTTTATAACTATCATAGATAGTTTTGATAGTGTATCACTCAGATAACTATAACTTTTGATCCATAGATAATCAAGAAAAATTTCTTGGAGAGGTTTTATCGAATTAGATTTTTTAAAACATATCCAACATTTATCTTGATCCAATAGTTGGATTAAGAGATATAGCCCCTACAAGAAGACTTATTTTCCTATCATCTACATTTGTGACTGTCATTGCTGATCTGATAGTGTTGCACTCAAAAACCTATAACTTTTGATCCAAAATTAATCTAAAAAAAATTCTTTGGAGAGGATTTGGAGAACTAGGTTTGGATATACATATCCAAAATTCAGCCTATTCCAAAGGTTGGATTGTTAGATATGACCCCAAAAATATGATTGTTTTTCTATCATCAGAGAATTTGTGCTTGTAGGTTGTATTCTTGCATGTATGTCCATATTTTCCTCTGAATGGTGTCCATCAGTTCATACTTATATTTTGAACTAATCAATGTATTGCAACAAGAAGCTCTAATCTAATACCCCAGAATTAGTATGCCCACTCATCCATGAATTTGATGATGCCAGAATTTTATTTAAATAATCTATTCAAAACCTTGGAGTCTTGATGTATTATATGTAAGCTCAAAAACTACCAACAGTAATCTTTTTGAAGTTTCCTCTTTTTCCAATTGATGACATTGATCCATTTAGATTCCATCTGTGCATGTGTAAAGCATTTATCACTAATTAGACTGATGCTCATTGATCCATGGTATACTTTCTCACTTTGTAGATTAAGGGGTTGATTTGAAAAGAATGAGGAGTTTTATATGAAATGAGGAATTCCTCCTTGCAAACCAATTTATATCATGTCAACATCCTGTGAAACATATCACATGCAATGTATATTAACACTTTCCTTGAAATGAGTTGCATATCTATTGCTACTACTCATTCCTTCTTCAATTGTTGGCATGTGAGAGTCATCTACTTTAAAGCCATCAAAATACCAAATTTACATTTGGACATTTGCAGCCACCTTTAAATCTGAAGAATGAATGTAGGTTTTCTAGAAATGCATATTAAACTCCAAACCAGAAGATCCCTCTTCAACAATTTGAATTGGAACTTTAATCATGGACGCCCTTTGGGAAAACATTGAATCTTGAGCTTGAAATGTAGAACAAACCTCTGAAACTGTTGAACCACCTAGAGCATTGAACTTTTGGACTTTTGAAGGGAACTTCAAAGTTCAAATTGGATTCTAGTGATGAACTAAAAGTGGATTCTAAACTTTTCTGAGTCAACCAATCTGCACTTTGAACCCCGAGTATGCACTTTGCTTGTAACTGAACCTGCAAGATGGGCCATTTGAACCATTGAACCACTTTGAACTACTTTGAATTGTTTTTGCACAACCATTCTTATAGTCATCTTGGCATATATGCCTTGATGCGAGCATAGTTTTTCTATATTAAATTGGGTAAGCTAACATCGAAGTCGTCTTGACCTTTATGTCTTTGATGCTTATGTTAGAATCTTTCCACATTTAAATCCAATATAAATCGAATTCATATCTTCATAGTTGCATTTGTAACTAGTGATGATTGTGTGATTTTTTGATGTCCGTTAATAATGGCCCAATGATGAAAATAAGTTCTTTTACATTCTCTAATGAATGATGAACACAAAATCCTATGTTACAGTTGCTCTTTTGCAAGTACACCATTGCATTTCATGTAGCTTGCATTATTAGACTTCATATTAGTTTGCATTTTTAGGGTACATTATGAGTTTGAGAGGGTTCTCCTTTCATCTTTATTGTGGACATTTAATCAATTGTGGTCACATTTTGATCTTCATTTCCTTATTTTCTTTCGTGATCTCAATCAAAATTTCTATCTTAAACAGTTGATTGATTTTTGGAGCATTTTCTTTTCTTATTTCTATTTCTTTCCATATCTTTCAAACTTATATCTTCCATTTTCTTTTTCCCCACTTCTTTTCTTCTAAATCACCTTTGGGGCATAATATTTCATGCTTGATGATCTACCTTGGTTCTATGATTCTTATATCTTTCATCTTACATCAAGTAAGGTTCAAAGTGGTTCAAAAACACAAATTAAAAATTTGAAAAACTATGTCCATGTAGTTACTAACAGACATTTCAAAAGTAGTAAGTGTACCAATTACACCTTCTAAAGTTAGGTTGTTACTGTGTGCTCAAATGTTGTCACACTTCTATGAATCATTACATGTAAGAAAACTCAAGAATGAGCCCTCACAAATCGATCCATAGCTCTCTACTCATAGAGTGCAAGGGTTTGCAATGGAGGCCCTCAGTTTGACCTTTTTTTGTGCCCATGCAATTACACCATGAGATGAGAGATTCAAAGAGGAAAAGCAAGAATGCTAGTCTCCATGATCTTCAAATTTGCATGAAAATAAGATCTAATCTATGAAGGCAAAATCTAATCTATAAATGCAAGATCTAAGCTAAAAGCCCATGATGGATGCAAGAGAGAAAAAGACAAGAAAATAGAAGTTCTCCACAAAAAGCTTTTGTATTCAAATTCCTTCAAAAATTGGTCTTCAAACCTGCAACATAACGATAGCATAATCATGGGTGTCTAACATGAGGAGAGGGCTCTCCCTTATAAAGGAAATTATGGAGGTGAGAGGCTTCTCACAACCAATATGGGATAATAGAGCTTGATCCATGTGAGACAAAATTCCACCAATGAGAAAAGAGGAGTGGTTGAGAAGAAAGTGGAAAGATAAATCCCACTTAGATCACATTTTTAAGTGTAGAGAAATTAAATAAAAAGAATTTATTTTATTTCTTTTTTTCATCAAAAGAGATATTTAAGTGGGATTTTTATTTAATTAAAAGGGAGCAAGTTCTTTTTAATTAAATAGAAGATATTTAATTAAATTAAAAGAGAGGTTTTTCTCTTAATTAATTAAATGTGGATGAACTGTTTAATTAAAAGAGAGGTTTTCTTTTAATTAAATGGGGATTTTATTTTATTTAATTAAAAGAGAAGATTTTCTTTTAATTAAATAAGACTTGGAATAAAATGATCAATCTTAGAAATGAAATAAATTGAATTTGATCAAGGAAATTGATTTGAATTGATTTAATAAAATATTACAAACCATTGATTCAAAAAATTTGATAAATTGATAAATTGAATAATGGGGGCCCATAGTCTAGGCGACCATTTTTGGGTGCATACATTTGCCCCTCTTTGACTAATGTGTGATCGATTCAGGAACACGTGTAGTCAAAGAAAGAAATTGAAGTGTGAGGTCAATTTGGGATCACAAAACAACCCAGATGTGTGGTCGACTCGGGAACACATCAGGACAAAGAATACAAATAAATTTTAACTTGAAAAA